>JAPMOS010000070.1:42500-192465 GCA_027972325.1 Paratrimastix pyriformis
AGTGCCGCTGACTACGGTGGCCCCGCCACCACCCCCGACGACCCGCTGAGTGCGGTGGCCTTCGACGAGCGCGACCAAGCCCTGCTGGCTGTGGGTTACCAGGCCTCCCTGGGCCTCACCAGCTGCATGCCGGCGACCCCGCCGCCTCCCATGGAGGCCCTCATTGAACGGGACCGGAGCGCGTCCATCTCACGGGGCGGAGCGGCCCCGTCCCCGGCCCCCTCGCTTCATCGCAGCTTCTCGGGGAGCAGCCTGGCAAGCGGGTCGTCCGCCACCCTGCCGCCCCCGTCGCTGTCGCCCTCAGCATCGGTATCCTCGCTGGGTTCGGCCGGCGGGCAGACATCCTCGGTGGCCGTGCCGCCATCCATCCCCGAGGGTCCGTTGATTGATGTTGGCTGGCTGTTGATGCCGGGGATAAATGGTGATGATCGGGTGATGATGTTGATGATGGTGATGGTGATGGTGATGGTGATGTTGATCGCATTGTCATCTCATTCATCATCATCCATCATCATCCATCATCATCCATCATCATCCAATCATCATCATCCAGTCATCATCATCCAATCATTCAATCATCATCATCCAATCACCCAATCATCATCACCCAATCATCATCACCCAATCATCATCATCATCATCATCATCATCATCATCATCATCATCATCATCATCATCATCATCATCATCATCATCATCATCATCCGATCATCATCATCCAATCATCATCCAATCATCATCCAATCATCATCCAATCATCATCCAAGCATCATCATCATCATCATCCAGATCATCATCCAATCATCATCCAATCATCATCCAATCATCATCATCATCCAATCATCATCATCATCAATCATCATCCAATCATCATCATCATCATCATCATCATCATCATCATCATCATCATCATCATCATCATCATCATCATCATCATCATCATCATCATCATCATCATCATCATCCAATCATCATCATCCAATCATCATCCAATCATCATCCAATCATCATCCAATCATCATCCAATCATCATCCAAGCATCATCATCATCATCATCCAGATCATCATCCAATCATCATCCAATCATCATCATCATCCAATCATCATCATCATCATCATCATCATCATCATCATCATCATCATCATCATCATCCAATCATCCAATCATCATCATCATCATCATCATCATCATCATCATCATCATCATCATCATCATCATCATCATCATCATCATCATCATCATCATCATCATCATCATCATCATCATCATCATCCAATCATCATCATCCAATCATCATCCAATCATCATCCAATCATCATCCAATCATCATCATCCAATCATCATCATCCAATCATCATCATCATCATCATCATCATCATCATCATCATCATCATCATCATCATCATCATCATCATCATCATCATCATCATCATCATCATCATCCAATCATCATCATCATCATCCAATCATCATCATCATCATCATCATCATCATCATCATCATCATCATCATCATCATCATCATCATCATCATCATCATCATCATCATCATCATCATCATCATCCAATCATCATCCAATCATCATCCAATCATCATCCAATCATCATCCAATCATATCATCATCCAATCATCATCCGATCATCATCATCCAATCATCAATCATCCAATCATCATCATCATCCAATCATCCAATCATCCAATCATCCAATCATCATCATCATCATCATCATCATCATCATCATCATCATCATCATCGTCATCGTCATCATCCAATGAGCTTTGTGACCCCCCCCCCCCCCCCCCCTGAATTTCTTGACCACTCGCCCACCAACAACATTCTTCACACCTCCCCCCGCCTCTCCCATCTTCCCTCCCAGGCACGGACGACAACGGCCAGGCCCAGTCCCAGTCCCAGCTGCCCCACCTCGCCCCGCCGGCCGCCGAGCGGCCCGCCCCCGGGACGGCCGCCTGCAGTTGGGCCTGGATGGCCTACGCGGGTGCCGCCACCAATATCAGCTCGCCCATCGCCGCGGGCGGCAGCGGGTCCGGCGCTCTGCCGACGGCCGCCGAGACGGTCGTGCAGATGATGAGCGGGCCCATTCACCTGTCCGTCAGCCAGCCCCCCGCCCCTCGCATCGCATCGCATCAATCAGCATCGGCCAATCGGCATCATCATCAAACCAATCATAATCATCATAATCATCATTAGCATTCACTCAGCATAATCATCATCCAAGCATCATCAGCCAATCACCCATCAGCCAATCACCCATCAGCCAAGCATCATCATCCCCCCACCACCGCCCCCTCCAAATCACCCGTTCCCTCATCCCCCTGCAGTTTCGTCTTCCACCTGCCCCCGGAGGCCGACGACCAAGTCCTGCTGCGTCTCTTCTCGCCCTTCGGCTCGCTGATCAGCGTCAAGGTCATGAGCGATCGGCCCACGGGTGTCAGCAAGGGCTACGGTTTCTTGACCTACCAGCGCATCCAGGATGCACGGGCCGCCATTGCTGCCCTCAACGGGTTCGCCATGGGCAAGAAACACCTCAAGGTCCGCATGCCAACATCACCGATGCATAATCATCGGCATCCAATCATCATCATCACCCAATTATCATCATCACCACCACCATCCTGTCATCCTGTCATCAGCAGCAGCAGCAGCAGCAGCAGCAGCAGCAGCAGCAGCAGCATCATCATCATCATCATCATCATCATCATCTAATCAGCATCATCATCATCATCATCCGATCATCATCATCATCATCATCACCATCATCATCAATCATCAATCATCCATCATCGATCGTCAATCATCAATCATCATCATCCTCAGCATCATCATCATCATCTAATCATCATGGCACCAATGCACCACAATTCACCCCTTTCAACCGACCCCTCATGACAATTCCCCTGACCCACCACACCCACATCCCAGGTCTCCTTCAAGACCCCTGGCCCGGTCAAGGCCGGCTCGCTTCTGCTGACCCCATCCAACCCGCCCTCCGCCAACGCCGTCACCATCAGCGCCCTTCCGCTGGCCCTGGGCGAGCCCCTGCACCCCGAACCAACCCCAATGCCCTCCCTCATGCCCACATCCCTGCCCGAGGCCGGCTATCCGCCCCCGCCCACCCCCGCCCTCTCCGTCCGCACGGCCACGGGCTGGGTCGGAGTCCCTTCGGCCCCCGGGCCCACGTCCGCCACCAGCCAGCAGTTGGATCTCACCGCGGCCTACCTGGCCCGGGTGGCCCCCGCCCAGCGCGCCCAGTTGCTGCAGTACCTGCGCGAACAGCAGCTCCGTGAGCAGCAGCAGCGCCAGCAGCAACTGCTTCTGCAACAGCTGCAGCAACAGCTGCAGTTGAGTGCCGCCGCTGCTGCCGCTGCTGCCGCCGCGGCTGCCACGGGCTGGGCGCCTCCGGGCGGTATGCCCATGCCGCAACAGCAGCTGCAACAGCTGCAGCAGTTGCAGCAGGGCTGGGGATACGGCCCGGGTATGCAGATGCCCCCCATGGCCCCTCAGCATCAGCAGCAGCACCAGCAGCATCAGCTGCGTCCGAGCGCCAACGCCCCGCAGCGCTTCCCCCCCGCTGGCTACTATGATGCCGGGCCCGGGTATGGTTTTATGCCCCAGGGGCGCTAAATTCTCGTGCCCGCCCGCCACCCCATCATCTGTTTGTTCGACTTCACTCTTGAGTGTTGCGCGGCGGACCCTTTCACCACCACCACCACCACGTTCGGGAATACCCACCAACCATCGGCGCGCGCATTCCCCGGCCAGCAGGCACCCGTTCGGGGCCTGCGCTTGCGGCGGCGGCCTGGTTTGTCATCGACTTCCCCTCCCTCTTCTGATTATTATTATGATGATGAATGTTTCCTTGACTTCTATTCCATCCATCCCGTTCTTGCTGATGATGTTGTTGCTGTTGTGTAGTTTTTTGTTTTTTTCGCCCGGTTTCCTGTGTTTGTATTTAAACTTGCCATCGGGTCGGAGGAACGTGTGCCGATGTGTGTGTGCGTGTGTGTGCGCGCGCGCCTGATATGTCTTGTGTGTTGCTGGTGCTGCGCTCTCTCCCCCCTTCGTTCATTTTCACCTGGATCGTTTGATGTTGTCTTTTCCCCTTCTTCTTCTTCTTCTTCTTCTTCTTCTTCTTCTTCTTCTTCTTCTTCTTCTTCTTCTTTGGGTTGGTTTTTTGTCTGGTCGCTCCCACCTCCTCCTCCTCCTCCTCCTCCGCCTCCTCCTCCTCCTCCTCCTCCTCCTCCGCCTCCTCCTCCTCCCTCCTCCTCTTCCTCTTCCCTCCCCCCGTGCGTGCTTTTTCGGAACCAAACTCTTTTTTCCCGCGGGGGGGCCGAAGGGGTCTTCCCCTTTTGCTCATCATCCCCATCCCCGGCCCCACGTCATGCGCCATCTTCTGTCTTGGGCTGTCCCCCGTCCCGTCCCCTGTCCCAGGCTGGCTCTCCCCACAAACCCGCTTTCGATGACACTCTCCGCTTTGGTTCGGGTTGGTGGTGCTGGCCCGCCACAACTTCCCGCGCCCCATCAGCACACCAACAATCCGTTGTTTCGTGTGTTCCGCGGTGCTTCTCGCACCTCTCACCCACCTGCTCGCCGATTTTGTGTTCCCCCGGTTGACCGACTGACTCCCTGCATCCATTCCCATTCCCCGCGTTCATCATTCGCTCGCCGTTTGACCACGCGATCTCACTCTCCTTCCCCCCCCCCCCCCCCCCCATTTCTGGTCCTTCCCGGCCGGGGCCGCGAGTCCCGATTTTTGGTTTTCGACCTCACGGTTGCCCCGTTCCCCCACAGGTTCATTCTCGTCCCCCCAACCCCCTGGGGGCCGGACTTCGGGAAGATTGAGCCGCGTTGGTTCCCCCTGAGCCGCCGTCCCCTTTCTGGCCATCCCCGCATTCCCGAGCCCATGTGAGACGAGACGATCTAAACTGCCGGTGATGGGGGTCGGACTTAGGGAAGATTGAGCCGTGTTGGTTGAGATTCTCCTCTTGTAAATCTCAGTTAGCCTCCCACGAGGCTGCACTAACACGAGAAAGAAAGAAAGAAAGGTTCCCCCTGAGCCGTCCCCTTTCTGAGCCGGGGGGGTATAGGACGGGCGAGTTCCCCCCGAGAAGGACCCGATGCCGATTGCAAGGCCACACAAGGCCACCCTCGGCCCCCTTTCCATCCCACCTGAGCCATCCCACCCACCTGAGCCATCCATCCCCCTTTCTGAGCCATCCCACCTGAGCCATCCATCCCCTTTCTGTGCCGTCCCCTTTCTGAGCCATCCCCCCTGGGCCATCCATCCCCTTTGTGAGCCATCCCACCCACCTTGAGCCATCCATCCCCCTTTCTGAGCCATCCCCCCTGGGCCATCCATCCCCTTTCTGTGCCGTCCCCTTTCTCAGCCATCCCCCCTGGGCCATCCGTCCCCTTTTTGTGGGCCATCCATCCCCTTTCTGAGCCGTCCCCTTTCTGAGCCATCCCCCCTGGGCCATCCATCCCCTTTCTGAGCATCCCCGAGCCCATGCGAGGTCGGAGAGTCTGCTTGTTGTCTTCGGCTCCCGAACCGACAAAAACAACAACAACAACAACAACAACCGCATTCAATCCTTGCGTGCCGCCGGGTCGCCCGATGTCGTTGCCGTTGCCGTTGCTCCGCCCGTCTGTTGTTGCTGCTGTTGCTGCTGTGGGCCAGTCTTGTCGTGGCGGGCCCGGTAGCTCAGCTCGAAAAACTGGTTGGGATGGACGATCGGCTCGTCCGTCGTGGGGTCGGCCCCGTGGAGGGCATGCCAGAAGGCCCGACACGCCACCTGGAAAGGAAAGGCATGGGATTGTTGGTTGATCATGTTGTTGTTGGTGCTGATCCGATCGAGATGATGAGGATGATGACTGGATGATGACTGGATGATGACTGGATGATGACTGGATGATGGATGACTGGATGATGATGACTGGATGATGGATGGCTGGATGATGGATGACTGGATGATGGATGACTGGATGATGACTGGATGATGGATGATGACTGGATGATTGGATGATGCCACTCCCCCCGGCACACAGACATGGTAGTGCTTGGGTTCGCCCTTGCGGAAGAGCGGCTCGAGGACGTTGTGTGCCTGGGCGTCGGACAGGCCGCACTGAGCAGACTTCAGGAACTCGAGCAGTTCGTCCCGTTCCATGTACCGGAAGGGGCACCCGTGGTACTCGCCCGTCCCGGGCAGCGTCGGAATCAGCTTGGCGCAGCTAATTGTGGGGTGTGGTGGATGTGTCAATACAGAGAGGATGAGGAGGATGCGGGCAGTGTCGGAATCAGCTTGGCGCAGCTAATGGTGTGGGTGTGTCAATACAGAGAGGATGAGGAGGAGCGTGTGGTACCGGGCAGTGTCGGAATCATCTTGGCGCAGCAAATGCGTGTTGTGGTGTGTGGGTGTGTCAATACAGAGAGGATGAGGAGGAGCGTGTGGGACCGGGCAGTGTCGGGATCATCTTGGCGCAAAGCTAACGCGTGGTGTGGGTGGTGTGTGGGTGTGTCAATACAGAGAGGATGAAGGAAGAGCGTGTGGTACCGGGGGCAGTGTCGGGATCAGCATGGTGCGGGGGTGTGTGGGCGTGAGTGTTATTCTGCGATGTCCGGATTCTCTCAGCGGCCACGCGCATACGGCTGCCGTGCTCGCATATTCGCAGAATTCTCTCAGCGGGTCACACATACACTGCGTATCCATCATTCTCTCAGCGACCACATGCATACGCCTCCCATGCTCGCATATTCGCATATTCGCATTACACTGCGTATCCATCATCGGATTTTCTCTCAGCGGCCACGCGCATACGGCTGCCGTGCTCGCATATTCGCATATTCGCATAATTCTCTCAGCGGCCACACATACACTGCGTATCCATCATCGGATATTCTCTCTGCTCGCATATTCGCATAATTCTCTCAGCGGCCACACATACACTGCGCATCCATCATCGGATTTTTCTCTCAGCGGCCACATGCATACGGCTCCCATGCTCGCAGATCCATCGCATGTGTGTGCTGTGGTGTAAAAGTGCTTGTTTTCTGCAGGGAGCCGACCTGTACGGGGAGTAATTGACCCGCTTGCCCTCCAGGCCGTAGTTGTGTCTGATGTTGTAAGCATACTCCTTGTCGAACTTGTCCCCCACGACCCGGGTCAGCTCCTCGCGCCACACCTGCATCGAGTCCTCGAGCGAGAGCCCAGCGCCCTGCGGGTGGATAAAAGGGTGTGTGTGTGTGTGTGTGTGTGTGTGTGTGTGTGTGTGTGTGTGTGTGTGTGTGTGTGTGTGTGTGTGTGTGTGTGTGTGTGTGTGTGTGTGTGTGTCATCGTCATCCTCCAATCATCCTCCAATCATCCTCCAATCATCCTCCAATCATCCTCCAATCATCCTCCAATCATCCTCCAATCATCCTCCAATCATCCTCCAATCATCCTCCAATCATCCTCCAATCATCCTCCAATCATCCTCCAATCATCCTCCAATCATCCTCCAATCATCCTCCAATCATCCAATCATCAATCATCCATCATCATCAATCATCATCATCAATCACATCATCATCCAATCATCATCATCCAATCATCATCATCATCATCATCATCATCATCATCATCATCATCATCATCATCATCATCATCCAATCATCCAATCATCCAATCATCATCCAATCGATCCCTCCCGTCCTCTCATCCCTCCCGCCGCACGTCAGGACCTTGAGGAAGAGGCCCAACTGCATGCGGCCGGTGTGTTTGAGGTGGTGCGTCTCGCGCAGCTTGCTGAACATCCGCCGCATGCAGGGCGGGAAGCTGTCCCGGCAATGCTGAGAGTGGTGTGTGTGTGTGTGTGTGGGGGGAATGAACGATGAACGAAGATTGACTGCAGAAGGGCAGAACACACACAATTCGCGTCCCACCCCATCTGGGAACAGGAGAAGCAGTTTCCACCATCTGTGTGTCCCATTTCGTGATGAGCGGAGGGGAGGCGCAGGGGTCAGACCAGGTCGATGTTGCGTGCAGTGACGCCCTGGATCAGAGCGGCCGAGCGGTAGTCGTTGCCCAGGTGGGCGTTGGCGAGGGAACCCAGAAGCCGCGCCTGCGGGGTCGGTGGCCGCCGCGCGAGACATGGGCCGGAAGCAGAAACGGGGGGAGAGAAATGATGATGATGCTGATGATTGGATGGGTGGTGGTGATGATGATGACTGGATGGATGATTGGATTGGATGATGACGACGATGACGACGACGATGACGATGATGAGGATGGTGACGATGATGATGATGATGATGATGATTGGATGACGATGATGACGACGATGATGATGATGATGATGATGATGATGATGATGATGATGATGATGATGATGATGATGACGATGATGATGATGATGATGATGATGATGATGATGATGATGATGATGATGATGATGATGATGATGATGATGATGATGATGATGATGATGATGATGATGATGATGATGATGATGATGATGATGATGATGATGATGATGATGATGATGATGATGATGATGATGATGATGATGATGATGATGATGATTGGATGATGATGACTGGATGATGATGACGATACGATGATGACGACGATGATGATGATGACTGGATGATGATGCCAGGGCTTGCGATCGCCTTTCTCCCCCGTCTGTAGAGTGGTGTTCAGGTCCGATGAAGGGGGATGGATGGCCGCCATTCCCCGGTTCGGTCACTCCCCGAGGCGGGCAGAGGAACGGACCAGCCGATCGTCGGCCAGCTCCAGAGAGGGCAGCGCGCGCTGGTTGCAGGCCAACCGGCGGGAGAGCAGCTGCACAACAAACAAATTCAACAAATTCAACAAATTCAATTGAACAAATTCAATTGAACAAATTCAATTGAACAAATTCAACAAAATTCAAGAACAGGCGAACAGGTCGAGGTGATTGACTGTGGGACCATTCACCGTCGGATGCCGGGCGGAATGAGCCGCTGATCATATCAAACGAAGGCGTGGCGGATGGCGGGGCGGCACAGAGACATCACATGCGGACCGTGCGGAAGATGGGCACCAGCACAGCCAGCCAGGCAGACCCACGGCACACACAGCCCAGATCGACCGTGCGGAAGAGACATCACATGCCGACCGTGCGGAAGATGGGGGGCGGGCAGTGACAGCCAGCCAGCACAGCCAGCCATCACAGCCAGGCAGCACAGACAGACAGCACATTCACGCAGACCGTGCGGAAGATGGGCACCAGCAGGGCAGGCAGTCGCACAGCCAGGCAGCACAGAGAAAGATGGGCACCAGACAGTACAGTCAGGTAGCACACACAGACCGTGCGGAAGATGGGCACCAGCAGGGCAGGCAGTGACAGCCAGCCAGCACAGCCAGCCAGGCACACAGCACACACAGCACATGCAGACCGTGCGGAAGATGGGCACCAGCACAGCCCGCCAGGCACACAGCACACACAGCACATGCAGACCGTGCGGAAGATGGGCACCAGCAGGACGGGCAGTCGCACAGCCAGCCAGGCACACACAGCACACACAGCACATGCAGACCGTGCGAAAGATGGGCACAAGCAGGGCGGGCAGCTCCTCCTGGATGAGATAGAGCGAGCCGCGCCAGAGGAAGCAGTTGCGCCGGGAGACCATCTCGGGGCACTGCTGCCAGGGCACCTGGTGATGTGAGGGGTGAGGGGTGAGGGGTGAGGGGTGAGGGGCCGGCACAGTGTCGGTGATCGTGGTGGTGCAGGTGATTGTTGTGGGTCGGATATCATATTTCGATCCCCGACGCGAGCAGAGGGACGAGCAGAGGGACAAGGGCACTGGTGATGATGGGTGAGGCGACCTTGTAGTACCGGGACCGGATGACGGGCGGGGCCTCAGCGGCCTTCCTCCCCTGGTTGAGCATCCGGATCTCCTCCATCCGCTTGAGAGCCGTCGAGATCAGGGCGAACTCCACGTCATCGGGCTGATGAGGAACACGAGGCGAAGGTCGCGGAGGTTGAAGAGGAGGAAGATGGGGAGGGCGGAGGGGGGGCGTGTGCGTGAGGCGGAATTGGACGGTGCAGGACAGGACAAGGACCGTGACCATGTCCCACCCGTTTCTGTCAAGTCATTCGTTGACAAGCAGACGCGGGGGGATCCTGAGTGGGTGAGAGTCTGCTCCCCTCCCTCCCCTCCTCCTCCCGGTGCTACAGACGTGCTGGAATTGAAGCCCGCTGGCGTCAAGGAACTCTCCGAATCGAATTTTCTCCCTCTCGGACGCTCGCCGTAAGCGAGAGCTAGTCGCCAGAGGAGGTGTGTGGATCGTGCCGGTGGGGGAGACAGACCCAAACAAGGCCAGTTCATTCCCCAAGACAAAGTTCCGCAGTTCCTGACGTTGTGCGTAGGCGAGCGTGAGAATGTAATGGGAGATGAGATCATTCTCAGGGTCACGGAGTGGGGCGTACTGCTCCTCCGCCTCCAGTTTGGCGATGCGCACGTCCATCTCGGAGGGTGTGAACTTTTGTGCCCGCCACCCTTCAATCGTTCGAAGGACTGTACGGGAGCCAGTGAAATCTCGTCAAAAAGAACGAAGAGAACAGACATTGGATCCGTGAGTGAGCAAGTGAAAAAAAGGATTCCAGCTCGATGAACTGGACTTGCGGGGGTGTCACATAGAATGATAAAATAATTTGAGCCCTCGGAGCAATAAGAAGTTTCGGGCGATTTTCTTCGAGAGTAACTTGGTGGAGTTGCATAAATTTGAAGTGAGATTTGAAAATAACAAGACTGGTTAGTACCAGGGGGTGAATCCCCTATACCACCTTTTCTTTCCGGCGTTTGTTTCTATTCCCCGGGCCAACACGTTTATCATCTTTCATGGCCTCCCGAATTTCGCGCCACGTGTTCGTTGAATGCACTGCAAATTGCTATGTCTGTGATCGTTTTTACCGGTCGCAAGAATATTTTATGCCTTTTCCCGATCCAGTTCATCGTTTCTTCGCTCTGTACTCGCAAAGACACCCAAGTGATCTCGATTGAGCCAACATCAGGGCAACTCGTTTACACCGCAATACCGGGTGTCGATCTCTTCCCGAAAGAACAGAATGCCCTTGCTGCGATCAGCCAGCGTTTTGGGGGCGTTCTCCATGTGCTGCCCTTTGCCGCCATTTTGGGCTATGTTGTTTTTGGTCGCGAGGCATGGCTTCACATTGCCACCAAGGTCGATTCCTGTTTTCCCCAATTCCCATCTTCATTTTCGCTCGTGCATCGCGGTCTGTATCCACACCGGCACGATCCACACCTCCTCTGGCGACTAGCTCTCGTTTACGCCGAGCGTCCGAGAGGGAGAAAATTCGATTCGGAGAGTTTCTTGACGCCAGCGGGCTTCAGTTCCAGCACGTCTGTAGCACCGGGGGGAGGAAGAGGAGGAGGGGGGGGGAGGAGGAGGGGAGGGAGGGAGCAGACTCTCAGCCACTCAGGATCGCCCGCGCGCTGCCCCTCTGCTGAAACGAATGGCTGGACAGAAACGGGTGGGACATGGTCACGGACCTTGTCCTGTCCTGCACCGTCCAATCCCGCCACACACACACACCCCCCCCCCCCTCCGCACTCCCCATCCTCCTCCTCTTCAACCTCCGCGACCTTTTCTCGTGTTCCTCATCAGCCCGATGACGTGGAGTTTGCCCTGATCTCGACGGCTCTCAAGCGGATGGAGTGCTCAACCAGGGAGGAAGGCTGCTGAGGCCCCGCCCGTCACCCGGTCCCGGTACTACAAGGTCGGTCCCACCCCACCCCCAACCCCCACCCACCCACCCACACACACACACACACACACTCACTCCTCCACCCCACCCCACACACGCACGCATCGTCCTTCACAGACGGCTTCTCATTCCCATTTCCAATTGCGACACCATTCGAGTTATCGGACCCCTCCCCCTCTGTCAAGCGAGACCGTGATCCGACCCCCCCCCCCCCCCCCCCCCCACACACACACACACACCAACAATCCCTGCACCACCACCGGAACCCAAACACGCTGTGCCCACCACCCATCACCAGGTCCCCTGGCAGCAGTGCCCCGAGATGGTCTCCCGGCCCAACTGCTTCCTCTGGCGCGGCTCGCTGTATCTCATCCAGGAGGAGCTGCCCGCCCTGCTGCTGCCCATCTTCCGCACGGTCTGCATTATTTGATGGTTGTGCGCTGGCTGTGCTGGCTGTCCTGGCGGGCTGTGCTGGCTGGCTGTGCTGGCTGTGCTGGCTGTGCTGACTGGCTGTGTCTGCCTGGCGATGCTGGCTGGCTGTGCTGACGGGGCGGGCTGCGCTGGCTGGCTGTCCTGGCTGTCCTGGCTGGCTGTCCTGGCTGGCTGTCCTGGCTGGCTGTCCTGGCTGGCTGTCCTGACGGGCTGTGCTGACGGGCTGTGCTGACGGGCTCTGCTGGCTGGCTGTGTCTGCCAGGCGATGCTAGCTGGCTGTGCTGGCGTGGCGGGCTGTGCTGGCTGGCTGTGCTGACTGGCTGTGTCTACCTGGCGATGCTGGCTGGCTGTGCTGGCGGGGCGGGCTGCGCTGGCTGGCTGTGCTGGTGCCCATCTTCCGCACTGTATGTGATGTTTGTCTGTGCTGTCTGGCTGTGCCTGTGTCTGTGCCTGTGCCTGTGCCTGTGCCTGTGTCTGTGTCTGTGCTGTGCTGTGGTGCGCTGTGCTGTCGCCCTGCTGCATAACTGATCGGCCTCAGACCCACCCACACCGTCCTCTGGTCTTCTCCTACGCACCCCGCCCGGCCCCGTCCCTCCATCGCCGTTTGGTATGATCAGCGAGTGAGTATCCGACGGTGGGACCGCGATCCACAATCAATCACCTCCGCACGAATGTCTGTTGTTGTTGTTGTTGTTGCTGATGTTGATGTTGATGTTGTTGTTGTTGTCACGCAGCTGCTCTCCCCGGTTGGCCTGCAACCAGCGCGCGCTGCCCTCCCTGGAGCTGGCTGAAGATCGGCTGGTCCGTTCCTCTGCCCACCTCTGGATGGCCCGTTCCCCCGGGGCATCAGGCCCTTCATCAGACCAACATCAACACCACCGGTGGAGAAATCATCGCATCATCATCACCCAATCATCAACAACAACATCATCATCCAGATCATCAACATCATCATCCAGATCATCATCATCCAGATCATCATCATCCGATCATCCGATCATCCGATCATCCGATCATCCGATCATCCGATCATCCGATCATCCGATCATCCGATCATCCGATCATCCGATCATCCGATCATCCGATCATCCGATCATCCGATCATCCGATCATCCGATCATCCGATCATCCGATCATCCGATCATCCGATCATCATCATCATCATCATCATCATCATCATCATCATCATCATCATCATCCCCTGTTTCTGTCTTCTGGCCCATGTCCCGGCGGCGGTGGCGACAATTGACCCTGCAGGCGCGATTGCTGGGCTCCCTCGCCAACGCCCACCTTGGCAATGATTACCGCTCGGCAGCCCTCATCCAGGGCGTCACCGCACGTAACATCGACCTGGCCTGTGACCCCCCTCTGCCCCCCTCCGCACATCACGAGTGGGACACACAGTGGCGGAAACACCAGCGGCCAGCCTCCCACAGACGATGATGGGTTGCAAATTGGGGGGCACTGCCCTTCGACAGCCAGTACAATCTTCGTTCACTGCTGCTCCGCATCCTCTCCCCCCCCCCCCCCCACACACACACACACAGCATTGCCGAGACAGCTTCCCGCCCTGCATGCGGCGCATGTTCAGCAAGCTGCGCGAGACGCACCACCGCAAACACACCGGCCGCATGCAGCTGGGCCTCTTCCTCAAGGTCCGATGTGGTGGGAGGGATGGCCGGAGGGGTGGAGTGAGGGAGTGCTGGGAGGGAGGGATGATGGTGGAAGGGATAGGTGGGATGGCGAGAGAGATGATGGTGATTGGGTGGTGATGATTGGACGATGATGGTGACGATGTGATGATGACAACGATGATGTCTGGATCATGATGGTGGTGATGATGACGGTGGCGATGATGATAATGATGATTGGATGATGATGATGATTGGATGATGATGACTGAATGAATGAATGATGATGATGATGATGATGATGATGATGATGATGATGATGATGATGATGATGCTGATTGGATGATGATTGGATGATTGGATGATGATGATGATTGGATGATGATGAATGAATGATGATGATTGGATGATGATGATGATGTTGTTGTTGTTGTTGTTTTTGTTGATCATGTAGGTGTTGATCGGGTGTTGATTGGATGATGTCTGGATCATGATGATGGTGATGGTGATGATGACACACACCCTTTTATCCACACGCAGGTGCCGGGCTCTCGCTTGAGGACTCGATGCAGGTGTGGCGTGAGGAGCTGACCCGCGTCGTGGGGGACAAGTTCGACAAGGAAACGCTTACAACAGAGTTGCACGAAAGTTGTAAAAAAGGTGGAAGAAGTCGAGAAAGAAAAAAGAAAGTGAGAAAGAAAAAAGTAATTTTTTTCTCGTTGCGTTTGTGCACGAGGGACAGTCTGGGACTCGAGGCGAGAGGTCTTTCTTGGGTGGAGAAAAAAAAGAAGAAAGAAAGTGGAGAAAGAAAAAAGAAGAAGAAAGCAACTTTTTTCGTGCAACTCTAACATCCGGCACAACTACGGCCTGGAGGGCAAGCGGGTCAATTACTCCCCGTACAGGTCGGCTCCCTGCAGAGAACGCGCAAGAAATTCCGCACGCTACAGCCACTTTTACGCCACACGCACATGGGAGGCAGGCGAGTCGATTATAATCCCCGGGCCGGACGGCACCCCGCAGAGAATATGCAGTTTTGTGGGGGCGTAGGCGCCCAAGTTCCAGGAAGAGACATTTCGCGTCACGCGTTACACTGCAGCCACCCGCACCGCACGCACCATGGAGGGCAAGCAGAGGTCAATTCGATTTCCCGGTTCGGTCGGCCCCCCACCCAGACGCCACCGTGTTGACACATCCACCCCCACAACACACGTCGATGCGAGAAGGGCCCGCACCACGGGTGCCCGTTCCCGGCCTCCCCGCCTGAGCTCCGGCTGGGCCTCCAGAAGTGCCTCTCCTCCATCGCCACCCTGCTTGTGCGCGACGCCCTGGCCCTGATGACCATGCGCAACAGGGCGGCTGCCGACGAGCCGCACCCCTGACACAAGGCACCCCCCGAGGAGGGCCCCCCGAGGAGGGCCCCCCGAGGAGGGCCCAACACGAGGTCATGAGGCCCAGGGCCCCCAGAGCAAATACACAGCATGTCTCTCATCATCATCATCCAGTCATCATCATCATCATCGTCAGGGCATCATCATCATCGTCAGGGCATCATCATCATCATCATCATCATCCAAGTATCATCCTGATCACAACCCCATTTGCTTTTCTCGCGGACCTCCAGGTGGCGTGTCGGGCCTTTTGGCATGCCACGGGGCCGACCCCACGACGGACGAGCCAATCGTTCATCCCAACCAGTTTTTCGAGCTTAGCTACCGGGCCCGCCACGACAAGCTGGCCCACAGCAGCAACAGCAACAGACGGCCGGTGCATCGGCAACAGACGGCCGGTGCATCGGCAACGGCATCGGGCGACCCGGCACGTAAGGATTGTGGGAACGTGATTCGACAGAAAAAACAGCACTTGATTCGGTTGATTCCAGAGACATTCTGTGTATTTGCTCGGACGCAGGCGAAAAGAAACAAATGTGGTTGAACTCGAGGTCATCCCGTGAAAGTGTGCGGAAACCAGTCACTCGATGAAACGGACTCAAAACATAATGTATGTTAGATCCCCAGCGTTGATAAGGGGCCGGTTGGCAAAATGGGCGACATGATTAATGCTGAAGGTTGAACGTCACATCGGCGTCTTTGACGCAGCTCACAACGGGAATGTTTTTTCGAAAAGCAGTGCCGATCGTATGATCGATACCACCATGACCGTTGTCAACTCGATGAGCAGGCAGCATTGATGATGCTGCCCTGCGGGATCGGCTGTAACAATTGCCCAAGCAGAGACAGTCCTATTGTTGTTTGGTGTCTCTCACGGTTCGCTCTGCCGATCGTGTCAAAGCAAAACTTCGGCTAACCACACTTCCTCGTGACCACGTATATACACCCCTGGGGAAATGTCCATCCAGTTCGACGGTCTTCTCTCTTTCCCTGTTCTTTCTCTGGTCATGATCTCGTGCCTTTGGTGATGTGTTAGGAAAACCACCGAAGAAGTCCTCTTCCGCCAGTGCCACCGATCAAGCCGCCGTTGCTGCCGCAATGAACGCCTCGGTCTCTAGCTACTGCCTCTGCGAAAGCTGCTCACATCATCATCACCCATCATCATCATCATCATCATCATCATCATCATCATCATCATCATCATCATCATCATCATCATCCAATCATCCAATCATCCAATCATCATCATCATCATCATCATCATCATCATCATCATCATCATCATCACCAGATTTTTCTCCACGACCGCCCCGGGTACACAACACGGACCGGGGGCCGGACAGCAGAATCCTGTCGCCGGTTGTCTGGACGCAGCCACCACCTCCTCGACCAGCACCACGACTGCTGCCGTCACCGTCACCGCCACTGTCCAGCAGGCCGAAGCATCCCTTCCTTCTGGAGGCACGGGTCTGCCTCGTGCGATGGCGATGGTGGCTATGACCAGGGTGATAGGGATGCATGGTGGTTATGACCAGGGTAAATTGGGCGGTGGCTATGCCCAGGCTGATGGAAGTCATCCAATCAGCATCGGCAGCGTCCAGTCGTCATCATCATCATCCAATCATCATCATCATCAGCATCCAATCATCATCATCCAATCATCATCATCCAATCATCATCAGCATCATCCACTCATCATCAGCTTCAGCATCAGCATCATCATCATCATCATCATCATCATCATCCAGATCCAATCATCCAATCATCCTTGATGATGATTCTGGCCGATGATTGGATGCTGGCTGGACCCCGTGAGTCCACTTCTCATTCCTGTCTTGTCTCTTTTTCGGGTTCCACTTGTTCGCGTGCTTTTCGATGCCAGCCGACGCCCCAGCCGGTCTGTTCGTGCTGTCCTGTTGATTCAACACATTGACGACTGTCATCGTTCCTCCGCAGGCATCCACCATGCATCCGGGTCGCCAGTGTGCGGGCCCGCTGCCGCCGCCGCCGCCGCCGCCGCCGCCGCCGCCGCCGTCGCCGCCGTCGCCCTCGGGTGCCGCCAGTACGGAGGTCGGTCCCTGTGACTCTGCTGCGACTGGGGAGGATGCTTATCTGCTCGCCATCCCGATGATTGTCTCATCATCATCATCATCATCATCAGCATCATCATCAGCATCATCCTCACCATCATCATCATCATCATCAATCATCATCATCATCATCATCATCAGCATCATCATCATCATCCAATCATCATCCAATCATCATCATCATTTGTCCTCTTTTTCCCTTTCTTTCCAGTCGGCGCTCCGTCCAATGACTCAGAGGCTGGAAGAGATACCAGGGGCGGTTCCAGGTCTTCCCTCCTTCCCATGGTCATTCATGTTTTTTGCTGTGTGTCTAGATTATGTCATCGACATGTTGTGGCAGACGCCCACCCGCGAAGAGGATTATTATTTTCAAACGACGATCCCCTCCCGCGTTCCCATCCCCCACGCCAAAAACAGACCGGAATTCATCCAAGCTCTGGTGGCTCTCACAGAACAATATGGTCAATTCGGATTAGGAATAGGTCAATTTTTCACGCTCATTATTATCTCATTGACGCACCTCTCTCAGTGCTGAGGGCTGCCACTGTCCACAGCATCACGGATTCCACAGACACCGCCAGCACCGCTGACTCCGCCGCCGCCGCCGCCGCCGCCGCCGCTGCTGCTGCTGCTGCTGAGGACAAGAAGCAGAAGCGGCGAGCCAAGAAGCTCAGACAACAGGAGAAGAGGGCGGTCCGTTGTGATGCGCTTCCAAAAAACTCCTCTCATTCTTTTTGTTCTCCCATCACACGCCATCTTGGGTTTAGAGTTCTGCCGCCGCCGCCGCCACCACCACCACCACCACCACCACCACCACCACCACCACCACCACCACCACCACCACCACCACCACCACCACCACCACCACCGCCGCCGCCGCCGCCGCCGCCGCCGCCGCCACCGCCACCGCCACCGCCGCCACCGCCACCGCCACCACCCGTCCGTCCCTCCCCCCCCCCCCCCCCCGGCGCGTGATTGGTTTTGCGGGACGCCCATCCTTCCGTCGATCTTCCGTCTCCGTCCACATACGCCACCCCCAGCCCCCGCCGATGCCTCCCCGACCGAGCAGTCGGCCGAACCCGCTCGCAGCACGGGTCTGCCGGGGGTAGCTCCCTCCCCGCCTGCGCTCCCAGCCACTATTACTAGCATCCAATCATCCAATCGCCGCCGCCCCCACCGCCACCGCATCATCATCCGGTCCGCATCATCCAGTCATCCAATCCCGCTCTTCTCTGCGATGTTCTGATATGCAGATCCGGACCAGCTTCCTGCTGAGCAACGTCAACAGGGCTCTGATCACCGACTGGCAGCCGGGGGCCGAGAGCGTCTCGACCCTGTGCAGCTCCCGGTCCACGTCCGCCGTCCCTGCCGCCCCGCCCCCGGCCGCTTGCCTTTCCTGTCATGCCTTTGTCCAGACATCATCATCGTCCTCCTCCAGTCATCATCCGATCATCATCATCACCATCATCATCATCGTCCGCTCTCCGCGCCAACCAAAACACACAAGGCCTGGCCAACTGATCCAACATCACCACCTGCTTCAGCCTTTCCACATCGTCCCATGTTTCAAGCATCATCCAAGCATCATCATCCAAGCATCATCATCCAATCATCATCATCCAGTCATCATCATCCAGTCATCATCATCATCATCATCATCATCATCATCATCATCATCATCACCACCACCATCATCATCATCATCATCATCACCATCATCATCATCATCATCCAATCATCATCATCCGATCATCATCATCATCATCATCATCATCCAATCATCATCATCATCATCCAATCATCATCATCATCATCATCATCATCATCATCCAATCATCCAATCATCATCATCATCATCATCATCATCATCACCAGATTTTTCTCCACGACCGCCCCGGGTACACAACACGGACCGGGGGCCGGACAGCAGAATCCTGTCGCCGGTTGTCTGGACGCAGCCACCACCTCCTCGACCAGCACCGTGACTACCACGACTGCTGCCGTCACCGTCACCGCCACTGTCCAGCAGGCCGAAGCATCCCTTCCTTCTGGAGGCACGGGTCTGCCTCGTGCGATGGCGATGGTGGCTATGACCAGGGTGATAGGGATTCGTGCTGTCCTGTTGATTCAACACATTGACGACTGTCATCGTTCCTCCGCAGGCATCCACCATGCATCCGGGTCGCCAGTGTGCGGGCCCGCTGCCCCGCCGCCGCCGCCGCCGCCGCCGCCGCCGCCGCCGCCGCCGCCGCCGTCGCCGCCGTCGCCCTCGGGTGCCGCCAGTACGGAGGTCGGTCCCTGTGACTCTGCTGCGACTGGGGAGGATGCTTATCTGCTCGCCATCCCGATGATTGTCTCATCAGCATCAGCATCATCATCAGCATCATCAGCATCATCAGCATCAGCATCATCACCATCATCATCCATTCATCATCCATTCATCATCATCATCATCATCATCATCAATCATCATCATCCTCAGCATCATCATCATGGTTGCGCCGCCATTCCCGGGACGCCGCCAGCCCCACCGGCGTTCACTTGCTCCCTGCCTCCACGAGCCGCCCACAGCCCTCGCTCTGTTTCCGTCTGTTCATGCCGCGACCCTCACGCAGCCCCCCGGCATCTGTTGACCCAAATTAATCCACCATCCAATCTTCAAAACCACAACCGCAACCACAACCATCATCATCAGCAGCATCAGCATCATCCAATCATCATCATTCATCCTCCATCCTCCATCCCAGCCACGTCCCCTGATTCCCTCTTGGCACTTCCGTTCATCATCCCTCTTCCCTCGTTCGATGCGCGCCTCGCTCCTTGATTTGCGGGCGATGCTGATGCTGCTGATGCTGATGATGATGATGGCCATGCTGCATTCCATGCAAAACCAGAGCAACACGAGGCCATCCAACGAGGCCATGCAACGCCAGGGGAAGGCCATGCTGCAGGCCATGCAACCCCAGGAGCAACGCCAGGATGAGCTCCATGCGCAGACTATGCGACTCGTGGACGAGGCCATACAACGCATGCAACACCAGGATGAGCTCCATGCGCAGACCATGCGACTCGTGGACGAGGCCATACAACGCATGCAACACCAGGAGCAACGCCAGGATGAGCTCCATGCGCAGACTATGCGACTCGTGGACGAGGCCATACAACGCATGCAACACCAGGATAAGCTCCATGCGCAGACCATGCGACTCGTGGACGAGGCCAGACAACACAACAAAGAGGTCCTGCAGGAGTTCAAATCCCTGTGCGCGGAAGCGAATTCACAACTGCGTGTTCACCAGACTCGCCGTCGTCCCGGTCTGTCGAAGCAGTGGGGGCCGATGTTTCAGTGTTGCGGACATGTGGGCCCAGCCATTTCTCACAGTTTCTTTGGTGTCGGCGGCTGGGCCTTGGGACCACCAGGACCCTCCAGGCCTGAGCCGATCCTGGGTCTGTCTCTTGTTCCCCTCCCTCCTATTTTGTTTCGGGTCTGTGTTTAGTCGGGCCCTTCAACCCGCCTCCCGAATTTGCCCCGACATTTGCCCTGACATGTGCCCCGCAAGATCTGGTCGGCATTGAAGAGACGGAAGCACCCTATATTTTTGAGCTGCGCGCTGCAACATTGATGGAGGCCGAGCTGCTGGCACAGAACAAAATTAGCGCGCTGAGAATCCCCCTCGCACGGAGGAGGGGAATCCCTCAAGTGACCGAGCAAGGTGTGCCGACTGGCCGGAAGCCCCTCACCCCCGACTATCTTCAGCATGTCGTGATCAGTCCCCCGCGTTTCTGCGCCACTCCGCCCACATCCGCGCTCCGGCTCCCAGTCAAACGTCTCTCCCCAACTGCACCCCCGACCGCACCCCTGCCGCTTCCTTCCCCATCTTCCCGCGCCTCCTCCACACCCCCGTCGACCCCTCCACCACCAACTGCACCCCCGACTGCACCCCTGCCGCTTTCTTCCCGCGCCTCCTCCACACCCCCGTCGACCCCTCCACCACCAACTGCACCCCGACTGCACCCCTGCCGCTTTCTTCCCGCGCCTCCTCCACACCCCCGTCGCCCCCTCCACCACCACAATACGCGTATACGATTGGCGAGATGACAACTGACTGCGCAATGTTACAAACAAAGGTGAGCCAGCTCGCTCGCTGCGCGCGCGCACTGATCCTCATCAAAGCCCTACCCTGGGACGCCCCTTGTTTTACATTGGCCCCTTCTCCCCGTTCGGGATCCGCGCTGTCTTACACCTCCTCTTGCCCGAGCCCCGCTTCCGCCGCCACTTCCGCCGTCTCCGTCTCCTCCCCCACCCCCGTCATCTCCTCCCCACCCCCGTCATCTCCTCCCCGCCCTCGCCCCCGCCGACCCCGCCCCCGCCGACCCCGCCCCCCGACCCCCGCCCCCGCCGACCCCGCCCCCGCCCCCGCCCCCGCCCCCGCCCCCGCCCCGCCCCCGCCCCCGCCCCGCCCCCCGCCCCCGCCCCGCCCCCGCCCCCGCCGTCCCCGACCCAGTCCCGTCCAGCGACGTGATCGCGAGCCTATTTTTGGCCCTTCCCTGCGCCGACCCCCCCATCCCGACGTTGTTTCAGTCCGCCGCTCTCGCTTATGGCCTTGGTGAATACCTCTCAAGCGGCAAGCTGAGGTTGGTGGTCATTCGGCGGCGGCGCAAGGGTTCGGTTTTGTCCAGTAAAGTGCAGCGAGGCGAGGATCACGAAACGACCTCGGACATCTGTTGCAGATACCGCCTCGAGGACGTTCCGATCCCCCGGTGAATTTTGTTCTTGTCTTCAAAAAGTTGCTCTTCTTCTTTTTTCTTTCTCCACTTTCTTTCTTCTTTTTTTTCTCCACCCCAAGAAAGACCTCTCGCCTCGAGTCCCAGACTGTCCCTCGTGCCCAAACGCAACGACAAAAAATTTACTTTTTTCTTTCTCACTTCTTTTTCTTTCTCCACTTTTTTCTCCTTTTTTACAACTTTGGTGTAACCTTTTGGTGCAACAGAGTTGGACGAAAAAAGCTGCAGCTTTCTTCCTTTTTTTTTTTTTTTTCTCCACTTTCTTTCTTCTTTTTTTTCTCGGCCCGAGAAAGACCGCCCAACTCGAGTCCCAGACTGCTCCTCGTGCACAAACCAACGACAAAAAATTAATTAACTTTTTTCTTTCTCACTTTCTTTTCTTTCTCTCCACTTCTTTCTCCTTTTTTACAACTTTCGTGCAACTCTAACTCCCAACACGATGACCGGCGGATATCGAGGGGTGGGGGTGGCCGCTGCCTTGGGAAGGGGACAAGATGAATCAGCCACCACCGACCTACAAACCACGACAAGTCCGTACAAGAGCTGGCAAAACACCTTGGCAAACACATTCTCCAAGAATCCATTGTCGTGGCCATTTTGACAAGCAGTATTGTCCAAGTTTTGGTATGACAAGGCCATGACAAGGGCACGACTGGTGGTAACAGTCTGTCTGGGCAAGTTCCTTTTTTTCTCAAACGACTTGACAAAGACAAGGACAAAAAAGATGCTTGTCGCTTTCGGCCGTGGTGCGTTGACTGGTCTTTGAGTGACATGTTTTGCCTCGACCATTTTCAGTGGGTCATTTTCGTTTAGGTAGAGCGTCAGGGTCCTCCCCCCCCCCCCCCCCCCCCCCCCCGCCTCCGCCTCCGCCTCCGCCTCCGCCTCCGCCTCCGCCTCCGCCTCCGCCTCCGCCTCCGCCTCCGCCTCCGCCTCCGCCTCCGCCTCCGCCTCCGCCTCCGCCTCCGCCTCCGCCTCCGCCGCCTCCACGAGACGGATGTTGGTGCTGATGGTGGCGCTGATCATGTGGGTGGGCGGGAACCACCAATCATCCTAATGAAAGCAACGTGCGATCGAAACGGGTTTTCGAGCGCCAGAACTGAGACGGGACGGGACGACGAGACGGGAGACGGGGGCAGGGGCAGGAAGCAAAACAGATGATGACAGACGTGGGCTGGGAAGATGAGACCCCCTGCACCTCCCCGCGGGAAAGAGAGCTTGGTTCCGAAAAAAGCACACGGGAGAGGGAGGGTGGGAGGGTGGAGGAGGAGGGGCGGGATCGACCAGACAAACAAGGAGAAGAGGTAAGGCGGGACCAAAGGCAACATCGAACGATCCAGGTGAAAATGAACGAAGGGGGGAGAGAGCGCAGAACGAGCAGAGCAACCCCAAAGGAACCCCGCGCAAACACACACGAGGACACAGGCGTGCGCACACAACCACACCCACCACGTTCCTCCGACGACCCATTGGCAAGTTTAAATACAAACCGTGCGAAAAAAAACCAACGACAACAACAACAGCCAGCAGGAACGAGCGATGTATGGATGGATGGATGGACGGACGGACGGACGGATGGAAGCCAAGGAAAATATCATAAATCATAAATATCATCAAGAAGTCGAGGGAAGAAGCAGCGGCCTTGCGCTAGGCTTCACATCGCTGCGGATCGGTCAGTCCCTGCCGGGAATGCGTGCGCATCTCGGCCGGGTGGGGGGGTCAAGGTGATGCGCACGAACACTCAAGATTGAAAAACGAACAAACAGAGGAGGGGCGAGTCTTTACCGCCCCTGGGGAATAAACCCAAACCCGGGCCCGGCATCGTAGTAGCCTGCGGGGGGGAAGCGCTGCTGCGGTGGACGCAACTGGTGCTGGTGCTGCAGGTGCTGAGGGGGCATCTGCATCCCCGGGCCGTATCTTGCTGCTGTTGATGCTGCTGCTGTTGCGGCATGGACAGACCACCCGGAGGCGCCCAGCCCGTGGCAGCGGCACTCAACTGCTGCAGCTGTTGCAGAAGCTGCTGCTGCTGTCGCTGCTGCTCACGAAACTGCTGTTCCCGCAGGTACTGCAACAGCTGCGCGCGCTGGGCGGGGGCAACCCGGGCCAGGTAGGCCGCGGTCAAGTCCAGCCGCTGGTTGGCGGCCGCCGTGGGCCCAGGGGGCGAAGGAACCCCGACCCAGCCCGTGGCCGTGCGGACGGGTGGTGGCGTCGGTGGAAGAGCCAGCCTCGGGCAGGGACGTGGACATAAGGGAGGTAATTGGGGTTGGTTGGGGGTGCAGAGGCTCGCCCAGGGCCAGAGGAAGGACACTGCTGGTGACGGCGTTGGCGGAGGGCGGGTTGGACGGGGTCAGCAGAAGCGAGCCGGCCTTGACCGGGCCGGGGGTCTTGAAGGAGACCTGGGATGTGGGTGTGGCGAGGGGTCGGGAGAGTTGTCATGACGATGAATGATCAGGATGGTGCATTGATGATGATGATGATGATGATGATGCTCGGATGATGATGCTCGGATGATGATGCTCGGATGATGATGCTCGGATGATGATGATTGGATGACACCGGACCGGGTGGCGACGCGTTGCCAGTAGAGGGGCACCAGCTCAAAGGGCTTCTCCTTGATGACGATGCTGGCCCCGTTCACCTGTGCTCGGACATGGGATGGAAATGGCGTGTGTGTGTCGAGGAAAGAAGGACGAAGTAACGGGAAAATAAAACAAAAACCAGAGAGGTAGGTGATGGTGGCGTGAGGGGGACAAGAACGAGGGATTGGAGAGGGAGGAAGAGGGAGGGAGGGAGTGAGGTAGTGAGGGAGCGAGGGATGGGGGGAGGAGTCCGGACATCGACGACGAGGAGCTGCTCGCATTCCATCTCGTTGCCCGCCCCTGCAGCAGCCGCACCGCATGCACCAGAACAAAAGGCGATGGGGACGGGATGAGGGCGAGCGGCGGACTTATTTACGGGGGTGAGTTTTGCTGGGGAGGGCGAACGAGGGCTCCGTTCGGTCCTTCTGCGCAATCATCCAACCGATCTCATCTCCATCCCCCATCCCCCATCCCTATCACCATCTCATCTTCTTGTTCCCGCGATTGCCACGAGCGGGACCATCTCGTGGCTGTCCGGGCAGCATATGTGCGGAGATCTCCATCCACAACACCAAAAGGGGCATAGATGATGATTGGATGATGATGATGATGATGATGATGATGATGATGATGATGATGATGATGATGATGATGATGATGATGATGATGATGATGATGATGATGATGATGATGATGATGATGATGATGATGATGATGATGATGATGATGATGATGATGATGATGATGATGATGATGATTGGATGATGATGATGATGATGATGATGATGATGATGATCATGATGATGATGATGATGATGATGATGATGATGATGATGATGATGATGATGATGATGATGATGATGATGATGATGATGATGATGATCATGATGATGATGATGATGATGATGAGGATGATGATGATGATGATGATGATGATGATGATGATGATGATGATGATGATGGGCCCGGCTGCGCCTGAATGCGAAGAAATGCGCCATCCTGGCCGCCGACAAGGGCCACGCCCAGCCGGGCTACCTCCTGCAGCTCCAAGGTCAGCCCATCCCGGCCATGGGCGACACCACCACCTACACCTACCTGGGGTACACCGTGCGCTTCGACGGCTCCTGGGACGACCACCTCCAGCGCATCACGGCCTCCTGGAACGATCGGCTGGCCCGCATCCACGCCTGCGCCCTGCCGCCCCTGGCAAAAATCGAGTGCGTCAGGGAATGGGCCCTCCCGACGCTACTCTATGGCATGACGGCGATTTGTCCATCGACGGAGCAGTGCCGCGCCCTTGAGGACGACCTGGCCCGGCACGCCTCCGCATGGCTCACGGGCCGCCCGCTGAGGACCGACAAGCGCTTCTTCCCGGGTGTCCCGCGCGACTTCCTCTTCCTGGCCGGCCAAGGCCTGGGCCTCCTGAGGATCGAGGCCTCCTGCGCCAAGCCCACCTCTGCCTGATCGCCCGGCTCCTCACCCCGCCCCCAACGGCCAGTTCATCGCCCAGTGGGAGCGCCCCAACGCCATAGCTCGGGCCCTGGCGGCCGCCGCCCGACCCACGCTACCCCCGCAACCCGCCCGCCGCCGCCCCCACCAGAAGGGGCCCGTGGCGCCCCCACCCCCACGCAGCCTCTGGCAGTGGCTGGCCGAGGCGCAGACACGCCACTCGTTCACTCTGGCGCGGGGTCAGCGCGGGTGGCTGCTGACCAGCCATCTGATCCGGGGTGGCCGACTGTTCCCCGCCGCCGGGGGCAATGACCCCGAGCCCGCCCGCCGCAAGGAGCTGCGCCTGATGAAAGTGGTCGACGTCCTCCGCGCCATGCCCGCCGATGCCATCCAGGTCTACACCGACGGGTCCTTCGAGTGCGGCCCGGAGGGCCAGCTCCGCGGGGGCGCCGCCGCGGTCCTGATCCACCCCGACGGCCGCGCACTGTCGTTGCGCCGCACCCTCCAGTGGCCCACAAGCAACGCCCAGGCCGAGATCGAGGCCATCCGGCTGGCCATCGACCTCCTCGGCCGGGAGCGGGTCGGCCGAGACCGGTGCGTGCTGCTGCTGTCGGACAGCGAGTACGCCCTCGGGGCCCTGTGCCGCGCCACCTGCCTGACCCAGTCGCAGCAGGAGGTCCTCCGACTCCGGGACGAGCTGGTCTCCCGGTGGCCACGCCTCCTCTGCCATCACGTGCCCTCCCACGTGGACGCGGTGGCCCCTGGCTGCCCCCACCTGTGGGGCAACTTGCAGGCCGACCGACTGGCCGGCGAGGCCGCGGCGGCCCCGCCCCCCACCGACAAGGCCGGCCCACCACCCCCCATCCAACAGGGCTTGGCCTGCCCGCCGGAGATGCCCTTCCGCCCCTCAGGCCCCAAGGACGCCCCGTTGCCGTACCCCACCCGGCCCTTCACGCTCGCGGTGGCCCGGGGATTCTGCCAGGCCCTCCAGTGCGAGGAGGAGGCCCGCGGCTGGGCCCCCCGTCGCAGCCGATCCCCCTCGGGGGTCACCCTGGACGGCCTCGAGCAGAAGCTAGCCGCGCCCGCCTGGCGCCAGCAGGCCGCCCCCGACTGGAAGGTGCGCCGGCTCGTCTGGCTGCTGTTCGGCACCTTCCCCACCCTGCAAACCATTCGGTGCCGGTACGCGCGGAAGGCCTCGGCATCTGCCGGCGGCGCCCCCCCGGTGGACGCCACCTGCCCCCTCTGCCACGGCGGCCCCGAGACCATGTCCCACCTGCTGTCCGGCTGCGGCAGGTACCACGACTTCTACACGGCCCGCCACGACCGGGTGGTCCGCCGACTCTGGGCCTGGTTCGGCGGGCAACGCGACTGGGTCACGCGGCACTACATGGGCGTGTCGGCAACGAACCGTGCGCCCGCCCTCCCGCCCTCCCTGCTGGCCAAGCTCCCCGCCACCCTCCGCGACGTGCACCCCGACCTGGTGCTTCAGTCCCGCGGCCCGGACGGCACCTGGTGGCTGCTCGACGTGGCCATCACTGGCCAGACCCACGACTGGCCGGCGCAAGCGGCGGCCAAGGCGGCCCACTACGTCGCCCTCTGCCAGGCCGTCAGGGAGGCCACCGGGCAGCCCTGCCGCGCGGTGCCGGTGATCCTGTCGGCCCGGGGGTCCGTGCCCAGGGCCACATGCCAGGCCCTGTCGCGGCTGACACCGGCCGACCCCCCTGCCACGCGAACCGACCTCCAGCGAGCCCTCTCCTCCGTCTCGACCCTTCTGGTACGGGATGCCCTCGCGCTCATGACCATGCGCAACGGCGCGGCTGCCGCGGCGGGCCCCGCGCCCTGACGCCGCGACGGCCACCCGGGGCCCTCGACCCGCCCCACATACCCCTGAGCACCCCCCAACACCCACACCCATCACAGGGTGGCCCCGCCATCAGGCGGACCCCCGGCCGGGAGGAGCCACCATACGGGTCATTTGGCCCGGCCCCCCCCGGATTGTAACGCATGGCGCGAAGGCGCGAGTAACCTTTCTCTTGAACTTGTCGCCTGCGCCCTCGCAAATACACAGCATGTCTCTCTCTGATGATGATGATGAGGATGATGATGATGATGATGATGATGATGATGATGATGATGATGATGATGATGATGATGATGATGATGATGATGATGATGATGATGATGATGATGATGATGATGATGATGATGATGATGATGATGATGATGATGATGATTGGATGATGATGATGATTGGATGATGATGATTGGATGATGATGATGATGATGATGATGTGCGCAGCGGATCTCCTCCACAGCACGAGAGTGGGCACACCCGGGGCGGACCGGCCGCATCGTTCAGGCCGCGTGCGTAGAAGCGAGCGCCCGGATTGACGGCGCTCTTGCGGGCCATGAACCCGAGATAACCGGGCCGTTTGGTATGCATCAGCAGCTCACGGCCCATGGCCGCCCCCTGCAGCAGCACCGCGCACCATTGGCGCGCCGCCGTGACATGGATGGGCAGAGCATGTGTGGGAAGGTGAATGTGTGGAGGTGAACTCGGGCGGGCCGCGAAGAAGTTTTCTGTACATCCTCATCATCCAATCATCATCATCATCCAATCATCATCCAATCATCATCCAATCATCATCATCCTCATCATCCTCATCATCCTCATCATCATCATCATCATCCTCATCATCATCATCATCATCATCATCCAATCATCATCATCATCATCATCATCATCATCATCATCATCATCATCATCATCCAGTCATCATCATCCAGTCATCATCATCCAATCAATCATCATCCCTCCCATTCATCCGGCATCCCTACCACCGCAACGGACCGGCCAGCTCGAAGGGCACCCGAAAGAGTGTGTTCCAGCAGAAGGCCGGATCGTAGTCGTCCACCTGGCGTCCCGAGGGGTATGGCCGTGTCAGGTCGGCAGTCTCGCAGTACCAGTGGGTCCCGTCCACACTGAAGGCCCGCGCCCGCTCGTGGGTCTTGGCATCGTAGTAGATCAGGGGCAGGCCCCCTGGAGGCGCGCCGCCCCCGGCCAGGTCTTGGCGGACGTCGGGGCTGCCCCAGGCTGGTGAGGGGTGAGGATGATGATGGGTGATGATGATGGGTGATGATGATGGTGATGGCGGGTGGTGGTGGGTGGTGGTGGTGGTGGGTGGAGGAGGAAGGGGGGGGGGGATGGAGGATGTGCGTTGATGAAAAACCCTTTCGGGCTGCTGGGGGCGCAAGACGCGCGGAACTATGCCCCTGCCCCCACCAACCCAGACATGGGATGTGGGAAGTGCGAAGGAGGGCTGGTGGGTGGATATTGGGCGGACCCGGGGTCACGTCAGGGGGCAGATCCCCGGCCCCGCACTCCCGCCCGTTCTGTGCCATCCCCGTCCTGTGGAGCGACCACCAGAGCCCCCGGAACTCGGGGGTCTCTTCGTAGCCGGCCAGGGATGTCAGGGGGCTCTCCCCCCGGCCCGACTGTCCCGTGGGGGCATCTGGGGCCCCGGGCGGGGGCGGAGGCCGAGGCGGGGTGCGTTGGTTGGCAAACAGAATGCTGTCGTCGGGGGACGGGGTGCTCGTGACGGGGCCCTGGTATGCCGAGGGCATTGGCAGGGCTGCGGCCTGGGCGGCGCCCCACGAAATCGCCTCGGCGGCCCGGCGTTCGGCCAGCAGGGACAGGGCAAGGTCCCGGGGGGATGCAGGCGGTGGTGGTGTCGTTTGCGTGCAGACGTTGGCCGGGCCGGAGATTTGCTGGGTCTGATCCTCGGAGATGGCTGAGGCCTGGGTCAGGTGGCTGGTGGGCAGTTGAACGTCCCGCTCGGCTGCCCCGGGGCCGGCATGCTGGGCCGGTTCCAGACATGTGGAAGAGCGGAAATCACCCATGGGTGGTGGAGACAGGGGCGATTGCAGTCCGATGTGAAGCCATCGGGATTCTGTGACCGTGAAGACACGGTGCGTGGGTGGAAGGACCAGGGTGGTATCGGCCTGATCCAAACAGGGCCAGTTCATTACCCAAGACAAAGTTCCGCAGTTCCTGACGTTGTGCATAGGCAAGCGTGAGAATGTAATGGGAGATGAGATCATTCTCAGGGTCGCGGAGCGGGGCGTACTGCTCCTCCGCCTCCAGTTTGGCGATGCGCACGTCCATCTCGGAGGGTGTGAACTTTTGTGCCCGCCACCCTTCAATCGTCCGAAGGACTGCACGAGAGCCAATGAAATCTCGCCGAAAAGAACGAAGAACAGACATTGGATCCGTGAGTGAGCGAGTGAAAAAAAGGCTTCCAGCTCGATGAACTGGACTTGCGGGGGTGTCACATAAAATGATAAAGGAATTTGAGTCCTCGGAGCAGTCAGAAGTTTCGGGCGATTTTCTTTGAGGGTTGCATAATTTGAAGTGAGATTTGAAAATAACAAGACTGGTTAGTACCAGGGGGTGAATCCCCTATACCACCTTTTCTTTCATGGCCTCCCGAATTTCGCGCCACGTGTTCGTTGAATGCACTGCAAATTGCTATGTCTGTGATCGTTTTTACCGGTCGCAAGAATATTTTATGCCTTTTCCCGATCCAGTTCATCGTTTCTTCGCTCTGTACTCGCAAAGACACCCAAGTGATCTCGATTGAGCCAACATCAGGGCAACTCGTTTACACCGCAATACCGGGTGTGGATCTCTTCCCGAAAGAACAGGATGCCCTTGCTGCGATCAGCCAGCGTTTTGGGGGCGTTCTCCATGTGCTGCCCTTTGCCGCCATTTTGGGCTATGTTGTTTTGGGTCGCGAGGCATGGCTTCACATTGCCACCAAGGTCGATTCCTGTTTTCCCCAATTCCCATCTTCATTTTCGCTCGTGCATCGCCCTATCGCCCATCAGGCCGATACAACCCTGGTCCTTCCGCCCACGCACCGTGTCTTCACGGTCACAGAATCCCGATGGCTTCACATCGGACTGCAATCGCCCCTGTCTCCACCACCCATGGGTGATTTCCGCTCTTCCACATGTCTGGAACCGGCCCAGCATGCCGGCCCCGGGGCAGCCGAGCGGGACGTCCAACTGCCCACCAGCCACCTGACCCAGGCCTCCGCCATCTCCGAGGATCAGACCCAGCAAATCTCCAGCCCGGCCAACGTCTGCACGCAAACGGCACCACCACCGCCTGCATCCCCCCGGGACCTTGCCCTGTCCCTGCTGGCCGAACGCCGGGCCGCCGAGGCGATTTCGTGGGGCGCCGCCCAGGCCGCAGCCCTGCCAATGCCCTCGGCATACCAGGGCCCCGTCACGAGCACCCCGTCCCCCGACGACAGCATTCTGTTTGCCAACCAACGCACCCCGCCTCGGCCTCCGCCCCCGCCCGGGGCCCCAGATGCCCCCACGGGACAGTCGGGCCGGGGGGAGAGCCCCCTGACATCCCTGGCCGGCTATGAAGAGACCCCCGAGTTCCGGGGGCTCTGGTGGTCGCTCCACAGGACGGGGATGGCACAGAACGGGCGGGAGTGCGGGGCCGGGGATCTGCCCCCTGACGTGACCCCGGGTCCGCCCAATATCCACCCACCAGCCCTCCTTCGCACTTCCCACATCCCATGCCTGGGTTGGTGGGGGCAGGGGCATAGTTCCGCGCGTCTTGCGCCCCCAGCAGCCTGAAAGGGTTTTTCATCAACGCACATCCTCCATCCCCTACCCCCCCTTCCTCCTCCACCCACCACCACCACCACCACCACCCATCACCATCACCATCACCATCACCCATCATCATCCTCCAAATTCATCCTCACCCTCACCAGCCTGGGGCAGCCCCGACGTCCGCCAAGACCTGGCCGGGGGCGGGGCGCCTCCAGGGGGCCTGCCCCTGATCTACTACGATGCCAAGACCCACGAGCGGGCGCGTGCCTTCAGTGTGGACGGGACCCACTGGTACTGCGAGACTGCCGACCTGACACGGCCGTACCCCTCGGGACGCCAGGTGGACGACTACGATCCGGCCTTCTGTTGGAACACACTCTTTCGGGTGCCCTTCGAGCTGGCCGGTCCGTTGCGGTGGTAGGGATGCCGGATGAATGGGAGGGACATTGCTGGGTGTGTGTGGGCTGGGGGGAAAAGGGGAGGGGGCGACTGGTGGTGGTGGTGGTGGTGGTGATGATGATGATGATGATGATGATGATGATGATGTCGATGATGGCGATGGTAGGTGATGATGATTGGATGATGATGATGATTGGATGATGATGATTGGATGGCGATGATGATGATGATGATGATGATGATGATGATAATGATAATGATGATGATAATGATGATGATGATTGGATGATGATTGGATGATGATTGGATGATGATTGGATGATGATTGGATGATGATTGGATGATGATTGGATGATGATTGGATGATGATTGGATGATAATTGGATGATGATGATTGAATGATGATGATGCTGGATGATGATGATGCTGGATGATGATGATTGGACGATGATGACTGGATGATGATTGGATGATGATGATGATGATGATGATGTTCAGAAATCTTATCTTCCCGGCCCAAGTCCCCCCCGTCCACCCACCCACCTTCCCACTTCTCCCCCATGTGTATACTATGGCGCAGGTCTGGGCCAGTGGTGCGCAGTGCTGCTGCAGGGGGCGGCCATGGGCCGAGAGCTGCTGATGCATACCAAGCGGCCCGGGTACCTCGGCTTCATGGCTCGCAAGAGCGCCGTCAATCCGGGCGCACGATTCTACGCTCGCGGCCTGAACGACGCGGCCGGTCCGTCCGGGGATACCATTCCATTCTGGTGTTGTGGATGGGGATCAGCTGGGCACCTGTGCCGCCAATAATAAGGACATGAGAGATGATGATGATGGGATGATGTGATTTGAATGGGATTGGCTCGGATTGGATGGAATTGATGGGCTGTGATTGAATGCGAGATGTGATGTGTGTGTGATGAGATGGGGATGGGATGGATGATGGGAGCTGATGGGATTGGCTGGCATTGGATGGGATTGATTGAATGGGAGACTGAGTGGGATTGGATGTGACCCCCCGGACAAGTCCGCCCCCCCGCCGCTCGCCGCTCACATACGTCCGCCTCGCCTTTGTTGTGGTGGTGCGCGCGGTGCCGGCTATGTCGCAGGTGCGGGCAATGAGATGGAATGCGAACAACTCCTCGTCGTCGATGTCCGTACCTGCCCCCATCATCCCCTCCTTCGCTCCCCTCCTCTTCCACTCCCCTCCCTCTTCCAGTCCCCTCCTTCGCTCCCCTCCCTCCTTCGCTCCCCTCCCTCTTTCATTCGCTCCCCTTCCTTCCACTCCCCTCCCTCTTTCACTCCCCTCCTCTTCCACTCCCCTCCTTCGCTCCCCTCCCTCCTTCGCTCCCCTCCGTCCTTCGCTCCCCTCCCGCTCCCCTTCCTCTTCCAATCCCCTCCTTCGCTCCCCTCCTCTTCCGCTCCCCCTCCCTCCCTCCCTTCGCTCCCTCTCCCCGCCCTCCGCCACACCACCATCCATCGTCCGTCCGGTTCTTCACTCGTTGCGATCCGGGACCCCCGCGCCCTACCCCCTGTCTGGCCGCGCAGGGCAAGTGGACCTGCTGCCTGTGGTTCCGGGGCACGGTGCCCCTGGGGTGGCGCAGCCAGCTCAACTCCGTGGTCCGCCTCCCCCGCCTGGGATCTTGCGTTGTTGGAGGGGGCGCCCCCTGGGCTGGGGGGTCGTGACACCGATCATCGTCATCATCCAATCATCATCATCATCATCATCATCCAATCAGCATCATCATCATCATCATCATCATCATCATCATCATCATCATCATCATCCAATCATCATCATCATCATCATCAGCCAGTCATCATCATCATCATCATCATCATCCAATCATCATCATCATCAGTCAGCGTCAGCATCCACCACCACCATCATCATGATCATAATCCAATCATCCAATCATCATCATCATCCAACGACTGGGATGGCCAGTGGGTGGCCGTTGGCTCCGCCTGTCCCCCCCACACACACACACACACACACACACACACACACATGCGCACGTCATTTCCTCGTGTCCGCGAACAGGTGAACGGGGCCAGCATCGTCATCAAGGAGAAGCCCTTTGAGCTGGTGCCCCTCTACTGGCAACGCGTCGCCACCCGGTCCGGTGTGGCTCCTCCATATCCCGCCCACACATCTTGTCCCCATTTGTTCATCCAGTCATCATCATCATCATCATCCATCACCATCATCATCATCATCCAGTCATCATCATCCTTTCAACAATAAAACCACCAGCATCAGCATCCAATCACTCACCATCTGATTCCTTCATCAATCGCCTTCGCGCTCGTCATATGCTGACCCCCTCCATACACACACACACACACACACACACACACACACACACACACACACACACACACACACACACACACACACACACACACACACACACACACACACACACACACACACACACACACACACACACACACACACACACACACACACACACACACACACACACACACACACACACACACACACACACAGCTACCAGCACCGACCCATTTGGTGCGTGAGTCTCCTGCGGTGCGACGAGAAACAGCAGAGCGAACTGCGGCTGACGGAGGCCTTCCAGGAGTCCCTCCGGATCGCCCGCCGGGCCAAAGTCGACTCCCCCGCCCTGTCCATCGTCAACTTTGACTGGCACCACAACCTCAAGGTCCCTCCTATCATCATCATCGTCATCATCATCATCATCAGCATCATCCAATCATCATCATCATCATCATCATCATCATCATCATCATCATCATCATCATCATCATCATCATCATCATCATCATCATCATCATCATCATCATCACCGCCCTGTCCATCGTCAACTTTGACTACCACAACCTCAAGGTCCCTCAGCAAGACGTCACCCCACCCATTATTATGATCATCATCATCCAATCATCATCATCCAATCATCATCATCATCATCATCCAATCATCATCATAAGGTCCGCAGACAGCATCCTCGCAGCATCATCATCATCATCCCACTTTGATGGACACCACATCTTCAAGGACAACAGGGGCACCGCCACTCACGAGCACTCCCATTTCAACCTCAAGTCACCCAGCAGATAACACATTGACACCACATCTTCAAGGACAACAGGGGCACCGCCACTCACGAGCACTCCAATTTCAACCTCAAGTCACCCAGCAGATAACACATTGACACCACATCTTCAAGGACAACAGGGGCACCGCCACCCACGAGCACTCCCATTTCAATCAACCAAGGCGACACACCCAAAACGGCATCCCCGCAATCCGGTTTCGAGGCGTCACTCGCTCGCATCATCATCTCCGGGCCATCGCACCACAGTCACTACCTTCATCACGACCACAAAATTTAGCCGCCATACAAAATTTAGCTTAGTTTTTTTCGCAAAACGCGTTAAATTTTGTATGGCAAATAAATTTTGAATGCAAATTCTGTAAATCCATACAAAATTTCGCAAATTTCGCTAAATTTAGCGTTTCTTAACAAAAATAAATTTAGCTAAATTTAGCACCTTGGCATACGAGCATCCAAGGCCGTCCCCCCATTGGTCTTCCACTCTCCCGTACCAACCCCCCCGGCAGACCCTCGGCCTGAACTACGCCACCCAAGGGCTGTGGACCAAGCTGAAGGACATCGTTCGTGATGTCGGCATGTCATCAGGTACCGTCAGGTCCGCCCCCCCCGCCCCGTTCCACAGGCACTCTTCATATGGACGAGACGGTGCAAGGGGGATGTGGACCTCCTCACGGGGGGATGGCGACCTGGGGGCCACAAGCCCCGGGCTGCACCATTCCAGCTGCCAGAGCGTGGTGGCTGGGTTCCCGCCCCACCCTCAGGCTGGGTTCGGGGAATATTTTTTCGTTCTCACGGGTCATCGCCTTTTGATTCCTTTCTTTGTCCCCGTTTTGACCCGTGTCCCCGTACCTGCCCCGTTCTTTTCCTTTTTTGCGTTTCTGCGGGGTGGCCGGACTGGTTTGACGCACCGTCCATAAGACTTCTCCCCGCACTCGCCTCACGCTGCTGCTGCTCACATCCATCCATCTATCGCCCCAACCCTCCGTGCCTCCTGCTCCCCCGCACCAGTGCCTCGGGGGCTGTGGGCGTGGGCGCCACCCAGTCCGGGATGCTCCGCTGGAACTGCGCCGATTCGGTCGATCGCACCAACCTGGGCACCTTCTGTCCGTCCGGCCACCCATCATCAATCATCCAGTCATCATTATCATACGTTGTCATCATCAACCAGTCATCATCATCATCATCACCATCACCATCACCACACCACCACCACCATTCCAATCATCATCCTGATAGAACTGCTCGCTTCCCCCCCCCCCCCCCCCCCCCCCCCCACACACACACACACACACACACCATCTTCACCTCAGTTTGCTCAATCCAACTGTTGGCCGAACAATGCCGCGTCCTTTGCCACGGCCTGCCCGGATTGCCCAACGGTCCGCAGATTCCCCAACTCGCCGCCGCACAGCCACGGCCCACCCTCCATCTATAGTGGCACACGATGCGGATAGCGGCCACACGTGCCTGCATCCAGTCCTGAGAGCCCCCGCCACACATTCCTTCCTGCTTGACACACATTCGCACACGTTGCACGCATCCAGAGCCCTGGGCGGCCTTTGCGCTGAACTTGGACGAGATCCAGAAGATGCTGCCCTCCAACGTCCTCGCCGCTCTCGCCGAGATCTACGGTCCGCCCGCCGCCGCCCGCCGCCGCCCCCCTCCGCGTGCTCTGCTCCTCCCCACGCCCCGTTGTTGTTGTTGTTGTGTGGCAATGTCTCTGGTGGGGCGAACTGCCCCCTCATCAGATTTTTCGTCGCCCTCCTCCCCGACATCATCATGATATCGTCACCTCCGCTGGCCCCCACACCACCACAGCCTTTGTCTGCCTCCTCCCTCTGTGCGTTCGATTTTTGTTCTTCTTTTTTTTTTTTTGCGAGTCATGATCATCATTTATGGCCCACAGGCCCCCCCAAATTCGCTCAGCTGTGTGTGTCATTCCCTTCCTCTCCGATTGATCGGTCCCTCTGCTCCACACACACCCACACACCCGCCCGTCCGCCCGCAGTCCAAACAGGGGACATTAACTCGGAACTGTACACCAGCTCGCCCGCCATCCACACCCACCTCATGCGGGCCTTCTCGCCAAACCTCGGTGCCGCCCCGTCCAACACCCTCGTGGTCCGCCCTCCCGCACGCTCACACAGCCCACACAGTCACCCCACCAAGTACCACCACCAGCCCTCACAACCCCTCACAACCACAGCCACAGCCCTCACAGCCCTCAGCCCCAGCATCATCACAGCCCTCACAGCTCCACACAGCCCACACAGCCCACACAGCACGACCACCACCAGCCCACCCAGCCCATGGCACCACACCGCGCCCCTGTCAAACTTTCCGTCGCGCCACACGCATACGCGACCAGGCGACCCTTCAGATCTGCACCCGGCATCTCATTTGCGACGGTCTCATCACATTTTCTCACCCAGGCGATCCCCCTGCCTGTCGGTGCCCCACGCGCACGTACACCGATTCAGCATCGTAGTGCTTCTTCTGATCTGCGGCCATCCCACACTTTCTCATCCGATCCCCCTGCCTGTTGGTGCCCGCACACCCCCGTGCATTGGGTCTGCGCAGTCGATGAAACGACGCATCCAGAACGTCTACCGGGACGCCCAGATGCAGAGTTGCTACGAGGCCTACGTCGGCCTCGTGGATTTGTCCGCAATCCACCCATGCCCTCCACTCCTCGTCGCCCTCCACCCCATCATCATCGACAGCATCTCATCATCCAGCCATCAGCATCAGCATCAGCATCAGCATCAGCATCAGCATCAGCATCAGCATCAGCATCAGCATCCGATCATCCAATCATCATCCAATCATCATCCAATCATCCTCCAATCATCATCATCATCATCATCATCCAATCATCATCATCCAATCATCATCATCATCCAATCATCATCCAGTCATCATCATCCAGTCATCATCATCCAGTCATCATCATCATCCAGTCATCATCATCATCATCATTATATCATCATCATCAGCATCATCATTATCCAATAATCATCATCATCATCCAATCATCATCCAATCATCTCTCTGCCCTCCGCCGCCCCCTCGCAGCCCCCGGTTGTACCCCTTCCACTACCACCTGTACTCTAAGGCCCTCCACCGGCCCGCTCCGACCCCGTCCTCGCTCCTGCTCCCCGCGGGCACCCGTGCCCCGCACCCCTACATGCTGACGGGCCACTTGAATGACCTGCCCGCACGCAGCCCGCCCTTTGCCCTGACTGCGCTGCCCGTGTCCACGCTGCTGCGGCCCGTCAATGCCGACCTGTCAGTGTGCCCCACCGGGACACCCTGGGGTGCTGCCCTGTGTCTGGGCACGGCCGGGCTGGCTGCCTGGGGACCGTCCCTCATCGCCCACTCGCCCTCACTCGGCGGGGGCACCCGAGGTCTGTTGTGGGTCCAATCATCAGCACCACCATCAGCACCAACATCATCATTAACCTGCTGAACGCACAGGAAGGGAACAGTGGGTTGAACAACGGAAAATCATTCTGACAGGAGAAAAGCAAACATAAACCCACGAACCTCCTGCAGAAATATGTGCTTGTGGGGCGAAATGGGGAGTTCGAGTGTCTTCCGTGAAGATGCTGGAATTCCCTGCCTCCCATAATTTTTGCATCCGTTAAGCACTCTGAAAAACGTCGGCACGAAATTGGGATGTCTCGATCCCCTTCAGAAACCCGAACTGTTTCTCCCTAAAGACCTTTTTTTCCACACACCACTCCTGGAACCTTGACGCCACGACAACCTGGAGCCCCTTGAGGAACACCTGGATCAGTGTGGTTGGTCTCATGTCTTGTTTAGGGTCCCCAGGGGGATGATGATTGGATGATGATGCTGCTGACTGGATGTGAGGATTGGATGATGAGGATTGGATGATGATGACTGGGTGATGATGATGACTGGGTGATGATGACTGGGTGATGATGACTGGGTGATGATGACTGGATGATGATCCTGGGTGATGATGACTGGATGATTGGATGATGGTCGGGATTGGATGCTGCTCTGCTGCTGGCGGGCGACGACGATGACGGGATCACATTGAAATACCCGCGCAGTCGCCAAACCACTCCCCCGAACGCAGCGACCAGTACCATGAGCTTGGTACATATTCTCACCCCATCGAGGAAGGGATTGAGACAAGGGGTCGTCATCGCTTCCTCATCTTTCAATCATCATCTGATCATCATTCACTCATGTCGTTTTTTTCTGTCGCTTCTGTGGTGCGCCGGTCTCTCGATTTCGTTGTGTCTTCTCTGCTCGTGCTCACGCGGGACCCATCCCACCCTTTTCCCCTCTCCCGCTCCTCCTCAGGCACCATGTCGCTGGAATCAGGCAGCCTGGCCGCCATGGTCGCCGAGGCCAGCGCCACCCCGCTGCTCCGTCCCGCCCACCCCTCGGCCTCGCACTCCGCCGCAGCCTCCGTCAGCCGACCGCCACCAGCCAGCCCCGCTCCCAACCCCAACCCCGCCACCACGACCCCCCGGACAACGCCCAAGCTCGCCCGCCTGCCCCCGCCCACCCCACCGCCTCCGCTTCTCGACCCGCCCTTCCCGACGCCCATCGGGGGCAGCCAGGCGCGGCGGACGGGGGCGGGCGAGCCGGACGAGGGGCCCGTCCCCTCGGGGGGTTATCCGCGCTGCCCCCTGCCCCCGACGACATCCCTGGGGCCGGCCGCTCTCGAGATCCTGCGCAACGTGGTCGGAATCACCCAGGACGGGATCGACATTGCCGAGGTCTGTGGCTGCCCAAACCGAGATTTCGATTTATTTTTTTTTTTCGCGAGAATGATGCTGTGTTGGTTGATCTCTTGACCTCGCCGCGCGCAAAATTGGGTCATGCTCTCGAAAAGGGAAAATGATCAGGACTTCTCGGCGCCGAAAATTAGGCAATGGGGAGGGGAGAGGGCCTTTTGTTTTTGCAAACAATGACTTGGTGTCTGTATGACCCGGGGCCTGTCGAGATGACTTGGTGTCTGCCCGACCCCACCTTGTCTGACCCAGACGGTTCCCATTCTAGTGTCTTTGCGGAAATCATCCTCTTCTCCCTCGCGACATCGTTTTCTTCCTCCTCGGCCAGCTCTACAACTTGATGTGAAAAGTGACACACCTTTTTTGGGACCTCTCAGAGAAATCGCATCATTTTTATAAACGTTGCCCTTTGTCTTTGTCAACACCCCTCATTCCTCACTCATTCATGACATCGTTCTTCTTCTTCCTCCTCGGGCCAGCTCTACATCTGGCTTGCCCGTCCATCCCGGATCACCCATATCCTCTTCCACCAACTTCCGCCCGCCCCGCCACCCGCCGCCTCCGCTGCTGCCGCCAGCCCTGCCAGCCCCCAGCCCGGGGCCCCAGCCGGCGCGCCGCCCGAGATGAGCCCGCCACCACAGGCCGAGGCAGCCCACCTGGTGGCCCCCTCCTGCTGCCCCTGCTTCGCGGATGTGGCCGTGGGCCCGACCATTGACAAACTGGTCCCCGTGCTGGAGAACGCCCTTCTGGCTCGGCATCTGACGGGCCCCGAGGGCCACGTGCCCCACGCCGCCTCGACAGGCGCGTTTTTCGCGGGACAACAGCAGCAGCAGCCACAGCATCAGCAGCAGCAGCAGCAACCAAGTTCCGGGGCGGGTGAGCAGGAGGACACTTGGCTGCCCTGTGTGGAGTGGGCCGCCCTGCCCGGCCTCCCGTCCACGCCCACCTCCGGCCCCACGGAGCCCCTCAGTGCCCTCGGCGCCCCCGAGGGCTGTGGCGGCCCGGCTGTGTACACGACTGTTCTCTCCATACCGCCGGGTGCCAACGGGGACGCTCCGGATGGTGGCAGTGATGACGCGCTGCAGGATTTGCTGGTGGGTGAGGAACCCGTGATGCCCCGCAAGCGCGGGTTGGAGGTGACGGCCGGGATTGCCCGAACGCACCCGCTGGGCGAGGTGCTTGCCGAGGGGCGCCGAGGTCCGGTGGCCGTTGGGTGGGTGGGTGGGTGGGTGGGTGGGTGGGTGGGTGGTTGGTGGTGGTGGCGTGGTTGTTGGTGATGTCGTTGGTGTTGGTGGTCTTGACGTACTCTCCGCTTGCCGCTCGCTTCTGCTTTCTCAGCCGTGGGCCCGGCCCGCCTGGTGCGGATCACACTCCGCGGGGCCAACGCCAGCCAGCTGGTGGTGGGAAAGGTCGGTACCCCCCTCCTCGATGCTGATGATGGTGGTGGTAATGATTGGATGATTGGATGATGAATGATGAAGATGGGTGATGACTGGATGGTGATGACTGGATGACTGGATGATGATGGGCCGTCACTCTCTTTGTGCTTCGTGCAATGATGGATCTGCTTTTCCTTCTTCTTCTTCATCGTCTTCCTTCGTCTTCTTCTTCGTCATCATCCAATCAGCCCATCATCATCATCCGATCATCATCCAACCATCATCATCCGATCATCATCATCATCATCATCATCATCATCATCATCATCATCATCATCATCATCATCATCATCATCATCATCATCATCATCATCATCATCATCATCATCATCATCATCATCATCATCATCACTTCTTCTTCTTCTTCTTCTTCTTCCGTGCAGGCTGTGGTCTTCGGCTACCCGATCGACACGCCCTGCCCCCTCGTCGCCCCGCCCCCACTCCACACCACCCCATCCGCTCCCGCCCCCGCTCCCGCCGCCCCGGCCGCCAGCACACCCCCTCCAAGCAGCACTGCCCTGATTCCCGCCCCGCCAGCCCTCGCCGCCTCTGCGGCCCTTCCCGTCCTTGTGGCCCTCCTCCGGCACACATTCCGTTTCTACCAGCGGGTGCATCCCTTCCTGCGCTGGCCCCCCGAGGCCCCCGCTGGCCCAATGCGCGGGGCAGCGGCAGGGGGCGGGGCTGCCTTGACCATCCCGGGACGCGGCCCGGAGGCAGAGGAGGCAGCTGCCGCGGCACACGCCGGTCCGTCATCACGCCCCTCCCCCCCATCATCATCATCCAAGCATCATCATCATCATCATCATCATCGTCATCATCATCCAGATCATCCAGATCATCCAGTCATCATCCAGATCATCATCATCCAGATCATCAGCATCCAGATCATCATCATCCAGATCATCATCATCCAGATCATCATCATCCAGATCATCATCCAATCATCATCCAATCAGCATCTAATCATCTTCATCATCTAATCAGCATCTAATCTTCATCATCATCATCATCATCATCATCATCATCATCATCATCATCATCATCATCATCATCATCATCATCATCATCATCATCATCATCATCCGCCGAAACTCATTACGAGGCCTGGCCTGACCCAAAATCTTCACCCAACTCCATCATCCAACTCTATCATCGTGCGCCCACCTGATTCAGCCGTGCATCATTTGATCGACCCCGCTTGTCCGATTGATCAGTCCTTTGCTTCACACATCATCATCATCATCATCATCATCATCATCATCATCATCATCATCATCATCATCATCATCATCATCATCATCATCATTATCATCCACACACACACACACACACACAGTGTCACGTTGATTCGTGCCTGACCTCCTCCTCCTCCTCCTCCTCCTCCTCTCCCCCCCCTCTTCGTCTCGTCCTCTTCTTGCAGAGCACGAGTCGTTTGTGCCCACGAAGACGGTCGAATCGAGTCCCCTTGCCGAGGCCTGCACCCTCGGGGTCTGCGGCCCCCCGGTGCCGCCTCACACCACTCCACTCCATCTGACACTGCAGCCCTACTACACACGCGCACATGACACTGCAACCCTACACACGCGCACAGCACTCCACTCCATCACACTGCAGCCCGACACACGCGCGCAGCACTCCAGGCCGACACGACACGACACAGCCCGACACAGCATACCCGACATTCCACTCCAGATCAGGGGCACAAATGTGTGACAGGCAGTGCACCTCTCCATCTGAAAACAACAACAAGTGTAATTGTGTGTGCGCGCCGCGCGCCCCGTCTCCCCCGCTGTGGTGACTGACGCCGACACAACCCACAGGATCCGCTCGGAGGCGGCAGCAGCATCAGCATCGGGGCCCCGCCGTCCAGCTCGCCCCTCGCCCATGACCACGAAGAGCCGCCGCCCAGCCCCACGGCCGCCAGCGCCCCGGCAGAGACGAGGTCTGTTTGTGGTGTTGGGACTCCCATCCCATCCCATCTCAAGCGCGAGGGAATCATCTTTCTCACTCGTTCCTTTCCCCGCCCGCACCCCGCGCCTTCTTCTCGATCAGTCGTGCCGGCAGCGGAGCGCACTTCCAAGCCATTGCCGAGGCGGACGACCCACTGGCCGCACTGGCCGCGAGTGAGCCTGACGAGGAGGAGGATGGTGATGACGACAGCTCCCACCAGCAGCAGCAACAGCAGCCTCCACAACCGCCCCAGCCACGGGTCCGCGCGATAAACCCCCTCTGCCTCCCCATCCACGCCACGAAGCCCTGGTGAGTTGGGAAGCCCCTCTTGTCATCCAATCAATCGACAATCAATCAATCATCATCATTTGATCATCCAATTCAGCATCAGCATCAGCAGCGTCATCAGCATCAAATCACTCATCGTCATCAAGAATCAACCATGCGATCATCATCATCATCATCATCATCATCATCATCCAATCATCAGCATCCAATCATCAACAACATCAACAACATCCAAGGGGGTTGGCTGGTCCTCGGCGGGTGGGCGAGGATCATCATCGCGCCCTCAGACAGTCCGTATTTTTTATTCTCATCATCATCATCATCATCATCATCATCATCATCATCATCATCATCATCATCATCATCATCATCATCATCATCATCATCATCATCCGATCATCATCATCATCATCATCATCATCATCATCATCATCATCATCATCATCATCGTCATCCGATCATCATCATCATCATCATCATCAGCATCATCATCATCATCATCATCAGCATCCGATCATCATCATCATCATCATCATCATCATCATCATCATCATCATCATCCGATCATCATCATCATCATCATCATCATCATCATCATCATCATCACCATCATCATCATCATCATCATCATCATCATCATCATCATCATCATCATCATCATCATCATCATCATCATCATCATCATCATCATCATCATCATCATCATCATCATCATCATCGATCATCATCATCATCATCATCATCATCATCATCATCATCATCATCATCATCATCGTCATCCGATCATCATCATCATCATCATCATCAGCATCATCATCATCATCATCATCATCATCCGATCATCATCATCATCATCATCATCATCATCATCATCATCATCATCATCATCCATCATCATCCGATCATCATCATCATCATCATCATCATCATCATCATCATCATCATCATCATCGCGCCCTCAGACAGTCCGTATTTTTTTCTCTGTCGCTTCGCCCCACCACAACCACCCCTCCAGTCGGCCCCAGGCCTCCCCCGCTTCGCCCGACATCCCGACCTGCGTCCCGTGGCCCTGGTGCGCGCCCTGGGCCTCGAACTGGCCGCGACGGTGGTGGGGCTGGGCTGGGGGCCCTTCGGTGCCCTTCTGAGGCGCGCCGTGGGTGTGGTGGGCCTGCGGCCCGAGGATGCCGACCGGGCGATGGCCGAGCTGGAATGGGAGCAGTTTGTCCTTGCCCCCGGTGGTCCGTATGCTGGGAGGATGTGGATGATGGTGAGGATGATGAAGATGATGAATGAAGATGATGAAGATGATGAGGATGAGGATGATGAGGATGATGATTGGACAAAGATGGTGATGATTGGATGGAGGTGGGTTGGTGGTGGTCTGATGATGATGTTGTTGTTGTCGTTGTCGTTGTCGTTGTCGTTGTTGTTGATTGGCCACGGAATCATCCCGTCCATTGCTCATCCTTCCCTCCTTTATGCAGATCTTCCGACCCAGCAGCCGGCCAGCCAGAAAGTCACCTGCGTCCACTGCCGCCAACGTCCGTCACTCCCGTGCCCCCGCCCTCCACCCTCCACTTCTTCAATCCACTCCCGCCATCACCACCACCACTACCCCACCGCACCTCCTACCACCACCACCACTACCATAATCACTACCCATAACCACCACCACTACCACCACCCACCGCTACTCCCACCGCAACGACCACCACCACCACAACCACTGCCTCTTCTACCTCTCTGGTTTTTGTTTTATTTTCCCGTTACTTCGTTCCTTCTTTACTCGACACAAACACTGCCTTACCACCACCCACTGCAACTACCACGCGACTACCACCACCCACCACAGATACACACACAAACACACACGCACACTCATCACCCGTCTTTCTTGCCCGCATCCCCCAACGGGCGGTGAAAAGTGCATCCTGTGTCAGGAGTGCTGCCGCTGGGTCTGCGCGAGCTGCTTGCACCACCAGCAGCTGCCGGTCTGTTGACCCCCACGTCCCCAATCTGACACATGACTGATCATAAGTCATGATGACAGGACATGATACCGGGGGCAATGGGACCATGACTTGATGATGGGTGGAGTGGAGTTGGGGGGGAGTATGGATGTGGTTCCCAGTCCATTGCATCATCATCCTGCGCGCCCCACGTCCCCACCATTCAGATCCCTTCGCGGGGCTGGCGCGAGCCCCAGCCGCTCTGCCAGCCGTGCGGCTCGCAGGTTGCCCATCAGCTGGCCCTCATCCAGCACGTGGCCCTCCTTAGAGGTCTGGACCAGTGCGCATGGTCATCATCATCAACAGCACCATCATCATCCATCATCATCCATCATCCTCGTCATCGTCATCGTCGTCCATCACCATCATCCAATCATCATCCAATCATCATCATCATCATCATCATCATCATCATCATCATCCAGTCATCATCATCCAGTCATCATCATCCAATCATCATCATCATCATCATCATCATCATCATCATCATCATCCAATCATCATCCAATCATCATCATCATCATCATCATCATCATCATCATCATCCAGTCATCATCATCCAGTCATCATCATCCAATCATCATCATCATCATCATCATCATCATCATCATCATCATCCAATCATCATCCAATCATCATCATCATCATCATCATCATCATCATCATCATCATCATCATCCAATCATCATCATCATCATCATCATCATCATCATCATCATCATCATCATCATCATCATCATCCTCGCATGCCACTCTCGGACCTTCTCCTTCAGTATCTCTTTTGTTTCTCTGATGGCTGGGATGGGATGGGGTTGGGCTGGGATGGCGCACAACAACAGAGGAAACTCTGCTCAGCCAGACGGAGGAGCTGGCGGGTCCTCTGCGTCAGGTCTGCCTCCTCCCTCCTTCCCTCCCCTCCGCGCACAGCAGCCAATCAGCACTGCTTTATTATGCCGTTTTGAGGAAATTACCAACAAAATTGAATCTTTTCCCGCCCTCGACGCACCTGCATGCCCACGACCCTTTTGGCATTGATCTGCAGACACCATATGCCGCATCCTCTTCCCACCCGCCCTGATCCTGATCCCGGATGTGTGAACGCCTTGCCTCACTTGCATGTCTCCCGATATGCGTGTCTCTCTGTTTTGAGTTTTTTTTGGGGGAGCCATCATCATCATCATTTTTGTTATTCTTGTTCTGCCGCCGGTCCCCCCAAAACTCGCTCCAGCTTTGCGTCATATGAAGACCCAACCAGGCCCTTTGCTCCACCACACCCTCACACGTACCCCCCAAACCCCGCGCTCGCCCCGTCAGCTGGCCCTCTGCCCGCAGCACATCTCGGTCTCCGCCCCTTTGCTCCACACACTCACACGCCCCATACCCTTGCCCTACCAGCTGGCTCTCTGCCCGCAGCACATCTCGGTCTCAGCCCGGGTGCACCCGACGGCCCACTCGGCCACCGCCCGGCCCGCCCCCGCCGCGACCGACCTTGGGCTGGCCATGGCGGCCCTGGGGTCCACCCGCCGGTGCCGTGATCAATCTGGCCACCTTCCCCGAGGCCGATTTTTGCATGGATGTGGTCTGTCGTAAGCAGCCTGATCGGGGCAGGGAAAACCCCACCGCCATCGAGTCATCATCCAGTCATCATCATCATCCAGTCATCATCATCAACATCATCCAGTCATCATCATCATATGACATCATCATCGCCCAGTCATCATCATCATCCAGTCATCATCATCATCCAGCCATCATCACATCACCAGTCATCATCATCCAGTCATCATCATCATCCAGTCTGACACCACCACCCCGTCGCCCCATCCTCGCCATAGTATCGCCGCAACACCCACGCCGTGTCACACTTTCTCCCCATGAACCACCGCACGCAGCCCACGGCCACGGGACTGCCGCAGTGCCTGCTGTTGGGAATTCCCGATCAGCGACCCGAGGCGCCCCGCTGGGAATCGCCCGCTGGTCCGCCCGAACCCAACCTCTCATCCCGCCTCATGATCATGGTGCATCGGCCTTTGCACAACCCTCAAAGCAGCGGCATCAACAGCCAATCGGATCCTCGCATTCAGCATCTTTTGCCCCCACCGCCATGATCGTGTCCCCAACGCCCCCCATCATCATCATCATCATCCAATCATCCAATCATCACCATCATCATCATCATCATCATCATCGTCATCATCATCCAGTCATCATCATCATCATCATCATCATCCAGTCATCATCCAGTCGTCATCATCATCATCATCATCCAATCATCATCATCCAATCATCATCATCCAATCATCATCATCCAATCATCATCATCCAATCATCATCATCCAATCATCATCATCCAATCATCATCATCATCATCACCATCACCATCATCATCATCACCATCATCATCATCATCATCATCATCACCACCATCCAATCATCGTGCCAATACTCCTCGCGTCCCCCGCTTGTTTTCTTGATCTTAACGGGAGCACCCTGCCCCCTAGCGACGCCTCGCGCCACCCCACCCTCCACTCAGCCTCATCCTCTTCCTCCTCCGTCTCTTTCGCCCCTCGCCGTCCGCCGCCAGGGCTGCCCTGGGTCGAGTTCTCCCTGGTGCTGCCCTGCCCGGCCCTGGTCACGGCCGTCTCGCTGATCGCCGACCACACCGGCCTGCCCGCCGCCGAGGGGGCCCTGCAGCTGTCCATCCAGGGCAGCGCCTTCGCACCCATCAGCGGGCCCCAGCGTGGGCCCTGGGGCGTGCCAAACCTCGGTCCGTTCCTCTCTCCCTCCCCCGCTCCACTCCGCTACACCACCATTTTCAAAATCGGGACACCCTGCCACGTGGCAAAAAGCACAGCTCATCGAGAAAGTACGTACAGACAGCTTATCGACACGCCTGCCCTGCCCTGCCCGTGGTCTCGAAAGTTCCCTCCGCACGGGAGCTTGAACAATATTTTTGTCCCGTCATCGCAGCACAGGTGCCCGTCGTGGTCGAATCGATATGTGCTTGTCTTGCCTCACTGCCTGCCATGTTTGCCTGACCTCCCTCCCCCCTCCCTCCCTCCCCCACTCCCTCCCCACCCCCTGCTCTTTTCCTCTCATACTCTTGTACGTAAATCTTCTGCCTCAAGTTTCAATATCACGAGATCATTGATTTGACATCGAGCCCACAAAAACCCATCTTTCGCCATCCCCTTCGCTCATGCCTCTTCCCCTCCCAGGCCCCTTCGGCGAGGCCGAGTCGCCCCTCAACCCGCCGCTCTCCTGCCGCCTGGTGGCCATCCGGCTCACCCGCAGCGGGCTGCCCCAGGGCGCCTCCCTCCCGCCCTTCCACCTGCACCGGTCAGCCCTCCATCCGCCCCCCGAATCCCCCGTTTGGCACTCGCATCACCCCCACACCGGACCCCACATGTCCCCGCCACCCCCGAACTTGCATCAACATCCCGCACGCATGCCTCCCTGTGGGTGTCTGTGTTTGATTTTTTGCGAGTCATCGTCATCATTTTGTGTTTCTTCTTCGCCACCCCCGAGTTCGCTCAAGCTGTGTGGCCTCATTGGAGACCCTTCCTGTCCGATTGATCAGTCCCTTTGCTCCCACACACACACACACACCTCACGCATCACCCCGCCCAGAAACCGCGTCGTCCTGGGGCGGCCGGTCCCCTTCCACCACCCCGCACCGCACTCACATCCGTGACCTCGGCACTCATCGCATCACGCCACTACAACCATCACCCCGCGCTCACATCCGTCATCCCGCACTCACATCCATCACCCCGCACTCATCCCGCACTCACATCCGTCATCCCGCACTCATCCCGCACTCACATCCGTCATCCCGCACTCATCCCGCACTCACATCCATCACCCCACACTCACATCCGTCACCCCACACTCACATCACACAATCACCCCGCCCAGGATCCGCGTCCTGGGGCGGCCGGTCCCCTTCCAGATCGACCGCAGCCCGGCCCTCTCGGCCCCCGACGAGCAGGCCATCCGACGCGTCCTGGCCACGCCCCTCTGCGGCCTGCAGACGGCCGGACCCCTCCGGCGCCCCGTCCGTGGGTGGGCCTCCCCCCGTCCCGCCAGTTCCCACCTCCACCCACCCCACACGGGCACACAGTCTGGCAATCGGGCTGTATTATTATGCCGGACTTCTCCCCCTTCCTCTGGTTGACACACGCACGCCCACCCATAGCGCAAAAAATCACACTTTGTCACGTGCTGCTGCCGCGCTCGCCCCACATGCAACAGAGCGATGCCTTTGCCCTTCCTGTATTTGACGCGCACATCACACCCCCCGCAACCCACCCGTGATTTCTCCTTATTGACATCTTCACAATCCACCCCCCCCCCCCCCCTGCCGGCCCCTTTCGCAGATCCCCTGTGCGGCGACCCGGCCCTTCCAACCCCGGCGTCGAGCTGCGGTTTGCGGGCGGGCGGAAGTTCGTGGCCGCCATTAAGCTGACCCTCCGCACCGCCATCGAGGCCCTCGACCTGGTCCGCACCCGCACCTGCCTCCCCCTTCGGTGTGCGGGCGCGAGTACAACCCCCCACACCACCACTACAACCACCACAACCACCACAACCACCACAACCACAACCACCACAACCACCATCACCCACCACCACCAACCACCAACCACAACCACCACCACCACCCACACGCCACCACCCCACCGCACACCACACACCACACACTACCCACCCTCACCACCACCACCACCACCGCCACTCCACGACCCACCCACCACCCACATACCACCACCACCCGTCACCCACCCAGCACCCACCACCCACCCACCCAGCACCATCCCCCGCTCTCCGCTACGGCCACCACGAACCCATCACACCCGTCTCCCACGACCCATCATCAGCCATCAGCCATCAGCCATCACCGCCCAATGTCGCATGTCTTTCATCACCTTCCCATCCTTCCGCCCCAACCAGCCCGTAATTTCATCACCTTCCCATCCTTCCACCCATCCACCCAGCCCGTGATGCTCCACCTGACGGCCGCGGGGAAGGACCCAGCCAGCCACCACCACCAGGCTTACCCGCTCGCTCTGCCCCCCGCACCCTTCACTGGTCTGTTGCCTGGCGTTGGCGGAGGAGATGGAGGGAGGACAGAAGTGCCCCGTTTGGTTGGTTGTTGTGAAGATCTGTTGACTGACCCTTGTTCGCTGCGGCCTGCTTGCGCCTGTTGGCCTGGTCATCATCATCATCATCCAGGCATCACCAGCATCATCATCATCATCATCCAGGCATCACCAGCATCATCATCACCAGCATCATCATCACCAGCATCATCATCACCAGCATCATCATCACCAGCATCACCAGCATCATCAGCATCCAGTCGTCATCGTCATCATCATCATCATCCTCGTCATCATCATCATCATCATCATCATCATCATCATCATCATCATCATCATCATCATCATCATCATCCTCGTCTTCATCATCATCATCATCATCATCATCATCATCATCATCAATCATCATCAATCATCAATCATCAATCTTCATCATCATCACCCACCATTATCCATCATCATGCGCTTGACTTTTGACGCTTCCCCCGTTCCCCAGGGTCGGTCTTTGTCGAGCTGCCCCCGGAGGCGCTGCCCCGCTCGGCCTCGCTGTGCGTCTCGCTCTCGTGCCCCTGCCACGACCGCTGGATGGGCCATTCCCCGCTGGGGCCCTGGATTTTGAGGGTAACCGCTTATGCGTAGTGGGAACGGACGAACACGAGACTGACTGACTGGATTTTGAGGTGGAGAAGGAGGTGTGGGGTGGGAGGAAAAGTGGGAAAACCTTGGGAAATTCTGTATTGATTGTTCGTTCGAGTCTTCTTACGTCGTCGCTCTTTCTATCCACCGTCTCTTCCTGTCTTGCTTTCGGGGCGACCTAGGATGGCATACCGACCAAGCGCAACCACGAGGCCGAGGCTCACCAGCCTCGGTGGTGGGGGTGATGAGATGCGATGCCGTTTGAGCCGAAGCCTATCGGGGGTGACGGGGGAATTGGGGATAAAACCTTTTGTGATTTCTTTCTCATGGCTCCTAAGTAGCCAAGTAGCCTCACACGAGGCTGCATTGACTGGCTGACTGACATCCTTGTCATGCTGCTGGACCCCAATTTATGGACACACTGGTCACGGTTGAATTTGGCCCAGGTCTTGTTGGTTTCTGTTCGATTTTCGATGTCTTTCTAGGCAGACCAACCAGGATATATGAGGGCGAGTGCTTGCGTACGACATTTGTGCGCATGCCTGCCGCGGTGGCAAAATACAAAATCACGTGTGCCGGGAGCAAGCAGGAGTGGGCCATCCCCGATCCCACAGACCCGGATGCTTTTTTTATACAATTAAAACGTTTAGCAGCCCATGGTCCCTTGAGTCTGTGTTGTATCTCTCTTGTTTTTCCAACAACACACCCAACTCCAACCCCAATAACAGCCGCAACTGAGACTCGTCGGTGACGTTGTAATGTCTGGCATCTCTCACTCTGGTCGCTGATCATCTTTCCAGCGAGGAGAATCCGGCGGTTCCCCTCATCATCGAATCGGCCGAGGAGAAGCCGACCCCCGAGCGGTCTGTCCCCCTCAATCGTGTGTGCCGTGCATATATGTCGCGGCACTGATGGGGACCCCCCGTGGGTCCTGATCTCCGTCCGCAAATTGGCGTCTCACTCAGCCTCTGCCACCGGGGGGATCTCCGCCCCGATCTCGCCCCCACCCCCCTCAGATGCGCCCAGGAGCTGGAGCGGGATCTCAAGGGGCTGGATGGGAAGAAGAGGAGGAGGAGGAAGCCCAAGGGCTCGGTCACCGCCCCTGGCCCCTCGTCCCGGACCGCCTCCCCTCCCCTGGCCACGTCTACGTCTGCATCACCCCAACCACGCGACTCCCCCCCGCCCGCCGGCGTGGAAAGCCCCTCCGGTGCCGCCGATGTCACAGCCTCCGATCCCGACGCGCCCCCGGCCACGAATCTGTCTGCTTTTGCGTGCCTCCCTCCCTCCGTCATCATCATCATCATCATCATCCAAGCATCATCATCATCATCATCATCATCATCATCATCATCATCATCATCATCATCATCATCATCATCATCATCATCATCATCATCATCATCCAATCATCATCCAATCATCATCATCATCATCATCATCATCATCATCATCATCATCATCACCCGGCCTCCCTATGTGCGGCGCTCCCATCATCATCATCATCATCATCATCATCATCATCATCATCATCATCATCATCATCATCATCATCATCATCATCATCATCATCATCATCATCATCATCATCATCATCATCATCCAATCATCATCATCATCATCATCATCATCATCATCATCATCATCATCATCATCATCATCATCATCATCATCCTCATCCTCATCCTCATCCAATCATCATCATCATCATCATCATCATCATCATCATCATCATCATCATCATCATCATCATCATCATCATCATCATCATCATCATCATCATCATCATCATCATCATCATCATCATCATCATCATCATCATCATCATCCAATCATCATCATCACCCATCATCATCATCCAATCATCATCATCATCATCATCATCATCATCATCATCATCATCATCATCATCATCATCATCATCATCATCATCATCATCATCATCATCATCATCATCATCATCATCATCATCATTGATCTGCCGCCACATCACCCCCTCGTCACGTTTTTTTTTACTTCTCCGCCAGCTTGGCCGCGCCCGACACGCCCGCCCTGCCGGCCCCAGGCCCCAGCGCCCCAACACCCTGTTCACCCCCGGGTCCCCTCCTGTCAGCCGCGACCCCAGGGGCGGACACCTCCGTCGCGTGGCTGGCCGGGGTTAGCCTGGTGCCGGCCGTCCCCCTTCCTCCATCCCCATCCCCATCGCATCCTCCATTCCCCCCCTCGCGTCCCTCCCCGCCTGCACCCCCACCGAAGTCACCGGGGGCGGAGCGGCGGCGCCCCGAATGGCTTCCCACCCCGGCTGAGGTCGAGGGGAACCCCGTTTTGCGGTGCCTGGCCGGAATGTACGAGGAGTTCGCGGGCCGGTTCGATGGGGTGGTGGCCAAGCTTGATGGCATGACGGCGGCGCTCCCCGCGCTCTTCGAGCGATTCTCCCCTCTCACCACCCAGGGTCTGCTGCCCCCCGGCGCCCCACAGCTGAGATGCTGCTCCGCACATCACCCACCCGATCGTCATTCGCATCAACAGCACCAGCACCCAGTTCCTCATCCAATCATCCTATCATCATCATCATCATCTTCATCATCATCCAATCATCATCCAATCATCATCCAATCATCATCATCATCATCATCATCATCATCATCATCATCATCATCATCATCATCATCATCATCATCATCATCATCATCATCATTATCATCCAATCATCATCATCATCAGCATCTTCATCATCATCATCATCATCATCTTCATCATCATCATCATCATCATCATCATCATCATTATCCAGCCATCTCCCCGCAGACGCAGGACACGCCTGAACTGACCGCTGCTTGGGTCTCACTTGTCATTCCTCACTCCTCTCACGCCACGCCCCCGTCGCAGTCTTCTTCGCGACCACCCATCCCAACGGCCTCTTCTCGACGCCCATCCCGGCGAAGCAGCTGACGATCGACCCGGGGGACCACCGCTTCCGGCTGGTGGTGCCGGCGCCCCTCTTGGCCTTCTCGCGGCGGGTCGGGGCCAGCCTCTTCGCGGGCGACATCGACATGGCGCTCTACTGGGGCCCCGAGCAAGCCAAGGGCATGGCGGGCTCCCCGACGAGGGAACGCGATGCCGAGAGGGCCACGGGGTATGCCATTGCCGAGGGCACTCTGCGGGCCCTTCGGCCGGAGGACGAGCTCTTCGCGTCTGCCCCACCTCCCCGCCGGCTGTGCCCATCCACTTTCAACCCCCCACCCACCCACCCGGCAACCACCCACCACCCTGTGACCTCGGGCTGTATGATGTATGATAGAACGAGTGTGCGAGGGAAGGGATGCACTGGCTTCACGAGAGCAGTGATGCTGGTGAGGAGGAGCAGATGCTGATGGTTGGGCGCCGACAGTGACAGTGATATGCTCCGACCCCCCCCCCCCCCCCCCCCCCGTGTTTGGTGTTTAGCAGACCCCGTTGCCCCGTGATGTGTCTGTTTGTCGAGCGCCCTCATGACGCACCACACAGGCCCCGCTCCGCTATCATCACGCGCATCCCTCCACTCATTCGTCCACTCCTCTCTCTCCGGCTCCGCGGACCCCTCCGCTCCAACCAGCCTGTGGAAGGCCAGCCCGGTGGTGTTCAAGCTGTTCCGGCTCGAGCGAGCCGCCTGGCTGCTCCGTGCCCGGGCGGTCCAGCGGCCCCCCGGCGAGCCGGTTGTCGTTGCCGCGACCCTCGCGGTCCCCTCCCAGGAGGCGGCCTTCGCGCGGCAGGTCATTCGGCACCTGTTTGAAGCCCGCGAGGCCCAGCCGACCCCCCGGCTGGCCGCGGCCCTGGAGGGAGTTCCCGAGGGCGCCTTCCCGACCCTCGGCTGGCTCGACCGCAACGGCTGGCTGATGGTGGACGCCGTCAAGGGCCTCCCGCTCCCCTCGGAATGAACCGGCTGATGGTGCCCCTCGGAATGAACTTTATCACGGGCCAGCTTCCCTGCTGCTGCTCCTGCTCTTGCTCTTGCTCCTGCTCCTGCTCCTGCTCCTGCTCTTGGTCTCCCACCTTCCCCTCATTTCCGCTCTGAAATAAAGTGCATCGCTTCGTCACTTGATAGAATCAGGCGAGGAAAACGACAAGCTCGCGTGCCAATCTTCTTCTCTGACATAATAAGTTGACGCGGGGATAATGGGGCAATCGAAGCGGGTGCCTGACTCAGTGAAGGAGGGTGATGCCGTCTGAACCGACCGATCGGGGCGATGGGGTGAGGGGGAATTGGGGGATAAACCTTTAGTGGCAATTTCTTTCTCATGCTTCCTGAGTTAGCCTCGAGGCTGCATGAAGAGGGGAAAAACGTGTTGGCCCGGGGACAATGGGGCAATTGCCGGAGGAACGATGAAAGGGGTGAGGGAAGAAAGAAAGAGAGGGAAGAGGAGACGATACAAAAGGAAAAGAAGAGGATTCATTTCAAGAAAAGGGACAAAAAGAAAGGATTTTACCCCACTCACCGTTTTAGCCCATCTTGGCGTTGGGGTCGCTCTCCATCTTGTACTGGTCGAGAGCCACGTTGAAGCATGCCAGGCCCGTGCTCTTGTGGTGGGCGGTGGCGGCCTGGGCCCAGGTCTCCTCGAGCGCCGCACCCCAGCGGGCCAGCGTGGCGGCAATGCGAGCCAGCCAGAAGGAGCGGTTGAAGGTCCGCTCGGCCTTGTGGTGCGCCTCGCCCACCAGGTGGAAGAACTGCTCGGCCTTGGGGCCAAGCTGAGCGACCACCGTGATGCCGAAGGGCCAGAGGTTGCCCGGGTTCTTCGCGCACCATTCCTTGTACTCGGTCTCCTTCTGTGCCTCGGCCTGGCTCGGCACGTCCCCTCGGGCGGCGGCGGCGGAGTGGGAGACGGCCAGGGGCTCGGCCACTACCAGGTCGAGGTAGTGCACCCTCCGGAGACGAAGGTGAAGGAGATGTCGGGGCGGCGCACCTTCGTCTTGGGGCACGCGCGGGACGGGTCCCACGGCGCCAGCTTGGGGCCGTAGTCCAAGGATTGCTCGGCCCGGACGATGCAGCCGGGCGTGGTGTGCAGAAGGGACACCAGGATGGATCGCACGTTGTTGTGGCGCTTGTAGTAGAGGTTGCGAGCACACTTGCAGAGGCGCTCGTGGCCCTGGGCGATGTCCTTCTTGCAGACGGGGCACTTCTCAGGTCCGAAGGGGCCCGAGAAGATGGCATGGATGGAGGGAGCGCAGGCGGCTCCGGCCAGGCGCATGACCAGGGCTGTGAAGTCTGCATCCGAGAGCCTGAGGAGATTCGAGGGAAAGGCGGCGAGGAGGGCAGTGGTAGCGGGGTTCACCGAAGAGAGCCTCATGTTGCGAGCCGGCCCGGGGAGGCGCGCAAGAGCCTTGGCGGCCGCAGCCTTGTTCCGAGCCGCCAGAAGGCTGTGCTGAACCTGGCCTCGCAGGGTCTTCCCATCTGCACCACAAAAACGCGGCAGAGCCGCGCAAGGTTTGGCCGGAGCCTCCCGACGAATCGAGAAACTCTTAGCAGCGGTGCGGAGGGAGTCCCCACGAAGCTGGGTCCGTCCAGCTTGGCGATCCCGGCAAGAAGCGTCGACAGCCGAGGTGAAAGGTCCTCGACGGCGTTGAAGAGCGAGATGAGGCCCCCGACCTGCATGGCCTCCTGTGAGTCACACAGGGGGGAGGCCCAGCCCACCCTCCGAAGGAGGCAATGAGATCACGTCATCGAACAAGGAGGGGCTGCCCGCAGGCAGGAGCGGGAGGCCAAGCTTCTCCTTGACGAGCAGGCGAAGGGAGGCATCGAAACGGCCCAAGACCGCCCTCTGGGCCGGGGAGCAGGCCGTGGTCCTAAGAAGATAGGTCAGCTTGGGCAACACGCAGAGGCGAAGGAGCAGGATGAACGACTGCGACGACAGCTCAGCGAGCTTGCGAGCCAGCTCCAGGGCGCCCTCAGCCTTCTTGGCCACCACCTCGGCCACCTTGCACGCCGGGCCGAAGGGGACCCCGAGGACCGTCACCCCATCCGCCAGGCGACGGACGGGTAGAGGAAGCCCGCCAGGGACCAGGCGGACTTTGGGGTCGAGGGCATTGGAGATGACCCAACACTTCTCGGGGCTGATCTCGAAGCCCAGGGGAGTGATGAGGGTGCGCAGGAGACCCAGAAGGTGCTGGGCAACGTCGGGAGAGGGTGCCAGCAGGAGGATGTCATCAAAGTAGCTCAGAACGCGGGGACGACCAGGCCCAAGCCCTCTCCCGGGAGCATGAGCCTCGGAATTGCCTTGTCGGCCTCGAGGACCTGTAGGGCTGGGTCGAGGATCCCTGCAAACAAGGGGGGGCTCGCCGGGCATCCCTGGCGGACTCCTCTTGCATTAGGGACCCTCTCCCCACCGGAGAACAGGGCCTCGTTAGCGTACAGACCTTGGACCAGCTTGACAGCCGGTTGGCTCCACCCGACGCGCTGAGCGGCCAGGGGCACCGCCTCGCGCGAAGGGGCTTGGAACGCGTTGCGGAGGTCGACAGCCACAAGGCAGTAGGGCTGCCGACCCGCCTCGCACGCCTCCACGACGGACGCTGAGATGCATGCCATGAGGGGCGCACCCTCCTTGACGGACACACCAAACTGGAAGGGTGAAAGCCTCTCCCTCGTCACCCCCTCGAAACGCCGAACCAGCAGCCTCATGGCGAGCCTGCAAAGGGTCTCGCTGATTCCAATCGGTCGCGTGCCTCCTTTGGGCTTCGGGATCGCGACAAGACGGAGGCGGACTGGCTGACATCCTTGTCATGCGGCTGCACCCCAAAAGATGAACACACGCGTTAGAATTGAATTTGGCCCAGGTCTTGTTGGTTTATTTCCATCTTTGCGACGGCTGTCTAGGCAGGGGATCCAACACGCTTGATGGCAAGCGCTTGCTCTCTCTTTTTGTGCTCAGGCCTGCCTTAGTGCCCGGATTCAAAATCACGTGTGCCAAGAGCAAACACGAGTGGGCCATCCCCGATCCCACTCATTCGGATGCCTTTTATTTGCAATTAGAACGTTATGCAGCCCATGGTCCCTTGAGTCTGTGATGTTTCTGATCTTCAACAACGTTCCTCCCCCCAACAACAACAGTCGCAAAACCGAGACTCGTCGGTGACGTTGTAATGTCTGGCACCTCTCACTCTGGTCTCTGATCATCTTTCCAGCGAGGAGAATCCGTCCCCGGCGGTTCCCCGCATCATCGAATCGGCCCAGGAGAAGAAGACGACCCCCGTCCCTGCCGAGCGGTCTGTCCCCACAATAGTGTGTGCTGTGCATATGCCGCGGCACTGATGAGTACCCCCCGTGGGTCCCCGATTCCCGTCCGCAAATTGGCGTCTCACTCAGCCACTGCCTCCGGCTCCGTGCCTCGCCCCTCAGATGCGCCCAGGAGCTGGAGCGGGAACTCAAGGGGCTGGATGGAAAGGGAAAGAGGAGGAGGAACCCCAAGGGCTCGACCACCGCACCTGACCCCTCGTCCCGGGCCGCCTCCCCTCCCCGGGCAACGTCTACGTCTGCGTCACCCCAACAACGCGACTCCCCCCCGCCCGCCGGCGTGGACTCCGTTGCCGCCGAGGCACCAGCCTCCGATCCCGACGCGCCCCCGGCCACGAATCTGTCTGCTTTTGCGTGCCTCCCTCCCTCCGTCATTCACTCACGCACGCACACTCGGCCCTTCGCGTCGGTTTCTCACGCCATCAGTTGCGCGGCCGATCCGCTCCCATCCGCCTCCGCCTCCGCCTCCGCCTCCGCCTCCGCTCCGCCCTCGGCGTCCCCGGCGTCCGCGTCCGCCTCAGCCCAACCCGCCCCGGCGCCCCCGCACACCTCGACGTCCCGGGCGTCCCTGCCCGTCACGGTGCCCACCCCGTCGGCGTCCCCGCCCGCATCAGCCACGCCCCGACGCCCGCCCCGACGCCCGCCCCGACGCCCGCCCCGACGCCCGCCCCGACGCCCGCCCCGACGCCCGCCCCGACGCCCGCCCCGGCGTCCCCGCCCGCTCCAAGCGGCGGTGAGGCACTGCGCGCCATCTTCGCCCAGGCCATCGCTCTGACGGGTTCGAAATCGGCCGCTATGGAGGCCTTCCATGCACTGTCCGTCACGACCGCCCCTCCGCCTGCCCCGCCCCCAGCCCCCACCACACCACACTCCCCGTCTCCCGCTCCACTTCCCACCACTACATCGGCACCGTCACCGGCACCACGAGATTCATCACAGCCATCATCAACATCACCGCATGCCCCCGAACACATTCCACTCCACCACCCAGCACCGCCATCCACTCCACGCGGCACCCAGGACCCGTCTAGCGGCAGTGGCAGGCACTCACCGTTCATCTGTGTTCGATGTAATTGGTGCACCTCCCTACTCCAGTGGTCTCACCCGCAGCACCTTCGTTCACCACCTCCACCACCACCACCACCCGCTTCTCCGTCAGGGCCGATGGTGCGCCCGCCCTCCCTGCCCACGATGCCAGCACACCACCACACTCGCCCCCGGGGGGTCTCCTCGCCCCGCCGTTCACGCCGTCCACCAGCTTGATGACCCCCGCCCGAGTGGCCACGACGACACCAGGGGCGGGAGCCCAGCCAAGTGACACCGCCCCCTCGTGGTTGGTCGGGGTCAAGTTGGTCGAGGCTGTCCCCCTTCCACCCTCGCGTTTTCGCCATTCACCGCATCCAGCCCGGGGGCCGCGGCGCCCCGATTGTTTCCCCACCCCGGCCGAGGCCAAGGGGGACCGCATTTTGCAGTGCCTTGCCGCCCTCTACGATGGGCAGATTGCCCTCTCCGATGGCCAGTTTCGGTTGCAGAGGGGAATGACCGCTCTCTTCGAGCGAACAGCGTTTTTCTCCGTCTTCGGTCTGTCCCCCTGCTCCTCCCACAACCCTGCTGCTGCCGCGATGCGATTGAGACACGGAACAGTTGGTCACTTCCCACCCACCCCACGTTTTTGCACGGCTTTCCCCCGTCCAGAGTCCCTCCCCACAGGTTAATTTTGCCACCCCACCCAAGGAAAAGTGTTGGAGGTCCAACATCTTATGGTGCCCGAGGCACTGTTGGCCTATTCGCAGAAAATCCGTGCCAACCTGTTCAAGGGGGAGATCGACCTCATGTTCTACTGGGCCCCAGCACCAATCAGCGGCAAAGTGGGCTCGCCTTCGGAAGAGGGGGAAGATGCCGCCTCGGGCTACGGGATCGCCGAATGCACTCTCCGCACCCTCCGTCCGGACGAGGAGCTCTCCGCGTCTGTATCCGGCCTGACCCGCCCCTCTCACACGCTGCTCTCACACGCTGCTCTCACACGCTGCTCTCACACGCTGCTCTCACACGCTGCTCTCACACGCTGCTCTCACACGCTGCTCTCACACGCTGCTCTCACACGCTGCTCTCACACGCTGCTCTCACACGCTGCTCTCACAGCTGCTCTCACTCACACGCTGCTCTCACACCACGCTGCTCTGCTCTCCTTTTCTGACATCTCGATTCCAGATTGCACAACACCTCGGCCATCTTGTTTCAGTTGTATCAACTGGAACGATCGAGCTGGTTATTGTACGCCCGTGCGGCGCGAAAGCCCCAGACCGAGCCGATTGTGGTTGCCGCCTGCCTCGTGATCCGGGCCAACCAAAAGGAATTCGCCGAAGCAGTCTTAGATGCCTATTTCGGGGATGGCCCCAGGGACGCCGAGCTGGACGAGGTCCTTTTCGATGTCCCCCCGCGCGCCTTCCCGACCCTCGAGTACCTCTACAAAACTCATCGGCTGACCGTTCACTCCGTGAAAGGCATGCCCGATCTCTCGGATTGAGGATCCCTCCCTCCCTCCCCGCCTCCCGCCTCCCTCCCTCCATCCCTCCCACCCGCGCCCATCCACCAATATAGGCGAAGTTACAGACGTACATTGGGGGTTGGGTTTGCCTCATCATCATCATCCAATCATCATCATCATCATCATCATCATCATCATCATCATCATCATCATCATCATCATCATCATCATCATCATCATCATCATCATCATCATCATCATCATCATCATCATCATCATCATCATCATCATCATCATCATCATCATCATCATCATCATCATCATCATCATCATCATCATCATCATCATCATCATCATCATCATCATCATCATCATCATCCAGTCATCATCATCCAGTCATCATCATCCAGTCATCATCATCATCCAGTCATCATCATCATCCAGTCATCATCATCATCCAATCATCATCATCATCATCATCAGTCCTTTGCTTCACACATCATCATCCAATCATATCCGGTCATCATCATCATCATCATCATCATCATCATCATCATCATCATCATCATCATCATCATCATCATCATCATCATCATCATCATCATCATCATCATCATCATCATCATCATCATCATCATCATCATCATCATCCAATCATCATCATCATCATCATCATCCAATCATCATCATCATCATCATCATCATCATCATCATCATCATCATCATCATCATCATCATCATCATCATCATCATCATCATCATCATCATCATCATCATCATCATCATCATCATCATCATCATCATCCAGTCATCATCATCCAGTCATCATCATCCAGTCATCATCATCATCCAGTCATCATCATCATCCAGTCATCATCATCATCCAATCATCATCATCATCATCATCATCATCAGTCCTTTGCTTCACACATCATCATCCAATCATATCCGGTCATCATCATCATCATCATCATCATCATCATCATCATCATCATCATCATCATCATCCAATCATCATCATCATCATCATCATCATCATCATCATCATCATCATCATCATCATCATCATCATCATCATCATCATCATCGTCATCATCATCGTCATCATCGTCGTCGTCATCGTCATCGTCATCATCATCATCCAATCATCATCATCCAATCATCATCATCCAGTCATCATCATCCTGTCATCATCATCATCATCATCATCATCATCATCATCATCATCATCATCATCATCATCATCATCATCATCATCCAGTCATCATCATCCAGTCATCATCATCCAGTCATCATCATCATCCAGTCATCATCATACATCATCCACTCACCATCATCATCCAGTCACCATCTAGTCGTCCAACTCCCTCGACACTTTCCTCCCACGGGCCGACGCTTCGGCTGTGTTCCGCTTTCGGGAATCCCGCGGTGTCGCCGGTCTCCGCCCTCGGCTAAGGGGAGTGGAGAGTGGAGGGCCACCTCGCCGGTCGGCGGGGAAGTCATAGCGGGAGCAGCACAGACACGCGCCACTGCGCCCACCAGACGCTTTTGGCTCGCCCAATCCCGGCCTTCGCGTCGGAACTCCGGCGAGGGCGCAGCCCCGGCCGGGAGGTTTTTCCCGCATGCAGACCCCTGATTTGATGAGGTGGCGAAGCGATGCGCTTTATTTCAGCGGCAGATATGCGGAAGATCGATGATCAAGAGAAGAGGGTCCAGTCGCAAGGACAGCAGCAGCAAGCAGGCAAGCAAGCAAGCAGCAAGCAAGCATGCTAGCAGCAAGCGTGCTAGCAGCAAGCGTGCTAGCAGCAAGCAAGCAGCAACAGCAGGGAAGCTGGCCTGTTATAAGAGAAAACATTATAAAGTTCATTCCGAGGGGGCACCATCAGCCGGTTCACATTCCGAGGGGAGCCACCATCAGCCAGCCGTTGCGGTCGAGCCAGCCGAGGGTCGGGAAGGCGCCCTCGGGGACTCCCTCCAAGGCCGCGGCCAGCCGGGGGGTCGGCTGGGCCTCGCGGGCTTCAAACAGATGCCGAACGACCTGCCGCGCGAAGGCCGCCTCCTGGGAGGGGACGGCGAGGGTCGCGGCAACGACAACCGGCTCGCCGGGGGGTCGCTGGACCGCCCGGGCACGGAGCAGCCAGGCGGCTCGCTCGAGCCGGAACAGCTTGAACACCACCGGGCTGGCCTTCCACAGGCTGGATGGAGCGAGGGGCCCGCGGAGCCGGAGCCGGAGAGAGGAGTGGAGGAATGAGTGGTGGGATGCGCGTGATGATAGCGGGGGTGCGCCATGTGGGCGCGCGACAAACAGACACATCACAGGGCAACGTGGTCTGCAAAACACTGGGTGGTCGGAGCATATCGCTGTCACTGTCGTCGTCCAACCACCAGCGTCTGCTCCTCCTCACCAGCATCACTGCTCTCGTGAAGCCAGTTCCTCTCATACACCATACATCCTACAGCCCGAAGTCACGGGGTGGTGGTGGGTGGGGTGGTTGCCCCGAGCAGGCCAAGGCCATGGCGGGCTCCCCGACGAGGGAGCGCGATGCCGAGAGGGCCACGGGGTATGCCATTGCCGAGTGCACCCTGGGGGCCCTGCTGCCGGAGGACGAGCTCTTCGCGTCTGCCCCCATCCCCCCACCCGAGTAGAGCGCCACGTCGATGTCGCCCGCGAAGAGGCTGGCCCCGACCCGCTGCGAGGAGGCCAAGAGGGGCGCCGGCACCACCAGCCGGAAGCGGTGGTCCCCCGGATCGATCGTCAGCTGCTTCGCCGGGATGGGCGTCGAGAAGAGGCCGCTGGGATGGGTGGTCTCGAAGAAGACTGCGACGGGGGCGTGGTGTGAGGGAGGGAGGGGAGGAGGAGGAGGAGGGCCGTGGGAGGGCCGGTCAGGTCAGGCGTGTTCTGCGGGGCGTCGGGGGGCGGCAGACCCTGGGTGGTGAGAAAAGAGATCTGCTCGAATGAGGCGATCATCCCGTTGGACAAGGCCGCCATCCCATCGGACAAGTCCGCCATTCCCTCGCATAATACGGCGAGACACCGCAAAACGGGGTTCCGCGCGGCCTCGGCCGGGGTGGGAAGCCATTCGGGGCGCCGCCGCTCCGCCTTCGGTGGGCGTGGCTGCGGGAAGTGATGCGAGGGGGACGGAGGAGAAAGGGGGACGGCCGGGACCAGGCTGACCCCGGCCAGCCACGCGGTGTGTGTGTCCGCTCCTGACGTCGTGACCGGCAGGAGGGAACCACCCGGAGGCGAACAGGGTGTTGGGGCGTTGGGACCGGGGGCCGGGAGGGCGGGCGTGTCGGCGGCCAAACTGGCGAGGAAAACGGGGCGAGGTGAAGGGGTGGCGGGGTGAGACCACAAGGGCAGCGCAGCGCGCCCATCCAATCATCATCATCATCATCATCATCATCCAATCATCATCATCATCATCATCATCATCATCATCCAGTCATCATCATCATCATCATCATCATCATCATCATCATCATCATCATCATCATCATCATCATCATCATCATCATCATCATCATCATCATCATCATCATCATCATCATCATCATCATCATCATCGGAGGCCATGAACACAGATGGAGGGTGCCGACAAGACGCAGACATCGGGGAGTGGTGCTGTGGGTGGTGGCGGATGGGTGGGCGGTGGCAGATGAGGATACTAGTAACGCTCATGGTGATGAAGAACCTGGTGGTGCAAGTGCTGGCGTGGTGGTGTGGCGGGGGCTGGGTGGTGGGGCAGGCGGAGGGCGGTCGCAACGGACAGCGCCCACATGGCCTCCAGAGCGGCCGATTTCGAACCCATCAGAGCGACAACCTGGGCGAAGATGGCGCGCAGTGCCTCACTGCCGCCGGGAGCGGGCGGGGGCGTCGGGGCGGGGGGCGTGGCTGATGTGGGCGGGGACGCCGACGGTGTGGGCACCGTGACGGGCAGGGACGCTGGGGACGTCGAGGTGAGCGGGGGCGCCGGGGCGGGTGGGGCTGAGGCGGGTGCGGACGCCGGGGACGCCGAGGGCACCGAGGGCGGAGCGGAGGCGGAGGCGGAGGCGGAGGCGGAGGCGGACGGGAGTGGATCAGCCGCGCTACTGACGGCGGGGAGAAACAGACGCGAAAGGCCGAGTGTGCGTGCGTGAGTGAATGACGGAGGGAGGAAGGCACGCAAAAGCAGACAGAGTCGTGGCCGGGGGCGCGTCGGGATCGGAGGCTGTGACCTCGGCGGCAACGGAGGGGCTTTCCACGCCGGCAGGTGGGGGGGAGTGGCCTTGCCGGGATGATGCAGACGTAGACGTGGCCAAGGGAGGGGAGGCGACCCCGGACGACGGGCTTTCCACGCCGGCAGATGAAGGGGAGTCGCGGTGGGGTGATGCAGACGTAGACGTGGCCAGTGGAGGGGAGGCGGCCCGGGACGAGGGGTCAGGTGCGGTGGCCGAGCCCTTGGGCTTCCTCCTCCTCCTCTTCTTCCCATCCAGCCCCTTGAGATCCCGCTCCAGCTCCTGAGGGGGGTGGGCCGAGAATGGGGCGGCGGAGATTCCACCGGTGGCAGAGGCTGAGTGAGACATCAATTTGTGGACGGAGATCCGGACACACGGGGTGTCCCCATCAGTGCCGCGAGATATGCACAGCACACTATTGAGGCAGACCGCTCGTCAGGCGCGCGGGTCGGCTTCTTCTCCTCGGCCGATTCGATGATGCGGGGAACCGCCGGGGACGGATTCTCCTCGCTGGAAAGATGATCAGAGACCAAAGTGAGAGGTGCCAGACATTACAACGTCACCGACGAGTCTCGGTTTTGCGACTGTTGTTGTTGGGGGGAGGAATGTTGTTGAAGATCAGAAACCTCACAGACTCAAGGGTCCATGGGCTGCATAACGTTTTAATTGCACATAAAAGGCATCCGAATGTGTGGGATCGGGGATGGCCCACTCGTGCTTGCTCTTGGCACACGTGATTTTGTATCCGGCCACTAAGGCAGGCCTGAGCACAAAAAACGAAAGCAAGCGCTTGCCATCAAGCGTGTTGGATCCCCTGCCTAGACAAAGCCATCGCAAAAGATGGAAATAAACCAACAAGACCTGGGCCAAATTCAATTCCAACACGTGTGTTCATCTTTTGGGGTGCAGCAGCATGACAATGTCAAAGATCTTTTTGGCTTCATCGTCCTCGTGCTGCTTGCTTAGCAATGGAATCGCTTTTCTGTCGTAGTGTTGAGATCTCGGCGATACACGAGATTATTCGAAGCCATTGTCAACTTGTCATGCGGCTCCACCCTGACAGGATGGATAGCCGTTCGATCGATTTCGTGGTCTGGGAGACAGACTGGTTTCCGGGCCTCTTTTTCGATAATTCGGTGTTGTTGTCTAGGAATTATTCAAAGAGAGTTCTCGACGACGGCATGGCACCAAAGTTGCACCCGACCTCCAACCTTTCGAAGCGGCGCTGGCGAGAAGCTTATTAAGGTTTGCCGCCACGCCCTCGAACCCGACCCCGCAGTAACGGCGCTTGAGTTGTGGGCACAAATTTCCCATCGATCTCTCGTCTTATCATTCTGCGTCCGTTCATTCCGGCAGGGCCGCCACCACGGAACCCACCAGTGCCGAGGAGAAGCCTGCCGATCTGGAAAAGTCTGTTGGGTGTGCGGTGCCTTCATTGTTTCGTGATCGTAGGGTCCTGTTCTCCTTTTCAGAAGAATGCACTGATTGATCGTGCCACACCTTCTTGCCTGTCGGCACCCACAACCCCCACTCTCAGATGCGAGCAGGGGCTGAGTCGATCGCTCGCAGGCCTGGACAAGAAGCCCAAGAAGAAGAAGAAGAACGGGAACAAGAAGGGTGCCAACGGCCCTGCCCTTTCGTGCGGATCCACGTCTGCCCCACCCCTCACTCGCCTCCATCCACCGCACATTGTCCACACCATCCCCGCACGCTGCACACACACACGGCACACGCAGGTCTGGCACTGCCACCGCTGCCGAGGAAACGGCCTCCGACAGCACCACGACTCGGTCTGTCTTCCTCCCGCCCGCCTTCACTCGCTCACACTCGTCCTTTCGCAACGGTTCCGCCGCCAGTAGCGCGTCCGGCCCGCTCACCTCCGCTCCAGCCTCCGCTCTGCCGGGGCCCGCATCGCTCGCGCGCCGCCCCTCGGCGCCCTCGACGTCCCCGACGTCCCTCATCCCGCCAGCCTCGGCGGCCCTGCCCGCCCCGGCGGCCCCGCACGCCTCAACGCCCACGCCCGTCACGGCGCACACACGGCTGTCGTCGTTCCCACCGGCCTCGACATCCCTGCCCACCCCGTCGCCTCCGCCCGCCCCGTCGCCTCCGCCTGCTCCAGTCGGCTGCGAGGCGCTGCACGCCATCTTCACCCAGGCCGTTGCTCTGGCCGGCTCAGCATCGGCCGCTCTGGAGGCCTTCCATGCCTTGTCTGTTGCGACCGCCCCTCCGCCTGCCTCCACCCGAGCGCCTGCCACACACCGACTCGGCCACCGTTCTCTCACCCCGCCTTGTCAACACTCCCGCTGCCGCCGTCTCATTCGCATCGTCGTCACGCTCACCCACACTTCACCACGCACCACCCTCTCGATGTCCCACCCCCGACGCCCTGCGTCTGGCATGCATCCTTCCTGTTCGAGCCGATTCACTCCTCCATCCTGTCCGCAATGGGGTGATCTTCACCCCCGCACCCACCATCCACTCCGCGTCGCCTTGACCACCCACTTCTCCTCCAGCTTGGCCGCCTCGGCTATCGGCGGTGCGCCCGTCACCCCCGCTCGCCCGGCCCCAGATCCCAGCAACGACCATTGACAGCGCCAAGGGCCTTTGACGTCACCCGAAATAGTCATCCCCTCCCGCCCCTTGCCCACCCCGCCATCCGCTCTGGCTTCCGTTCCTTTACCGAATAATAAAGCGCCGCGAGTTTGCCAACTTCGACAATCAGGAATGTTCTTCTCACCCATCTTCCCTCTCCCAGCATCCGTGCATCATCATGTGTCTGGATGTGTCGTCATGCTGTGTCTGTCTGCTCTTCTGCGGGTGTACGGTGTTGTGTCCCTACGGTGTGTCGTGCTGTGTCGTGTCGTGCCGTGTCGTGCCGTGTCGTGCTGTGTCGTGCTGTGTCGTGTGTGGTGTCGGGGGGAGGAATATGACCAGGGGTGGGAGCCGCGGACCCGCCCGACTGCTCGACGGTCCGCGGGCGGAAGGTCTCCTTGACCCGCTGGAAGATTGCCGCCACCCCTCGTTCCGGCGGGCACTGCACTCGCAGGTTCGATGATTCTGGTTTCCGCGATGCCGTGAATTTTAGACACATTTTCGCCAAACAATCGACCCTGAAGTCGGCCCTTGGTCTGAGAGCATCCGCCTGCATGAAGTGGAAATCACCCCTTGACAGGGTTCGAGTCGCTAAGCACCGTCGTTTGGAGTTTGATTTTGCTCGGCGCCCCGCGGACTGCAGATGAAAGAGCCGCGGTTCCAAGAGCTCTTTACGCAACTCACGCAAGAGTCCAAGCGGTTGGCCACGAGGTCTGCCCTCGTCCACCTTGGCAGCGTGCCATTCATTTCAACAGCCGGAGCCTCTCGATTCTCCCGCTTTTTGAGAGCGAGGAGGAACACGACATTTCCTTATTCGTAGCTGAAGGGCTTAAACGAATCAAAGCCGCCGATGACTGCCCGAAGTTGATTGATCCATTAGATGTTGCCTTCCGCATCCTTTTTCAATCCGAGCCGACCGCGGTGCTTGCTCATGAAACTGCCTTGACCAACCTTGTGGTCAAATTTGAGGCATTGGCGCAGGTCTGGGACACGGGTCGGCAATTGATCATCGTCCTGGGTTGCAGTATCCCTTGACGTGGCGTCTTCACGGGCTGCTGGCCCAGCGGCTCCCCAAGTGTTACGTCATGTTTGCCCGAAAGCGGATCCCACCGGGGGCAGTGCCACTCCCCGTCGAGGGGTTGCCAACCAACTTTCTGCAGATCTACGTGCGCTTCCTCTACTATCGACTCCAGTGCATCGCAAAGTTGGGGCTCACGGAACCGAGTCCCCAGGTCAGCATTTCCCACACAGACCACAATCAACATATCGTTTTATTTTGCCGCTCCGCCTCTTTTTTAGGATCTGCTGGCCAGCATCACCCAGGAGATTCACCCCTGGATTGGGGCCCTGCCCACGGCAACGACCGACCAGCGGCTCTTCCGGGACCGGGTGAGCGGGTCCTTCCAGGCCGTCTTCTGGCGACTGGCCGACAGCTGGGAGGCCGGGCTGCAGGGGGACACGGGCGGTGTGGCCCTCCTGCTGCACATGCGCTACCACGCCCTCGAGTTGACCGCCCGGGCAGGGACCGACGCCCAGGCGGCGGCCCTGACCGACCTGGCCATGCAGGCTCTGGCCAGGTACGAGAAGGGCGGCGGCGGCGGGCAGAGGGACCGAGGTCTGGTGGTGGGGTGGGTTTCTCGCGTCCTTCGCACAAAATTGGGACCTTCATTCAGTGTGGGGGTGCCACGGAGCAGTGCGGCTGGGCTTCCTGTGTGTGCTGTGAGAGGAGAATGGAGGAGGCACGCAGCAAAGGGATCATCAGCGCTGGTCTCACCCCGCATCCTCATCTCACTCGCATCATCCATTTTTCCTTTCTGCCGCACGACAGCGGGCCGCCTTCAAGCGACCCTCCTGCACTTTGCCCAGCGCGTCGATCGGCTGGCTGCCGGCAGGAAGCCTCGCATCGCCCCACGCACGGTACCCCACGCCACCTGGTGTCTCAACAGCGCACGGCTGGCGCTTGCGGTCCGTTCAAGCAGACACGGGCCTTGCACTCCCCACACACACACACACACACACACATCACACCACACCGCTGCTTCCATTTTGCTCAGACGGGCCGCCTGCCCGTTGCCGATCGGCTTCTGCATCGGTTGACCTCCTTCCTCGCGGCCGCCACGTCGCCCCGTGAGGCCGATGACCAGGAGCAGCATGCAGCAGCCATCGAGATGCTTCGCTGTGTCGTCGCCCTGCGACTGGTGCGCACAGCCCTGGGACGAGCCGCGCTCCGCGTTGGCCTGGGTCCGCATATGAGAGAGCCTCCATTCAATCATCCGTCGTTGTCCTTGCAACACTCACATCCACTCCGTCCCCCTTCCCGCGCTCGCCCCCAGTCTCCCGCCGCCTCGCTGCTGCCACCGCTCAGGCGACCCGTCTGGCGGGCCAATTGAAATCCTCGGCCGGGCTCGACCTCGGGCGTCCCTGCCCCGACCTGCTCCCCAGCCTGCGCCTGCTGCTGACGGAACTCTCCGACCTGCAGCCGGTGGCCAAACGGCTGGTCCTTGGCCCGCTCAGCGCCGCCCCGGGTGCGGGAGTGGGTGCGGCCGCCAGCCCCGCCCCCAGCGGTGAGGAGGGACTGCACGTCGGGGCGGAGGGCTGGCTGGAAGCCAGTGACCCCGAACCGGACGATCGGGCCAGCGAGCGGAGCAGCGATGACGATGACCATGACGATTGTGAGGCTGAACAGCCGGAGAAGGCCATGCCACCAGGGCAAGCCCAGACCGAGTTGGGCGTCCGGTGGGCGTCGCTTGTTGGCGCCCTGCTGTGCTGCCTGGGCGGGCTGCTTGCGGCCGGCGAGCCAACGGCCGGCCCCAGGGCGGAGCGGGCCCGACAGTGGCGAGATTGGATGGGGCGGGGCGCTCGGTCGGATGGGGAGGAGGAGGAGGAGGAGGAGGAGGAGGAGGAGGAGGAGGAGGAGGAGGAGGATGGAGATGAGAATGGGAAGGAGGGCTGAAGTAGACGAGGTGGTCTTGCCGCCCTTTGAGCGGGACCCCGAGCGGGTGGCAGCGGCCGAGAAGGCCTTCGCCCGAGTGGCTGGTCCGTGCCCGGCCCTCTCGACTGCTGCTCTGTTTTGCGGACCTCGCGCTCAACCTCCGCACCGGTTTGGCCCTTCCGTCCTTTGTAGATGCCCCGCTCCGCTCCCCTCATCGAGTTTGGCTTCCGCCTCGGCTGCTCCAGGTCCCTCCCTCCCTCCCTCCCTCCCCCTCCCTCCGGCCCTTTCCCTCACCCCTTTCCTTTCCCCTCCTCCACGTCTCACCTCCTCCGCCCCTCTCCTCCCTCCACCTCCACCCACCCACCCACCCACTCACTCCACTCCACCCACTCCACCCACCCACCCACCCACCCACTCTCCCTCCTCCCTCCCTCTCCTCCTCCCTCCCCGCCATTTCCCACCCTCCCCTCCTCCATTTTTCATTGGCCTCCCGCCCCACCCACCCGCCCTCCGCAGCCTGTACGGCGCGCTGAGCCCGACCTTCACCCTGGCCTCCCACGCGACAAAGCATCTCCAAGCGCCCTCCAACCCGCCCGAGGAGGCCCTGCTCCGCGACCTGCCCCCCGACCAGCTGGCGCCCCTCGCCCAGTCCCTCTACCAGGCCGTCATCCCCCAGCTCTGCCTCTTTATGCAGTTCCGGCCGCTCCAGCAGCTCATCCAGAGGGCGGCGGCGGACGAGAAGGGCAGCAGGGACAGGGACAGGGACAGGGACAGGAACTGGGAGGCTGATGTCGCTCACATGCTGGCCGTGGCCCTCGAGCGGACCGGCAACGTGCAGGTCTGTGGTCCACCTGGGCCCATCGCGTGCCCCCCTGACCTGCACCATTCGGCAGAGTGTTTGGGTGTGTGCGACAAGGTCGAATTTTGACAGAATGCCGTCCGTTGGTCGTGTGCGATTCCATTTGGCTCATGACTCGTTCTGGTTCCCGCCCGCCCGCCCGCCCGCCCATCCACCCATCCACCCATCCACCCATCCACCCATCCACCCATCCACCCACCCACCAGGCCGCGCTCTACGTGATCTGCGTGGCCCTGCGCGACTCGCCCAGCGAGCCCGTCCCCGCGGCGCTGGTGACGTCATACTCGCAGTTCCTGGTGGCCTTCCTGTCCCCATCCCCCACACCTGCCGGAGGCGCCCCCGGGGCGGGTGCGGATGCGGGTGCGGTTTGCGTCCCTCCCGTCGCCTCGCCGCTGTGTGTCCTGCGGTCGTCATCCCCGGGCCTGCTCCCCTCAGTCCTGGCGATGCACGTGGCCAACCTGGAGCGCATCGGCTGCGGCCCGCCCCCGGCCGGCTCCTGTCCTGGCGCCCTCCAGGTGGTGACGGCCCCGCGGGATGGCTCTCTGGGCATGGTGTCGGCCCCCCGGGGGAGCGAGCTCCCACGGTGTCTGCTCGTCCGGCTGCTGATCCTGCTGGCGCTGGACAGCCAGCGGGTCGGCGCCTTGGGACTCGACCGGCTGCCCGCCTTGGACGGTGCCGCCGAGGGGACGCTGGGTGGCGGTGCTGATGAGGGGGCGCAGGGCGACGAGGAGCCATCGGCGGTGGATGGGCCGGCAGCCCTGTTGGCCGTCAGGTCTGCGGGGGTGAGGAGAAGGGTGATGGGGCGAGGGCGAGGGGGCGTGGGGCGTAGGGCGGGGGGTAGGGCGTGGGTGGCGGTGGGTGGCGGTGGAGTGCGTGGAGTGCGTGGGGCGTGGGGGGCGTGGGCGAGAAGGCCCGTGTCCTGATCGCCCCTTCCGCATTCCCCTCCAACCCGCCCCCCTCCCTGACCAGATCGTGTCTCGACATTGCCGCGCTCCTGCGTGAGTTCTCGCCCCTGACCGGGGCCCCGGACCCCGAGGCGGCCGCCCGCCAGGGCCACCGGGCCATCCGGCTGCTGGACCGACACCCCGACATCACCCCGGCCTGGCTGCGCTGGGGCGAGCAGGGCATGGCCTACGCCTGCACGGCCCTCTGCGAGCAGGAGGCCTTCATCAGCCAGTACGTGGCCACAACCACAGCAGCTTCCACTGCCCAGCAGCAGCAGCAGCAGCAGCAGCAGCAGCAAACGGCACAGGGCTCGGAGGACCGCTGCGGGACGGGGCCTGATTGCAGCGCCCGACCCGGGGCCCCGCATGCGCTGGTTGGGCAGCTCGCGCGGCAGGCAGTCGAGCGGCTGGGCGGGTGTGTCGAGGCGCTGGTGGCCGGGGTGGAGCAGGCCGAGGCGCCGGTCGGGTGTGGGAAGGGCCAGGCCCAATTCGCTCAGCGGGTTCTGGATTCGCTTGGTCCGTCCGAGTTGCGGCCTTGCGCCCCCATCTTTCTTTCGGGGGCCCCGTTTGCCGCCTGCCCACAACCGTCGCCATCACCCCCATTTCCATCCATTTCCATCCCATCCCATCTCATCTCATCTCATCCCATCCCATCTCGTCTCGTCTCATCCCATCTCGTCTCATCTCATCTCATCTCATCTCACCATCCATTTCCATCCCGTTTCCATCCTCCCGCAGCCGAACTGCTTGCCGTCACCAGCCGGTTCCCGGGGCTCCGCCCCCAGGCTCTGGTCACGCTGCATATGTCCAGCCAGCTCTGGTCCTCCCTCCACAAAACCCGCCTAGCGGGAGCCGACCCGACCCCGTGCCAGTCCATCGCCGGCTGCGGTCCGCCGCTGTCCTCTTCTCATCCATTTCGGGCTGTTTGAGGTTGAGGTTGATTTTTTGGACGTCATCGTTGAGTGTGATTCCTGTTTGCCCAACGGTACGTGGTGAGCTCCTTCCTGTCCGATTGATCAGTCCCTTTGCCTCCTCCACACACACGCACCACCATGCTGCTGCAGCCTCCGCGACCTGCGCCGCCCAGCTCGTCTTCCGCGGGCTCACCGCCCCCGCTGCCCTGCTGCCCATCGATCCGGCGCCCCTCCTGGCCCACGCCCAGGCCCTGCTGCCTCCCCCGCCACCCCCGCCCCTCCCTGCGCCTGCTGCAGCAGCCGGGGCGACGAGGAGCCATGCGGGTGTCGGTGCGCGGTGGGCCGGGAGTGGGCCGAGGGTTGGCATGCCGCGGCCCGGTGCGCGGCCCTGCTGGCGGCAGCCCCGGGGAGCCCCAAGGCCGACGAAGGCAGCGGCGTGGATGGGGCCATGAGGCGCGCTCGGGAAGGGTCTGGGAGTCATTCCCCTCACCAGTTGATGATTCAATCAAACAAAATCATAAGCGTGAGTGGTCTAGGGGTAGAATTGACGCCTCCCACGCGCCAGACCCGGGTTCGAGTCCCGGCTCACGCATAACATTTTTCCATTTCTGGATGGATCCATTTTTTCCATTTCTGGATGGATCCATTTTTTTTTTTTTTTGACGCCACAGCCTCACCTGGGCCGGCCAAGCCCTGGCCCGGCTGCGGCAATGCGAGGCGCGCGTGTCAGCCCGCAAGCAGCCCCACAGGCGACACCGGGAATGCCCCTGCGAGCGCGAGGAGACCCGGGTGGCCCTCCCGGGGGTGGGCGAGATCCACACGGCCATGGGCCGCCTCTGGGTGCTCCGGGCCCGCTGTCTGCGGGTGCTGGTCCGTCGCCTGCGGCGGCTCTCTCTGTGTGCTTTGTGGTGGTGGTGTGTGGGTGGGTGGGTGCCAATGCAGAGAGGGGGAAGGAACGAGAAGAACCGAAAAAAAAACAAAAAAAAAAGGCAGCAGCACACCCGCGGGGGCAGGAATTACCGCCGGTACTTGTGTGCTTTTCTCGCGAACGCCACCCTCCTCACTCACCTTCCCCCTCCCGCCCCGGCAGGGACAAGGCGAGGCCGCGTGCGTCACGGCCGAGCGGGCCCTGGCCCACGCCCACCCCAGCCGCGGGACGGACTCCCTTCTGGTCCGCCTTGCTTCTTCGGCTCATCCGGGCTGTGGGTGTGGGTGGGTGGGGAGGACAAGGAATTCTTCACTGATTTTTTTTTGACGCCGACGGGACCTTTGCAGGCAGCAGCCGAGGCCTGGCAGCTGCTGGGCACGCTGTACGAGGAACTCGGCCTGCCCGCCCAGGCGGCCGTCGCCTTCGAACGGGTCCGAATTCACTCCCTGCTCTCGATTGTCCCCACCATGTGCGCCCTCCTTCGCCACCGTTCCTCGCTTTCATCTTCCGGAAAACCGGGCCACCAGGGCCCGTAAAACTGAAAGGGGAAAGAGAGAAAGAAAAGTATAAAATCCAACGAGTTGGCAAGTGGTTCACTCTTGCGCCCCCCCCCCCCCCCCCCCCCCCCCCCCGCCCCAGTGCGCGGAGCTCTGTTCGAGCGGCCTGTGGCACGGCAGCCCGCTGTGGGTCGGGGCCAAGCTGGGCTGGGCGGCGGTCAAGGTGCGCATGCACAGGCAGCGCGAGGCGGAGGCGGCCCTGGACCGGATCAGGGAAGCCATGCAGGTCTGCAGGGGGGTCGGGTCGCCCCAGGTGGAGCGCCTGTTGGGATGGTCGAGCGCAATCAGGTTCCAGAATTGTTGGTATGGGCTGATCAGGTTGGTGTCCTTGTGGGACTAACTCCTCTCCCCTGTGGGCCTGTCTGGGGCAGTGCCACCCGGGGGGCATGACGCCGCCGAATCTGGTGGGCTACCGCACACTGCTGGCCGAATATCACCGCAGGTCCGCCCCCCCGCGTGCCTTGGTCCCTCTGTGTTCCGCTCTGCCGACGACCCCCGGCAGGCCGTCCACCAGCATCGACCAATCTTCCCATGTTTCAGCAATGCATCGACACGCTCTGTGGGGGGACATGTTCATCATTTCCGCTCTCCCCCCCTATCTATCCCCCTATCTATATCCCTCCCGGCCCGTCAGCATCCACGAGTCTGCTGCCCCGCGTCTCAGCCCCCCGGCCCGCCAGGCTGCGCTGCAGGCCGTGGCCCTGGCCCATCTGCTGACATCCGGGATCAGCCCCGCCCCGGATACCGGCCTGGCAGCCGCCCAGGCCTGGCGCGAGGAGGTGGCCGCCCTGGGGCCGCTGGCCGTGAAGGGCGCGGACCCGGGGGTGTTGGGCCGGGCCCTGACTGAGGCCGGTCCGTTTGCCCTCCCGCCCCATGGGACCATGGCTTAAACCTGCGCCCCATCCGAAATGTTACGTCCCATAGTTTTTTTAGGCTCTTCCAGACAAATTCAGAGTGTGGACTGTTGGCTGGTGGTGAGACCTCGTCCTGTTGCGACTCGAGTTGAGATTCGTGTTGCAACTCGTGGTGCGCTGGGGTGTGGGGGCGGATCATCGCGCAGCGTACGGCTGCCTGCTCTGCGACGAGGACCGGATGGCGGCGGCGCTGCTTGAGGAGGCCGCTCCCCACGTGTGGGCGGCCCCGGGCTGGGCCGAGCGTGGTGATGAGGTTCGTCGCTTGGCCTGCGCACCTAACCCACGATCACACACAACACTCACACTCGGTCACACATTCGACCACGCACGCCCATGGCGCGCCATGACCGGCGAGTTCCCCGCCCCAGTTGGAAGTGGAGGCAGCCAGTCTCGATCTCATCCACCACCACTCGTCCGTTGTCCTCATTCCCTGCCCGTCGCAGGTACACTACCACCACGTTCACGCCCTGGCCGACCTCAAGGCCGCCAATGCGGCCGGCGAGTTGGCCCGCCTCTGGTGCCCGCCGGCCCCCAACAAGCCCGCGACAGCTGCCGAGGGACCCGCGCCCCGCCCGCCATCCGCCGGGCCCCCGGCCGCCGCAGCGCCCGCGCCCTCGGCCCGACTGACCTCCGCCAGGCACCACCTCCGGCGGGCCCTCGAGGGGGCCGGCCTGCGCGGGGGTCCCGCGGCCATCTACCGCCGACTGTGCCTGTGGGCCGCCTGGGCGTGGGGGCTGGACCACCCCAGGATGTGCGCCGCCTACATGCGTCCGTCCTCACTTCTCACCTCCCGGACGCGCGCACGCCTCTTTGTAGACTTGGATTCTTCTTGAACTTGTCGCCTGCACCTTCGCAAATACACAGCAGTATGTTCTCTGAGCACAACCCCATCGTCCATGCTGTTTTTCTGTTTTTCGGACAGAGTTGGGCTTGGCCCCGGCCGCACGGCACCAAGTGCTGCTGGCCTCGATCCCCCGGCGGCCGGCCCCCGGGTCCGAGCCCGACAGCCCCGAGGAGCCCGAGGAGACGTGGTGGGCGACCCGGGTGGCTTCCCCCGCTTCCCCTGATGCTGCTGCTGCTGCTGCTGCTGCTGCACCCGAGACTGGCGACCCGACCGGCCATCCGCCCAGCCCACCGCCCGATGGCCTTCCGCTGCACCCGCGGTATGACGACCTGCCCCCGGCCGACCGGACCGCCCTCCGGCGCTGCTTCGCCTTCCCCAGGGTGCTCTCCTCGGCAGACGCCCAGCGGATGGTGGCGGTGGCCGACGAGGCGACCGACGAGCCGTCCAGTGGGCCGGCCACACACCCCGAGGAGGGCTGGCCCTACGTGACCCCCACCATGATGCAGAAGACCGTCATTGACCAACTCCCCACCGGGTGGGACGCCGTCATGGGTCCGTGCCCCCTCCGTCCTGTGCGCCCGCAAGATGAGCGCACCGCCTGTGTCGCGCCCATGCCACCTCTCCTCAGTCCCCGCTCACACGCTCGTTCCCCTTCGCCCGCCCGCCCGCCCGCCCGCCCGCCCGCCCGCCCGCCCACAGTGGCCGAGGTACCGCACTTCCACGACCTGTTGCTGTGCCAGCTGCAGGCACGGCACCCACCCCTCCTGCGCCGGGTGGCCCCAGCCCTGAGCTGGCTCACCACCACAGGCGGCCAGCAGCCGGCCGCCCCACCCGCCGTCGTGGCAACACCAGGACCACCCACAGCCCTGGCGCATCCCACAGCCCCTTCGGGCCCAGTTGCTGCGGGAGCGGCATCGACCCCGGCCCATCCGGCCCCTTCGCCCGCAAGCCCCACCGCCCCGGCCTCCCCCCCGCCGACCCCCCTGCCCTTCGCCACCCCGCTGCGACCCCTGGTGGGCCCCCACCAGACCCCCATGCGCTCCGCCGCATCGGCGCGGCTGCTGGGCGCAATCGCGGCGACCCCGCGGCTGCCCCCGCCCACCCCTGGACTGCGCACGCCCGCCCCGGCCCGGGGCCTCTTCGGCGGGACGCCCTTCGCCTCGCATTTCGGCACGCCGAGTGTGTTCGGGGCGGGCCCGTCCCTGGGGGAGCCGCGCGAGGCGGAGGCGAATCCGTTTGCGCTCGGCGGGGGCGGGGCTGGAGGGCTGGGTGTTCTGTCCACCCCGCGGGCCGAGCGACGCGAGGGACCGGCCTGCGCGGATGAGGAGCCGACCAAAAGGACACCCGCCCTGCTCTTCGGCGTCTGTCGAGCCTCGCCCCACGTCCTCCCACAAAGAAAGGTTGGGTGTCGTGCGCTTGCGAGGGCATCGGGCGGGTGACCAATGAGCGTAATGTGCCAGGAAGCGAGTGTTCCCCTCCTGATAGACGCGTCCCGCGCACACACTCGCTCACCCACGCTCGCAGGCTCCGCTCCGTTCTGCGCTTGTCAAACATACCCGCCCTCTGGCCGTCCCCGCCACCCCCGGCCCCACCCCCACCCCTGCCCAACCTGCCGCCGCCGCGCCCCCGCCAGCCCCCGATGCCGCCAGCCAGCCGCCAGCCGCCGATCTGTGCGCCTCGCTGGGTGCCATGCAGATCTCGCCCTCGTCCCGGAAACGCATGCGACCCGCGGCGGTCGGGACCCCGGCCACCCCGCTCAGAACCCCGCCGCCCGGGGCAGCCAGCGGCGCTGCAAAGACCGAGGCCCCGTCACACACCCTGCCGACCACCCCCGCCCCCGCCCCCGCCGTGGCCATGCGTGTGCCCCGGGCCCGGCAGCCGTCCCGACTGGGATGGACCACAGAAACCCCGCGCCCCGCTGCTGATGATGATGATGACGGTGACGGTGACGGTGACGGTGACGGCGACGACGAGGTTCAAGGCCACGAAGATGACGCTCCTGCAGCCGACCAGCTGCCCCCTGGAGAGACCGACGGCGCCGAGGAGGCGACCAGCGCCCTGGCGGCCGTCCGGCTCTCCGGCCCGACGCCCAGCACGCCCACGCACCGTCCCACGAGCGCAGATGACACCCCCGCGACGGCCGCCTGCCCCTTGGCCACCCCGGCCCCGCCGCTCCGGTCGGCTGTGGCGCGGGTCACGTTCGGACCCACGGAGACGCCCATGCCTGCGGCGAGACGGCACCCGGCCGCCCTGCGCTGGGCGGTCGATGCTGATGATGATGATGACGACGACCGGGCGGAAGGCAAGGTCTGCTGACGGACACGAGGGTGGGCCAAGGTTCAATGTGTTCCATCAGGCCCGCCAAAAACGGACCCTTCTGGAAACTGCGGATGAATCCTCGTGGATGTGAATGGTACCGGGCGGTTGCCTTTCTCACCCCGTCACCTTCCTTCTACTCGGGGGGCCACCCGCGAACGCAGGTCTCATCGAGCGACGAGGACGAGGCCGCCGTATCTCACCCCGCCTCGCCATGCGACGAGGAGGATGACTTCCTGGCCCCGCGCGCTCCCTCGCCCGCTCCCCCAGCCAGGCCCGGCTCCCAGCTGCCCCGGCCCGGCGTCACGGAGGCCGCCCTTCGCCAAATCGAACCACCCGAAAGCTCTCCTCCGGCTCCGCGTCGCCGCCGCCCCGCCCCCGCTGCTGCTACCCCCCGTGTTGCCAAAGTTCCGGCGCCAGACCCGTTCGATCTGGAGGAGCCCGGCCCGGCCCCGGTCCTGCCACCGGCAAAGCGGGCGCCCCGCGGTCGGGCGGTTCCCAAACCCAAGCCAGCCGCGGCCCCCGCGCCCCCCAAGGGCCGCAAACGGGCGGAAAAGACCCCGACCGCGACCGAGACGCGAGCCAGAGGCGGCAGGCGGGCCGTGGCCGTGGAGAAGGAGCCGACTGAAGAGGAGGAGCAAAGTGATGGCGCGGAGGATGAGGAGCGCAGTGACGCCGATGGCGATGTCGCACCGGTGTCGTCGGCCACCAGCCGAGGCGCACCCCCTCCGGCCCCTGCTGCTACCCGTCGTCGTGTCGTCGATGATGACGATGATGATGATGGTGATGCCGACGAGGGCGAGGACACCGCCAAGGAGCACCGCGGCGCCGTGAAGACGAGCTGCGATGTCGCCGATACCGACGCCGAGGAAGATGAAGAAGACGAGGAAAACGAGGAAGACGAGGAAGACGAGGAAGAGGATCGGGAAACCCCCAAACCACAAGTCGCTGCGTCGCGACGCCCCGCAGTCTCGAAGCCAAAAACTGCTCCGGCCCCGGCCCGGCCGAAACCCGCTCCCCCCGCGCCGGCCAAACCCAGCAAGCCCAAACCCGCCATTATCGATGATGATGACGACGGCGACGGCGACGACGATGAGAAGCCTGCCGCCAAACCTGCCGCCCCTCGAGCTACGACCCGGAAGGCTGCCCCGGCCTCAGACTCGGAGTCCTCGGCCCACGAGAGCAGGCCGGCGCCTCCCAGAAGGCAGCCCGCCACCCGCAAGACCGCCGCGAAGGCAAAATCTCCATCTTCTTTTTCTTCGTCGTCTTCTTCCTCCTCCTCTGACGACGGCGACAAAAGTCCACCCGCCGCCTCCGCACGGCCCACACGCGCCACCCGGTCGCGGGCTGCCCCTGCCGCTACCGCCCCCTCCACAACCACCACCACCACCACCCGCACCACCCGCCGGACGGCAGCGACGCGCGGGGTGGAGAAAGCCCGATCCTGCCCGCCACCCCCCGGTGAGGCCGACCCGTCCCCGCCCCCTGGCCAGTCGCCGCCGCCCCCCGGGGCCACCAGCAGCGACCACCAGGCCGAGAACGCCATCCTCGCCCCGGAGGACGCTGCCGGGTGGCGGCTGGGTCGCTGGTGTGTCCATCACCCGGCGGGCGGCGAGGGCAGGAAGAGCAGCGACGAGGCGGCGGCCGGGGTGTGGCTGCTGGCTGGCCGAGATGGGCCTGCGCCTGTGCGGGCTGCTCGAGCGGAGCGAGCGGGTCATGGAGCAGGCAAACCGCGAACTGACCGACGACCAAAAGGTCTGTACGGCCCCAGACGAGGCGTTGTCAATGCGGGCAAAAACCGAGTCCTCTTCGAGGGGGAAGGGCCGCGGGCACAGCGCGTGAAATTCACATTGTTATGCCCCCATTCTCATCCCGCCCTTCAGCGCGGCTGGCACCACCAACGGCGGGTCTTGGACCGGGACCTCAAGGAGTGGGCCGCTTTGCTCCAGGAGTGCCTCGGCACCGCAACGGTCAGCCCGCCCTCTGCCCCCCCTGGCACGGCACTTTCAGATCTCAGACCCAGGGATAGCCCTCTGATTTCCACACCGGCTCGCTCCGGCCCACCCACTCCCCACCCACCCACCCACCCGTCCTCATCCTCCCCGTTCCTCCGCATCTGCACTCGGTTCAGGATGTTTTCGCGCCGCGTCCCGATGTGGTCCTTCCGAAGCCCCCAGCTGCCCCCAAGCCCGTCGTCGGCCCGCCCATCCACACCGTGCTCCTGCTGGGGCCGGGGCTGGCCGGCTGGCCCTGGGAGAACGTGCCCCTCCTGCACCACCGCTCGGTGAGTCGGCTGCCGGCCCTGCCCTTCCTCAGCGCCCGCCTGCTGGAGACCCGCGGACGGCTGTTTGGAGGGTGGCCGGGGGACGCCCTCCGGTCCGGGGTCGACTCCACGCGGGGCCTGTATCTGCTCAACCCCAGCAAGGCATTCGGCGGGTCGCAGGAGCGGATGGGGCCCTTGCTCCAACGGTCCGCTCCTCCCCCTCCCCTCCCTCCCCCTCCTCCCCAACCTCCCTCCACCCCCCCCCCCCCCCCCCCCACACACACACACGCACACATACAACACACACACACACACGTACACACACCTCACTGCCATTCTATTGTGGCTGCGCGTAGGCCGGCTGGCGCGGTTACGTGGCCGTGCCGCCCGCCCCGACGCCCTTCAGGAAGACCTGTGCAAAGCCGATTTCTACTGGTCAGCCTTTCCTGCGCTGCGAATGAGCACCGTCGCCATGCGTGTTGGTGTTGTATCGGAGGTTGATTGTGTCTTCATTACCCCCCCCCCCCCCCCCTCCTCCTCCTCCTCCTCCTCCGCCCCCCCACACACACACACACCGTCATGTCCCGGCCAGGTACACGGACCACGGGACGGGCGAGCAGTACTATCCCGCCCACAGGCTCCGCCAGCATGCCCGCCTTCCGGCCACCTGCCTGATGGGCTGCGCGTCGGGGCGGCTCCGGCCCCACGGCGAGTACGACCCCGCCGGTGCCGTGGACGGGTACATGGTCTCGGGATGGTCGGTGCGCCCCCCGCATCCCTCGGCCGCCTTGCGCCTAGGGGTCCCAAAATTTCATCGAAATCCTTCATCATTCTCCGTCCGCCTTCCCCCCAGCCCGTGCGTGGCGGCCAACCTGTGGCCCGTGACGGACCACGAGATCGACCGGTTCTCGGAGAAGCTGCTCACGAGCTTCCTGCCCCTGCCGGGGGGCACCGACCCGGCCCCCCCCGCGGCCCCCCTCTGGCTCCCCGAGGCGGTCATCCAGGCGCGCCGCGAGTGCACCCTGCACGCCCTGACGGGCTACGCGCCCGTGTGCTTTGGGGTGCCCGTGCGCGGCGGCGGCGGCGAGAGCAGGAAGGAGGCGAGGGAGCCGCGAACGGAGCAACAGGCCGAACAGGGGGCACAGCGGCAACCAGCCAGAAGATGAGATTGAAGCGAGCTGCTGCGCCACCCTGGTTGACATGCATTCTCTTGGCGCATCGGCACACGCCTCTTCCGTCTCCCCGATGAGTTTCATCTTGATACCCAGTCGAGCGTTTCACCTGTCTTGCAGCAGCATCCCATCCCAGTCCCTCTGGCGAGCGAGACATGCTGTGTATTGCGAGGACACAGGCGAAGAGAAACGTTACTCCCGCCTCCGCGTCGCGCGGCCCACGTTTCGATGGGGCCTCGGCCGGAGTTGGTTAGGTGCCATGTAGTGCGGCCCGTTGGGACGCATGGACATCAGGGCCAGGGTTCTGGCGAAAACTTGCAGAACAAGCGCACAGGAACGGTTACCTCCCCGAGGGCTCCTTTTCACCCGGAGGGAAGCGGGTCATGGGAGGGGGGGAGACGGCAGTGCGCGACAGAGGAGAAATGCGCCTCGACGAGGGTTTGGGGGTCTTTGGGGGAGGGAACGGAATACAATTTGAAGCGACCCGCATCAACATAATTTTTCATGCCGTAGTAGTCGGATGCCAGGAGGAAGGTGCCCGTGTCCAGGCGAGTGAGGGGGCCTCGCACCACGACAACGCAACACGCCGCGACATCATTGAGAGGGATCGGATCGTCAGGTCCGAGTGTCTCACACTGGGCGCCGAGGAGGGCCCTGAGGTTCCGGGCGACCTGGGAGACCTTGCGGACCATCTTTTCTTTGTCGAGCAAAAATCCCGCGAGCACGTAGGAGGAGTTTGGGGGAACCTCGACCTTGGGCTTCAAAGTCCAGGCCTTGGCCACAGCCGAGGCGGTGGCTGGGGCCGTGGGCGCGGTGGTTGGGGCAGAGGGAACCAGGGCCGTGGCGGCAGGGGCAGGGGGCGTCGGTGCAGTGACGAACATTGGAACGGCCGTTGGGGGGAGATGCTTGAGCGGGATCGGACGCAGGGCCCCGATGGGCGGGGGGGTGGAAACCATGGGGCGAGGGCCCTCGGGGGGCGGCGAGGAGAGAGTCGGAGCGGCGGGGGACGGTGAGGGGGGGCGGGGGAACGTCTAGGAAAACAGGGCCGGCTTTATAAAAGCAGTGTTTTAAATAATCAGGGCGGAAATTGTTCCCTGGGTTGTTGTTGAAGGCGGCTGTGGATGAAGTGGGTGGCGCGTGGGGGTTCGAATGGGGGGAGGCGAGTGCGCTGTCGAGGATTCGAACTGGGTCCTCGCTACCGAATGGGTGCTATTGGCGACGCTGGGAGCTGGCGAAGGGGGGTGGCCATCAACAGGAGCGGCGCTGGGAGCTGGCGAAGGGGGGTGCCCAGCAGGAGCGGCGCTCGAAGGGGGAGGGACGAAGTAGGAGGTAACTATCGCCCCCAAGACCAAACAAGAAGTGAGAAAGCATATGGGCGGGGCGAGCAGACCTGGGATGAGGAAGGGAGGGGGCGAAATACCGCAGGGGCCCGAAAGATCTGAGACTGGGCTCCAAGCGTGGCGAGGGTCCACCAAGCTGTCCAAGCGGGCCTCCAGATGATTCAGCCGTCCCGTGAGCTCTGCGTTCGCCTCAGCTGCGCGCTCCTTCGCCTCAGCTGCTGCGCGCTCCTTCGCCTCAGCTGCTGCGCGCTCCTTCGCCTCAGCTGCGCGCTCCTTCGCCTCAGCTGCGCGCTCCTTCGCCTCAGCTGCGCGCTCCTTCGCCTCAGCTGCGCGCTCCTTCGCCTCAACGAGCTCCTGCTGAAGATGCCTGTGGTGAATGGGAAAGTAGGAGAGAAAGTGTCGATCGGGGGATGGAGGAACGGGGAGATGGCGGAACGGGATGGAGACGGACGCAAATGTCTCCCAGGCCACCACGGCGGCGGCCGGATCAGGAGCACGGGACGACGCGACACATTCACTGCTCGAATATGCCCGTCACGTGCCGATCGGGGGCGGGCGTGTGGAAAAAGATCAGATCAGGCAGGCAGGCAGGCGGGACAGGGGGCCGATCAATCCAGAACAACACCGGCACCCTGGCCCACAAGGCACCAGTTGCAAACAGACCAAATGGCATCGCTGGCTCCGCCGCCCTTGCCAAGGGCAGGGCCGGGCACGAGGAGAGGGCCGTACTCAGGCGCAGGGGCGGGTGCCGAAGGGGCGGATGCCGAAGGGGCGGGTGCCGAAGGGGCGGTGGCGGGCGCAGCGGTGGCGGGCGCAGCGGTGACGGGCGCTGGAGCTGGAGCTGGAGCTGGAGCGGGATGAGCGGGCGCTGGAGGAGCGGGCGCGCGCGCGCGCGCGCGCGTGGGCGCGGGGACGGGAGGTTCTACACGAGGGATGAGATCAAACAAGAGAAAAACAGACGCCACTTGGGTTTTCTTTGGGTTAACCGTTGGGACGTATGCTTTCCGTGAGACCTAAGAACCAAAACTGTCTGAAGTGACTTCCACGACAGGCAGACATGATTTGCCATTCCCCATCATCAGACTGTCCAGGCTGTTCGAACAACCAATCAACACAGAAACGTTGTCGCGAAAATTGCAAAAAATAGTGCCAGACCCTTCTTGACTCCATCTGGGTCAAAAACCCGGACATAGGTGCAAAAACCCGGACGCCGGCAAACGGCCTTCCCGCGCATTCTTTCTTGAGAGCCATCCTATTTATAACTATTTTCAGTGAATTGTGGCGAACCTGCAGGCTACAGTGAGCCAGTCGGACATTTGATCGACCCGCCATCTGACATCTGTTCGGGAGAAGAAGGGTCCGGGAACCACTGTGGCTGCTGTGGGAGTGTCCCTGGACTGCATTGGGGCCACCCTGACGACGGAGGTGGTCCCGGCTGGCACTGGAGGACTGCAAGGTGGCCTCCGGGCATACCCGCCGTTTCACGCGCCCGCCGCTCCCACCTCCTCCACCCCCTCCCCAGGGGCACTCTGGCGCCTCGCAAGCCTGCCCCGGGCCACGCCAACACTCCCAGGCCCCACTCCTCCCCGTCGCCGCCACCCCCACCCCGTCCCGCTCCCAGGGGAACGCCCCTCCCCGGGCCGTGTTGTTTCAAGCGGAGCGCCCGAGCCGCCGGGAAACATCCCTACTGCCGGGTGCGTTGAATCTTTTTTTGGTCCATTGGCATGCCGAATTCGGTGACCCGTTGCTGATGCACATTATTGAGCTCTCCGAGCGAGGCACTAGGTGAGTTTTGGACGGAGCGAGAATCTTCGCCGGGGGTTCGATTTTATGGTACAATCACGATGAAGAGAGTGTTCTTCATCTCGCCAAAGCCGGAACCGGCTCATCAGTACTGGTGCTGATGCGCCTGTCCGTCGGGCCCGAAGAAGACGGAGGTGGGCTGCTGCCGGATGCGCTGCAGCAGCTGCCGCTGGAGCTCCTCCTGCTCGGCCTCGGCCCGGGTCTTGATGCTGGCCAGCGGGGCGGCAGCGTCGGGGGAGATCAGGGGCGCGGGGTAGGACGACAGGGTGGGGCCGCCGAGGACCCGGGGCTGGTCGATGCCCACGACGCCCCCGTAGGCGGCGGGGTCCTCCACGGGGCCGCGCCATTCCCACTGAACCTGCTGCTGGCCGTCGGCAAGGGCGGTCGTTTCGCAGATGCGGGTGTCTTCCAGGATGACGTTCTTCACCTGGGTGGGTGGGTGATGCATGCGAGGGGGGGAGTGAGGGACGGGGGAAGGTGAGACCCGGGGCCGAGGCCGAGATGGGGCAGGATGGGTTTCGGCATGGCGGAGGAGGAGCGTCCGACCTTGTTCCACACGCGGGGGTCGGCCTTCCGCCCGCCAAAAAGCATCGACCGCAGATGCGCCACAGCAACTGGCGAGAACGGAAACAAGACGACAATTGACGCACCTTGGTGAGTGGAGCTGTGGAGAGGGGGGAGGAACGGGGACGAGGGCGGGGGGGCCAGTTACGGACCAGATGAAGGATGTTCGGGCATACGGGTATGGAGCAGCCGGTGCTTGTGCAGGATTTGCTTTGCCTGGTCCGCCAGCAGGGCCACTTGCTCCTATACCGGGGGGGGGGGGGGGGGGGGGGGGGGGGGGCAAGATTTGGGTCGGTGACAAGTGGACATGGTACAGACCTTCTCACGGCGGGCACGAAGGCGCCGGGCGCGAAGGAAGAGCAGCAGGGCTACAGTGACGAGAAGGCCGAATGCGCTGAGTGGGATCAGGAAAGATAGAGGCAGAGTGAGATCGCGCGAAGCCCCACAGCAGAGAGCAGAGCAGAGGAGATTGGACGGAGAGACAGGGCCATAAAAAGAAAGGGACGGGACGACAGACCAACCGGTCAACGAAGTCCACCGACGAACAAACCACATGCGCAGGGCGCATTGCATGGGCGGCCTGCCCAGGGTGCATTGGTAGAAGTGGAGCTCCTCCTGCGAAGACGGGCCGGCAGGTGGGGGGCACCCCTTGGCCACAAAGGAGGCAGCGGGGGTCCCGGCAGGGAGGGCCAGGTGAGCCACGGTCCCGTCGCTCGTCAGGTTGGCGAGGGCTTTCCGGAAGGCCTGAAGGGCGGGAAGTCGATTGTAGGATGGAACATGACGACATGGACAGGTGGATCATCGGCACAGACCGCGATGGACTTGGGATCGGCAGGGCCGGCCGTCTCGCCCACACGCATGGCGAGTTCCTCCTCCGAGATCTGCAGGAGTGATGCGAAAGATGGCCAAGGAGGGTGAGGGGACGAGGGGACGAGGAGGTGGCGAGACAAGGATGCGAACATGGAGAAAGGGAAGCCGCCAAAACGAAAAACAAGCACGGACGAAGGGGTTCGGGGTATCGGGGTACTCACAGTCGTAGCGCCCACGCCGCTCCTGGAGGAAGGCGAGAATGGCTTGGCGGAAGCGCTCGATGGTCTGTCGGGTCCATCGAAAATCAAAGTCAGGAGAGGGGCGAGAGAACGCACGGGCCTCTTCAAAACGCGCATCGCCGACGCAGCTCCCGTCGCGCCAGACGAAGCCGGTATCACAGCGGACCCGGACCCGGGGCACGCCGGGGACCCACTGGCCAGCCAGGTGGCATGTGGCGTTGCCCGGGCATGGCCGGCACGGGGAAATGGGAGTGTCGGTGGGCTTGGTGGGGCAGTAGGGCACGGGGGCCCAACGCCGCTTACCCTGGTCCCAGGCATTCTGTACAGTGGATTCCAACCAGTTGCGGGCTGGGTGCAGAGCCTCGCGCCACGGAAGACAGAGAGGCGGAAGCTGGGTCGTGGCCAGGCGCAGGCAGGCCGCCAGATGGTCGCTCGACTTGGGGGTGCCGGCGGGAATGCCTGCCTGGACCAGGCAGACCCGCTGACAGGCCGAGGAGTAACTGGCCAGGAGGGCGATCACGAGGGACGCCACAACAAACCCCCACGCGCAACGGCCCCACATCGTCTTGGGGAAAACCGAGGCGATCCGGCGAGAGAATGGAGCGCGGGGAGGTGCAGGCGGGGCCGCGGCAGGGACTGGGGCTGGCGGCGAAGGAGGGGCGGGGGCGGGAGAAGCTGGTGGGGGAGGAGGTGGCGAGGGAGGCAGGAGAGGAGCTGGAGGTGGAATGCCAAAGCTGATGGGAGCTCCACCAAGGCCGGGGGCACTCGGGGGTTGCAGAATGGGTGAGACGTGGGGTCGGGGAGGCAGAGCCTGGGCCGGGGAGGGGGCGGGAGCCACGACGGGTGCGGGGGTGAAGACTGGGGGGAGTTGGGTCAGCAGTGTGGCCGTGGGCTGAGGGCTACGCATGGTCGACACGGGAGGAGATGTTTGCAGCATAGAAGGCATATCGGCCTGCAACCACGAAACGGGGGCACCCGCCCACTGTTCGTCTGCGGGAGACTCATGCTGGACGGGGTGCGGCCTTGCCGGCTCGGAAGGCAGCGACGCAACAGGGGGAGCAATGGGACGCGGGGGGATGGGCGTGGAAAACAGGGCCGAGGTGGTCGTTTGAAGGGTCGGGGTGGCAGTCGTGGTGCTGGTGGCCATAGATGCGGGAGGGGCACCCGAGGCGGGCACAACAGGGGTATTGAGGGCAGAAGGCGGAGCCTCTCCGGTCACGGGCCGAACGGGTGTGGCATAGGTGGCGGTGGCTGCAACCATTGCAGGGCTCATGAAGGCCGGGACAGGGAGCACAGGTCGAGGGCGCGCGTATGGTGCCGTGGCGGTGGTGCGTCGGCGGGTCGAAGCAGTGGTGGTAATGGTGCGTTGTTGGGAGGACTTGGTGTCCGGGGTGATGGTTGCCGCTGAGCCCACAGGACGCACGGGGGTCGTGAGCGCGGATGGAGCTGCCGTACCTCCAGTGGTTTGGCGCCGGAGATGTGGCGGTGGCGTGAGCTTGTCGGCTTTCGGGGCGGAAGGAGTGGGTTCTTCTTCAGAACTTGAGCTCTCCTCTTCCTCTTCCTCCTCTTCGCCTTCAACTTCCACTCGGACATTCTCCTCTTCATTCTCCTCCAGGTCGACCTTTGTCTCTTCCTCCTCTTCTGGCTCTTCTTTCACTTTCTTTCTTCCTTCGGCTGGCTTCATTGGCTTCGCCGGACGTTTGGCGCCGGCCCGAGTAGACATCCCGATCAACAAATGATTTGAATGAGTTGTAACGATATCAACCAAGAGGTTATTTCCACTAGTCCAAATGGGCGAACAGCCGCCGCCAGGAGAAGGGCGGACGCTGATCCCACTTTATGGCGTTAACGAGGGACCAGCAGCATATCTGCTGCATGTTGGATCGCTAAATCTTCTTTTGGATTGTGGGTGGTCAGATGATTTCGATCTCTCCGTTTTGGAACCACTAAAAAGGTTTCTCTGGCCCATACTTGTTGCCCTTCACTATTTTTGATGCAGTCTTCTTTCCAAGGGCGATTCGACCCAGCTTGATGCGATTCTGATCTCGAATTCATCTCTTGCATCCTGTGGCGCCCTCCCGTATGTCGTTGGGGTCCTCGGATGCAATGTTCCCATTTACGCAACCCTTCCTACTGTCAAAATGGGCCGACTGACCCATTACGATACCTTCTCGGCCCGCCATGTCTGTGATCCACCTCCACCTCACCCCTCTCCTCACCAAGCGCGCAGAAAAACGGACTTGTGGAGCCTTTCCCTCTCGATGCTGTCGATAACACCTTTGAGACGATCACCCCGCTGAAATATTCGCAGCACGTTCAACTGCGCCGCTACCGAGGGCCGAGCCAGGCCGAAGAGACAAGTCTGTACGGTTCCTTCGATCCGCCTGTCGATTCCACCCTGGCTTTTTTCCCTCTGCCAGGCCCCCCGGAAACATCCGAGGAGGGAACGGTCTGCGTGACCCCACACCCGGCGGGCCACCTGCTCGGCGCCTGCTACTGGCACATCTCGGCCGGCGAGACGGATGACATCCTGTACGCGCTGGCCTTCAACAACAAGCCCGAACGGTCTGTGCAGTCGTGGGCACGCATGGCGGGAGTCGGAACGGCGCACACGTAGCGCCGGAAGCACGATGCGGGGGGGCGGGCATCATGGTTGCGGTTCCCTGTTTCTCTGACCGCCCCCTCCTCCTCCTTCTCCTCCTTCTCCTCCTCCTTCTCCTCCTTCTCCTTCTCCTCATCCTCCTCCTCCTCCTCCTCCTCCTCCTCCTCCTCCTTCTCCTCCTTCTCCTCGTCAGGCACCTCCCCTGCGTCAACTTCGACAAGTTTCAGCGGCCTGCGGCGCTGATCACCAGCTCGCGCAATGCGCTGACCTCCGTCTCGCGCAAGCAGCTCGACCAGTTCTTTTCGGTCCGTCCCGTTTCCCGCTTCCCGCTTGGGAGTGGGTGGGTGGGGGCTCATCTTGATCACTCCACCTGTCTGACCCCGCTTGCCTCCTCCTTTTCGCCCTCGGGGCCACAGACACGATCGTGCAGACCCTGCGGAACAACGGCAACGTGCTCATCCCCACCGACACCGCGGGGCGGATCCTCGATCGCCCTGGCGCTCTCGCAGCGCTGGGCAGCCACTAACCTCAGGTCCGCACCACCCCACCTCGTGCCCGTGTGAGCACCTGTTCCCAACTTGCGCCCCTGCTGATCCGCCTCATCCGTCCGTTGCACCCCCCCTCATTGTGATCCAATTCCGTCCACTCGAGCAATGGTCCATCAGACCATCCATTCCATTCCATTCCCCCCACCCCCCCACCCCGCACCCCACCCCCACCCCCCTCGCACCCCCTCGCACCCCCTCGCACCCCCTCGCACCCCCTCGCACCCCCTCGCACCCCCTCGCACCCCTCGCACCCTCGCACCCACCCCCCTCGCCACCCCCCTCGCACCCCCCCCACCACCCCTCGCACCCCCCACCCCCCACCCCCCCCCCCTCACGGTGTCCACTCGCTTTCCGCTCCAGAAGCCACCCGTGTCGTCATGACCTGCCATCGATGGAGGCCGGTCCGTGTGGCCTGCCGCCTGCCCTCCGTCCCTCCCCTGAGGGAACGAGACGCACGATGTTCACCCCCGCACTGCATGGGCGCTTGTCCCTCCGACACGCGAGGTTGGCCGGGGCAAGAATCTCGGGGAGAGAGGGGGAGGTGGGGGCTCGGATCAGCAGCATCCCCCACGTCACGTCTCATCCACCCCCCCACGCGCCTCACACCGCGCAGGCTTTTCGCGCGAGCTCTTCGCCCTGTGGGCCACCAACTAACAACCTCATCATGCTCACCTCGCGCGGCACCCAGCACGGCTCCTCCTCCGCCAGCTCTACCACGTGGCGACCCACACCCCGCCTCGCCGCTCCTGGCCCCGCGCCATCACCGCCCGTTCCTGTCACGGCCACGGCCACTGTCACCGCCACGGCCACGGCCACGGCCACGGCCACGGCCACGGCTGCTCCCGCTCCGCCGACCGTCCTCGGCCAGCAGGACTCGGGGAGGGCGGCGGCCCGGACGAGGGGCGGCCGCGGTGCGGCAGGTGCCGGCCGTCGTCAAAATCGGGGAGACCGGGAAATGCACCGTCGAGATGACGGTCCGCCCCTCGGCCCTCGGCTGCCGAGGAGAGTGTCCCTCCGTCCATCCGTCCCCCCCCCCCCCCCCCCCGCCACACACGCACACGCCACACACGCACACGGGCAGAGACATACAGACACTCCGTCTTCCAGAATCAATAGACACCAAATGACAACTGACGATGAAAACGGCTCAGCTGTGCGTCATTTGAGATCCTTCCTGCCCGATTGATCAGTCCCTCGCTCCACACAGACACAGACACACGCACAGCCACGCACAGACGGCACGTCGGGGCACCCTTTGACTCTTGTCTCCATCTGCTCTTCCCAGCTGCACCGGCGGGTCCCGCTGGAGGGCGCCGAGTTGGCCCGCTTTCGCCGCCGCCAGGCTGCACAGCGCCGCCGTGGCTCAGCGTCTGTGCCTGGAAGGGCAGTGGAGGATGAGTAGGAACTGGGTGGTTGTGGGTGGGTGGGTGGGTGGGATGATGACACGTTTTTCTTTCCCTCGGGCCGGTCGCACCATCTTCTTCCTTCTCATTCGGCGCCAAAATCATCCGAATTCATCCCATTTGCCTGCTCTGCCACCGCCACCACCGCCCCAGCCATCCCGCCGGGGGCCCCGAGACGGCCGCTCAGCTGCACCGGCGCCACAAGCGGCTCGCCATGCAGGGCCGGGTGGAGGCCGCCGAGGTGCTGGCCGACCTCAGGCGGCTCGAGGGCGGGGGCGGGGCGGCAGGCGGGGCCCTCGACGGCGAGGAGGGCGAGGAGGAAGGGGAGGGGGACGAGGAGGAAGACGAGGCGCTGGTGCTGCCGGCCGAGATGCAGCTCGAGGAGGACCAGCCGGGAGGTCGGCCTCCCCCTCGACTGCACACATCGACTGCACACATCGACTGCACACATCGACTGCACACCACATCGCCTCGTGTTTGCTCTTGCCTTCCTCTACCTCATTCATTCTTCCCCCGCCATGCATGGCCACTCTGCCCCCATCCACCCACCGGCACCACCATCGAACCAGCGAGCCGGGAGGAACTGCTGGAGCTGCAGTGCGACGCGGAGCACCAGCACCAGCACAGGTCCGTCCCGCCACGAGCCACACTCTCCCGCCACGTCACGCCACGCCACGTCACGCCACGCCACGCCGGGCCACGCCGGGCCACGCCGGGCCACGCCGGGCCACGCCACGCCGGGCCACGCCACGCCGGGCCACGCCACGCCACGCCACGCCACGCCACGCCACGCCACGCCACGCCACGCCACGCCACGCCACGCCACGCCACGCCCCGCCACGCCACGCCCCGCCACCGCCACGCCCACACGCCCCGCCACGCATGGATTCGCGTTCACTCTCCTTTTTGCTCCACTTCGCGTCGCCCCGAACTCCCACGATGCAGCCCCGAGGCCGGTGACGGCCCGGCCTCGTCCCCGATGGCGGTCGAGGGCCCCGAGGAGCGGAAGGCCGCGAAGAAGCTGGAGCAGCTGGAGGGCGAGGGCGAGGGCGAGGGTGACAGCCAGGGAGGCAAGCCGGGCAAGCAAGACGGCACGGGCACGGCGGGCAAAATGTCTGCAACTGCCTCTCGTCTGACGGCCCCCGCCGTCTCCTCGTATGCCCTCCCTCGCCTGCCCCGTCGCGGGCAGAGCCATTGGAAACGCTTTTGCTGTTCGCTGACTGCCCCTGCTTGATGGCGGTCTGTTTCGGGTTTCGGCTCAGTCTCGCCACCGACGCGCCCACTGCCGGCTCGGAGGGCCCGCGCCGCCGGCCGCGCCAGCTGAGCTACCTGTCCGTCGACGAGGCCGCCGACATGATGGTCTTCCCGTACGAGGAGCCCGACGTGCAGTGGGACGAGTACGGCGAGGTCTGGTGGGCCAGCCGGAAGCGGAACGGGAGGATGTCCTTGCGACCGCGCGTGACTGTGCAGCCTTTTGGCTTCCCCTTGCCCCTTTTCAGGCTTGCCGCCCTCCAACTCAGCTCACGCACACCCTCATCTCACCGCTCATGCTGATCTGCACACTGCTGATCTGCTGCGTGCAGATCATCAACCTGGCCGAAATTGGCCGCCCCGAGGGGCTCCTGGTCTCGTCCGACGGCACCGAGCCAGAGGTCAGCTCTCTCGCGCCTCTCCCGCTCCCACTGCTCCGACCTGCGTAGTTTAGTCTGACCGAATTCGCGCCTCATCCTCCATCCCCATACACACGCGCACATCACTGGCTTCAGGAACGGGCGCCGGCCGACCGGGCCGCATTGCCGGAGGAGGAGGGACCGACAAAGATCACCACAACCACTGTGCAGGTCGGTGACTCCCTCCCCGCCATCTTCCGATCCACCTCCCATCCGGCCACGCTCTCATTTCTTTGTTTTCCCGTACCCTTTCTGTTATTGACACGCCCCCCCCTCGTGCCCGCATCCCCACCAGGTGGAGCTTGCCTGCCGGCTGGTCTATCTGGACATGGAGGGCCTCACCGACGGGCGCACCCTGCGCTCGATGGTCGAGCGGATCGGGGCCAGACAGACGGTCCGGGCGATGGGCCCACACCCACTTGGCACGGGCTCTCCAAATCCAGCCTGTCCTGCCGCGATCTCCCCTCCCCTTCCCTCGGGTCACCGGTCCCGATGCCCTCTCCTCGCTCTGGGGCGCAGTTCTTTGTGAACGGGCCGCCCGAGTGCACCCAGCAGCTGCTCGGGCACGCCGCCTCCCTCGGCCTCAAGGCCGCCGCCCCAGGGTGGGCCAGCCGATGTCCATCGACCCGCCGGTCCCCTGCCATAAAGTCCGTCCCCTCCGATCCGTTCGGTGGCACGTCTTTTCCGCTGCCCCCGGGCCGGTGATGGTGGGGGCATTTGAACCTCGTCGTCATCATCGTCTCGTCTTTCCGCAGGTCCAACTGACCGAGGAATTCCTGGCCAAGCTCTCATTCAGCAAGGTCTCGGCAAGCATTGGGGTGCGGAAGGGGTGGTGGGGGTGGTGGGGGTGGGGGGGGTGGGGGGGGGTGGGGGGGGTAATGGTGGTGCATCACGACACTAACGGCCTCCTCCTCCCCACCCCACCCCCTGGGTCTGTTCTGTGTCTGTTGGTGTAGATCGGTGAGCTTGAAGTCGCCCGCGTGAATGCGGTCGTGGATCCGGGGACGAGTGCGCCCCTGCCGCGCCTCGCCGCCTCGGCCGAGGAGACTCCGGTGGAGGAGACGAAGCAGGTCAGTTCGACCGAAAGTGGAGTCAGGGGGAGGGAGGAGACGAGACGATGGCGCGGAATCTCACTCACGCTCACCTTTGGCTGGTGGTGGCCAGGATTCGGTGCTCTTTGTGGGCAACATGCAGCTCGCCAAGTTCAAGGAGACCCTCGAGCGGGCCGGGTTCCGCGTCTGTCCTCGCCCGTCATCCTCATCACATTCACCTTTCGCGGCACAGACCGAGATGCGCTTGAATTCCATCGTTTGTAACGGAATCGTCACCGTTCAGAAGGTCTGTTTCTGCTTTTCATTTTCACTCCTAATGGGACACTTTCTTTTCCAAGGACGGCGACACGAGCGAATTCACTGTCGACGGGCCGCTTTGTGCCGAGTATTTCGCCGTGCGTGACTTGCTGGGCAACCAATTTAAGATGCTCTGAGGTGGTCCCGCACGAACTCTGACATTTTCTGGATTTTTTCGAAGAACCCGGACAGAAGAGTTGCACAACAAGTCGGGGGTGAAGGGGGGCGAGCTTCCTGAGCCAAAGGTTATCAAGGCAGTTTATGAACCCTCCCCCAGTCACAACAAAGGAATCAACCTCGGAGTCTCGAACAGCTGTGCCTTCCGAAATTCCTCCTTCACAGAATGCCCCATTGGCTTCATTATCCTTTTCTTGGCTGGACCCAACCGACCTGGGGATGACCGAACCCGCTGTTGCCGTCGGCGAATGTCCCGGCAGGAAGATTTTTGGTGGTCTCGGGCCAATTCGAAAAAGGGATCTGAAGTCGGATGTTGATGTTCTCCAACGGACCGGATTCACCGATGTAATCGTTTTGATTTCGAGACATGAACTTGTTCGGTCTGTTCTCACCCACGAAGACGCACTCAGACACCTTTTTGGGTAGATTAAAAGTCACGGACTTGTTCAACAGCTATGTTTCAGCTGGCTTTCGGTATCATCACTTCCCAATGGATGACGGTGAACCGCCAGAACTTTCAGCTGTTGATCCGATTGTCTGTTGGTGCTCGCTTTGAAAAACCCCAAAACAATTACTTGGTCGCACCATTTTCAGTTTCTCATTCTCGACGAATGCCTCGCCGGCAACCGAAGGGTCCTGATTCACTGCGCCGCGGGGATTGGCCGGTCGGGGACAGGTCTGGGCGTCATGCGTCCCCGAGTTCATTTTCCATTCCCACTCCTTCTTGGTGCTCTCTCCCGGGTAGTGGCTGCCTTGTACCTCCTCTACAAAAACGCGGCCCTCACCACCGACGAGGCCATCGCCAAGGTGCGCGCCCTTCGCGGGGCGGCTGCCGTCCACTCGATCCGCCAGTACCGCTTCCTGGTCGACTACGAGAGTCGCCGGAATCAAGCCGCCGCCAACCCCACCGCCCTTCTTTCCTCATGCGCCGCCTCCTCCCCTGTCGGCTCACCCACCATGCAGCGGACCCTCTCGGGCTCGCTTGTTCCCACCCCAACCCGCGACCCCCAGCTCCCCAGCACGCCCCCTTTGCCCACATCCGGCACCCCGCCCGCCGCCACCCCCATCCCGTCCGTCGTCTCTGTACCCACCCAGCTGCAGCCAGCAGCACCCGAAGCTCAATCGTTGGAGGGCGCCGTTCTGGTCCCCTTTGCTGCCTCGCCGACCCCACTCGCCACAGCCCTGGATCCCTCGGCCAGCTCGACGCCCATCATGCCGTCGCCCTTCGAGTCCGGGACGCCCACGCCTGGCGCATCCGCATCCACGGGCTGCGTCCGCCCAGTCCTCGTCCCGCCCCGCTTCGCCGAGAGCTCCATCGGCGGGGGTGCCATGCGCCCCCCGAGCGGCACCACCACACCCCGCACATCCAACGCCGAGCGCGCCGCGGCCGCGATCCCCCCCCCGCCGTCCCCCGTCAGCTCCCTCTCGACCTCAATCGACGCGAGCGACGATGACGACCTCTGCTCGCTGTCGTCCTCCTCCTCGTACGACAGCGTCATGCCCCACTCGGCCGCCGCCCCGCCCCGGGCCCCCGGCCAACCTCTGTGGGAGGTTTCCTTCGCCCAACTCCCCGTCGGCACTTCGGGGACCCCGGTCCCCTTCGTTTCTTCCGTGAGCATGCCGCCCCGCTACCCCCCGCCCCGCCCCGTGCGGAGCAACACGGACGGGCCTGCGACGATCCTGGGCACACTGGGTGTCAGCAGCCGCCCCGTGCCATCCACTTTGCCCTCCGTGCCCGAGGCCGTGCGCCGTGTGCCCAGCACAGGAGGCAGCCTGACCACGGGGATCTCGCCCAGCGACTCGCGCTCGTCCACCCCCTCGCCCGCCAACTCTCCCCCCAGCACGCCCACCACCACCCCGCCCCGCCCATCCTCCGGGCCGACAGCTCCAACGCGCTGTCCTCGGCCCCGTCCCTGCCCGTTGTGGTGTCCGTGGACCGGCTCTCGTCGGCCCTGATGGGCGGCGCGGACCCCGTGGCCACCCCGCAGCAGTCGGCGGCCCCCTCTCCCCCGGGGATGCCCGCCCCATGCATCATGCCGGGGTTCTCCCCGCTGGGCCCACACCCCACGGTGACGGTGCTCCCTGCCCCGATCATCATCACCCCTGTCGGCGGGCGCACCCCGCTGAGCCCCAAGGCGTGCCCTGCCCTGCCTCCGCTGGCCCCCGTCCACCCCGTCTCGCCACCACCCGTCGGCCCCGCCCCTGCTCCCTGCCCCTGCCCACCCATCATCCCGCCCACCGTGACCCTTCCGCCCACCATGCCCGTGGTCACCCTTCCGCCTCCGAGCCACCCCTCCTCGACCCCCGTCCCAGCGGTGATGCTGCAAACTCACTCGACCCCCGTCCCGGTGGTGGCTGTTCCCGCGGACACCGTCCTGCCCCCGACACCCGTTCTTTCCACGGTGCCGCTCTCCATTCCGCCAACCGAGGAGCCCCTAGCCACCATCATCCTGCCCGCACCGCTCTCCCCGCCCGTGGCTGCCCCTGCCAACGCCCTCCCCGTCACGCCCATCCCTCCGCTAACCAGTCTTCCGCCCCACGTCTCCCCACCACCAATTGTGGTTTTGCCCCCGGCCACGGCACCCATGCTCCTCCCCGTATCCACACCGTTGATCACCCTCCATCCCCCTCCCCCCGTCGCGGGCTCCCCTCCGGCCATCGTCATCATCCCCCCAAATTCCCTCTCTACCCCCTCCCCCCCTCCGTGCACCCCCACGGCCGGCGCCCCCGCCACACCCAATACCCCGCCCACGAGCCCTGGCCATCACCCTAGTGGCTCCATGTCCCTCGTCACCGCCGCCGCGGCAGCAGCCATCGCGGCCGTGGCCACGGCGCTGCCCCAAGGCAACTCCGCCGGAAACCTGCTGGCGGCGATGGTCAACAAGGCCCGCTCGGGGTCTCTGGGCAGCCTGCCCCCGAACACCAGCATTCCCCACCCCGCCACCCCGTCCCCCGCGCCCCTCTCGGCGTGCTCGTCGCCGCCCCCCGCCCCCCCGCAGGCGATCTCCTCGCCCCAGATGAAGCGCGTCCCCTCGAGCGAACCCAGGTAGTATCCGCTTCGGCCACCGGCCCCCCACCCAGACACGGCCAGAACGTGGTGCGTCGGGCTGCGCTTCTCCCTGCGGAGTGCGGAGTGGGGGGTCGGTCGATGTCGGTCGACCTTCCCTTTCCACCCCTCCGGCATTTTCTCGCCCCGGTTTTTCCTAATGATCTTTTTTTTTTCCCCGTTCTTCTCGCCTTCCCTCTCATCTCCAGCCGGTTTATCGGTGACCGCACCGCCCACCGAGTGTGCAGTGTCTCCCCCCCCCCCCCCCCCCCCCCCCCCGCCTCTTTCTTCTTGCCTTCTTTCCTGCGCCAGACCACCCTTATTTTTACGAAGGCCGAGGTTTTTTGTAAGTGTATGCAGAATTGATCTCCTCTTCGGGTGTTGGTGCCCCCTGGGACACTTCTTCATTTTTTCTGATTCATGTTGTGTTGACACGAGATTGCTCAATCCGGCCGGAGATGCCCAGTGTAGACTCCGGAGTCTGGAGGAAGTTCAACCCTTTTTCCTTTTTTGGAGGCGCACGGGCCCCAAGCGCAGAACGGCCTCCCAATCCCTTGGGGTTCAATAGGTTCTCTTTATTGTGATGGAAAATAATACTTCCAAGTCTCAGCGCCTCTGGAGCACCCTTTTCGAGAGGGGAGCTGTCCGTGTGTTTTTTGTTTCTCGGCTGTCATTTTTCCGATGGTGCGTTAGGAAGCTGACCTTTTCGGCCAGAGTTTGGAGGCCACCGAAGCTTATGAAAAGTCTGGCTCGCACTCGACCCGAGTGTCGAATGATCTCTTTTTCTCCAGACTTCTGCAACAAATCAACCTGGCCATCCCTTCGATGACGGGCCTCAGCCCAGAAGATCTCGTCTGCGTTCTTCTTCGTTCCTTGCCATCATCCCTTGTTGTAGAATACTCTTTCCAAGCTCCAACTTTGCCTTTCGCTTCGGCTCCAAGTTCTCAAATTCAACCAGGCGAGCATCACAGTCGAAGAGATGCAATCCCTCAAACCAGGTCCCTCTCCCATCATCTCTTTGCCAACTCCCCCGATTAGTCTTTGCTCGCCTGTTTCAGCCTCAGGCCAGAACTTTAAACTTCCCTGTGGACCTCTCGCGCTTCCATTCCGAGATCGTCACAACGTCTGTGGCGCATTGCAAGCACACCGATTTTACCGTCAATCGGCAGTGCCTCGCCTGCATCACCTCTGGGGCCGGCCGCCACAGCAGCCTTTGCGGATCGCACCCAGCGGCGACCTCGACCCCAGGCCACCTCGGGCAGCCTCCTTCCAGCCCCGCCGCCATTCGTGAACGGGATCGGGCTGGTGATTCAGATCGAGAAGATCGGCCACGTGGGCGCCGAGCAATTTGTTGACCCGTTTATCACGATCACCGTCGCCAGTCAGTCGCCTCCCCCCCCCCCCCCCCCCGCCCTCCCATCCCCCCCCCCCCCCGCCCTCCCATCCCCCGCCCAGTTGACCTCCGCAGGCAGATCCTCACAACCTGTCACTCTGACGCGCTCCTTACCTCGCATCACCTCCCAGAAAGGACGGGACCGTCCTTGAACCGGCCCAGGACACGTTTTATGCCATCCAGCGGACTGCGACCCACTGCATCTGGAACGCCACCGCATACATCCAGTCGCCCATCGACAAGCTGCCCTCAGGTCTCCCCGCCCCCACGTCCACAGCGCAACTTCAGATTTCCACCTCGCCCCCCGCTCCCTTTCTCATCTTCCAAAAATACCCAAGCCCACAAGGCTGTTGAAACAAGTCCTCACTTGCTCTCGACCCCCCCGCTCCTCGCTCCTCGCGTCCCCAGATGCGGCGATCTACTTCGAATTCAAGCATTACAAGCCGCGCAAGAACAAGATCAGCACCCGCTGCTGGGCCCTGCTGGAGCTGGACGAGATCAAACCCGGCCTCGCAGTCTGCGAGCTGTCCGTCTCCCACCCGTCGCCCCGCCCCATCACGGTCCCACACAGGCGCCCATACATCTCCGCAAATCGACTAAAACTGAGGAAGGACACTCCACAAGAAGTGTTGGCAGAGCCACGCGGGAGCGCCATCATCATGCAGTTCCCAACCAAGCCAACAGACACAGGGCCTCGGGGGACGTCAGGGCGTTGTTGGGATGGGCAGCTCACCACCACACACCCACACACCCACACCATCAGGTACAAAAAGCCCACGCACCCACGCACCCACGCACCCACGCACCCACGCACCCACACACCCACGCACCCACGCACCCACGCACCCACGCACCCACGCACCCACACACCCACGCACCCACGCACCCACGCACCCACACACCCACACACCCACACACCCACGCACCCACGCACCCACGCACCCACGCACCCACGCACCCACGCACCCACGCACCCACACACCCACACACCCACGCACCCACGCACCCACGCACCCACGCACCCACGCACCCACGCACCCACGCACCCACGCACCCACGCACCCACGCACCCACGCACCCACGCACCCACGCACCCACGCACCCACACACCCACGCACCCACGCACCCACACGCCCACGCACCCACGCACCCACGCACCCACACACCCACACACCCACGCACCCACGCACCCACGCACCCACACACCCACACACCCACACACCAACAGGTACAAAAAGCCCACCGATTTCGGGCGTCGCCGGTTGCGGGTCCTCTCCAAGGATCTCTACTTGCACCTCAACCTCCAGCTTGTCATCCCCTGAGTGAGGGTCGTCTCGCCACCCCTCCGCCGATTGTGCCAGCCTTGGAGATGGTCTCTGTCCCTCTCAATTCCCTCCTTTTCGCCGACCTCGTGCCCTTCAGGCGGAGGGAATGGCCTCCGCGAAGGGCCCAGATTGTCGTGGGGATGGGACCGAACCCTCTTTCTGTGATCTTCTCCTTCTTTCGTCTCTTCGTTGTTTGAGCTTTTGCGGGTCACATTTTGGATGCCTTTGAAAACACGGTAATGCGTATCAATCGGGTTTGCGTTAAAAATCAACAAAAAAAGATACAAAGGAGCGTGCTTTGGCGGAGGGGGGGAGGGATGAGGCTTTACAGCTTGATGGCGACGGCCGCGTTGAGGGCGACATCGAGCATCTGGTTGACGGCGTCGCGCAAGCGGGTCGGCTCGACGAACTCCGGGTCGCCGATGTAGTTCGAGGCCACAAGGAGGGCACCCGCGCGCACCCCGCGCAGCTTGGCTGTGAGGCGCACAGGCACGGGCGCACGGGTGGGTGGAACCCCAAAAAATGAGTCCATCCCCAAGTGGATCGGCGGGGGTGTGTCCGGGGAGGGAAAAAGGGCGCTTGATCTTCCTCCTTCTGGGAATGCTCTGGCGGGGCAACCAATCCGTTCTCTTTGTCTTCGATTTCGACAATCTGCACCCACAGCCGCCCGTGGCTCGCACTCCCCGAGGGCGCCTCGACTCTTGGCAGAGGCGGACCGGCCCTTCTGCCCCAAAAACACACCGAGGCCAGCGTGGGCCCGAACTTCTTCTCCGGCACGGTGGAAAGGGGACGGACGGACCGAGGGCGAAGAGGATGGCCGTCTCCATCTCCACGGCCAGCACACCCATCGCAGCCAGCCGAGGCACGTGCTCAGGGGCCATGGTATAGAAGCCGTCGTCGCTCTGCAGCCAATGCCAACCGACGACGATATGACAACCCGCGACAAAACCCGCGAGCGAAGCGGAGCAGCGCCTTGGGACAACCGGGCGGGTGAGCAGACCTGAATCAAGCCGACGTGGATGTGGTCAGGCACGGCCTGCCGACTGGCCCAAACCAGTGCTTCAACCACCGAGAAGTCGGCCACCGGGGCGTAGCGCACGTGGGGAAGATACTGCCGCGTGGTGCTGTCACGTTGCGGTGGCAATGGGTCGGTGACAATGTTGGAAAGACAGCAGACCCATCGTTTGGATTCGAGGCCATCGCAATGATAATATCGCAGGGCTTGACATCTCGGGCAATGATCCCGGCAGTCCCGCAGCGAATAAACACCTTCGCACCGAGTTTTACAAGCTCTTCAATGACGATTGCAGCAGAAGGGGCACCCATTCCGGTGGCTTGCACAGTGACCCGGGTACTAAATCATCGATTCGTAAAATGGCGCAACGCCAAAAAAAGCGGCGGCAGGGCGGACCCCTTATAGGTCCCGGTGAACCCCAAAAGCTGTCGGTTTTCGTTATAGCAAATAGGAGATGCCAAAAACGTTTCGGCGATGTAACGAGCCCTGTTTGGATCGCCTAATCTCAAAGAAGGAAGTTGAGTGAGCGCACATGTGCCGAAAAAAATGGTCGACCGGGAAGAAGAACAATGGGAGCAATCGAATCTGGATAGGCATGGATATGAAGGGGATGCGTCGGTGGCGGAGTTGGAGTGGCGGAGGGTTCCTGTTCCATTTTTGAGCCAAAAAATCTTGAGCGGAGGCGGAGAGGAAAGATCCCAGGTGTTAGATTAACTATCTCGTAACCTCCCGGCGTTCTTTTTTGGAAGGCCTTTTCCTGGCTTTTCCACAAAGACTATGTTCCCGTATTACTTTGTCGGTGCTCCTCTCTTGGGGTTCGCAATAATTTCGGGAATTATCCTTGACTGCCACCCGCCTCCCCGTTTGTTCCACTTGTTAATCGCCCTGACGATTGTTGCATTGCAAGCCGGGACGTTTCTCTGTTCCCTCCACATTTTCGAGGTTTATGACAGTCTGCGGACGTTTTCCCACCCCAACGGATGGTCATCTCCCCCCAACCAGCCTCCCAATCTCTCTCACCCTGGCTCCACGCGGCCATTCTGATCGGCGCGAACATTATTTTTCTTTTGTTTGCCCGTTTTCGATTCTCTCCACGAAGGAGTCCAGCACGTCACAGTCTGGTTCTCGGCTCGTCACCGCCATCATCCCCTGCGCCCACTCCAGTTTTCCAGCCCTTTATTTTGGCTGTTTTATGCTGTTCCGCCTGGATCAGTTCCATGTCTGCCATCATTGTGTGGATTTGCATGGCGTTCCAGGTCTGGGTCAGAAAGGGTCCCCATCCCCCCGCACATCCTCTGCACAGAGAGCCCACGTCTGCCTGGCGGCCTCTCTGATCCTGGTCGCTGTGGAAGTCCTCTCCTTCCTGTGTCGAGACATCCGGACGGTGCTCTTTGCGGCCGGCCTCTGCATTAACACGCCCGTGCTGCTGTTGCTCATCTTCGGCCAAGGTGCGGCCCCTCGAGCCTCGCCTCCTCATCCCCCCACCCCCCCCCCCCTCCCTCCTCCTCATGACCACATACTCATCCGCGCACCCACCGCCCCACACACGACACATGCAGATACCTTCATCGGCGGGGTTCCCCTGATTGTGATCTACGCGCTGCAGTACATCGTCATTCTCCGGCCCCACCGGCTGCCCTGTCGGCGTCCCATCGGGCCGTCCATCCCCCTGCCCACCACCCCGCCACCACCCAGGCCCGAGCCGACCGAGATGCTGCCCTGGCCTCAGGCCGGAGCACAGAGTTCCTCCGGGCCGCCCAGGGGCGTGGAGACACAGCCCCCGGCTTTGCCAGCCCCCGTCTGCGTCTCCTCCGGCACCACCCAGGGAGGTGCGTCGGAGGTCCCTTCCCTCATGCGATTGCCCACTGTCGGGCCCACTGCACAGGTTGCCGGGGACGAAGGCGAGGGCGACCAGTTCTGGCAGACTCCCGAGGCGCTGCCCCCGCTGCTTGTACTGCTACTGGTGGCCGGCCAGATCCCCATGTGCTGCCTCAGGCCAGCGCCAGCCCGCCCACACGTTCCTCGCCTTCCCCCCCGTTCACCACCAGCTCATCCTCCCCCCTCTCCCCTCTCTCTCCCCCGCCCTCCAGCTGCCTGCTGCGATGGTCGGTGAACAGCGAGTTGTCCGCCTGGGACGTTGGCACGCTACTCTCGCTCCTGACCATGATCACCCTCTACATCGCCATCTATATGGGCAGGTCGGTGCGGCCGGGGATGTCTCATCGCCCCCTGGAAGGGTGTGATGAGGCGGTGGCGTGTGGATGCGCATCTGCGTCGTCTGCACGCGCGCAGGGGGTGGGATGGAGAGGAGGCCAATTTAATTGACCCGCACGGTTTGAATGCCGGTCTCTTCCTCGGATGGGCTTCTGTCTTAGGGTGCCCGTCGGTGTGCCCTCGCTCTTCACCTTCGTCCTTCCCTTCTTCCGGTCTGTTCCCTTTTTGTGGTGCCTTGTGTTTCCCGCCCAACGGTCATCATCCTAATCACCTGACGCCCCCCCTCTCAACCCCCACTCACAACACATACAGGGAACCCCTGTCCTACGTGGCCTGGCCCGTGTTTCTGGTGTTCTTTCTGCTCTACTCGTTCTACTGCGCCCAGGCCTTTACCTGGCGCTTCGCGGCGCCTGTGGTGCCGTTGGCCTCTGGCGTGCCCCCCGTACCCCGACCCCAGCCCCGGCCCCCATCGCCGGCCCCACCGCCATCGGGCCTCGACACTGCAGCTCGCTTCTTCTCGCGACGCCAGGGCGGCGGACCACGAAAAAAGCGGCGCGGCCTGGCCCGGTTCGCGCTGATCTTCATCAAGCGGGCGGAGGTCTGGCCACGGATGACTCCTCGTGAGGGAACTGACAACCCGTCTCCTGTTCCCCACCAACCCCCACCACATTTCCCTCGCCGCAGTCGACCGGCTGGGCGACCCTTTCGCGAACCCAGAACGCGTCTGTCTCGTTCTTCCCGACACGCACATTCACTCCCTGCGCCGCACCTGCATTTTCACTTGCCAGGACTTTCTTGATGTTCATGGCTCTGTGTCTGTCCTTCGTCGTGGGCGATTGGATCAACTACGCCGAGCGGTCTGTTGCCCCCCACCTCCCCCCACCCCCACGCACCCCACACACACTGTTTTTTGTTTTCCCGCTACTTTCCTTCTTTACGACACACAGACAGACACAGACACACACGCACAGCACACAACACATACACTGCCAAACAGCACCGCTATACACTTGGAGTGGCGGGCACCCCGCACCCCATTTTGCACGAGATTTCGTCGAACTCCTCGAACCAAACGCACCATCACGAGCGCATCTTGCCCCCCCCCCCCCCCCCCCCCCCACTCCCGCACACTTCAACAGGATTGCCACGTCCATTGACCCGGCCGGCCCGCCCCTGCCGGGTATCCCACCCCTCTATCGGATCCCCTTCCTGGTCCTGGTGCCGATGCTCTGCTGGTATCGGCAGTGGCTCCTCCGCCGGGGCGCCCAGATTCTCTACGCGCACTTCGATCGGGCCCTGGTCTGCCCCCGTATCGCAGGGGACGCCATTTTGCAGGCGGGATGGGAGACGAGCCGCGGAACATCACTCGTTCGCTCCTCACCCGGCTCTCGCCACTCGGTTCGTCAGGGCCACCAAGCGGCTCCGCCCCAGCCGAGCCAGCCAACGACCTTGCTCTCGCTTCTGGGGGGCCAGCCGACATCCTTGCCCGTCCCCGAGCGTGGGCTGTGGCCCTACATGGGGGCCATGCTGGTCGTGGGCCTGGCCACGGCCACGCCAACAACGCTGATCGACGACGAGATGTTCCGCCTGTCGAGCACAATCGACAGCCCCTCGTCCGCCCTCCTGCCTCCATTCCCATCGTCTTCCAATGAACAGAGCTCTGCGCTCGATAACCGGACACCCCCTCATTCCCTTCCAATCCCCGCTCGCCCGCCACCACTAGGAACGCCACGGCCCTGATGGCCGCGCTTGTTTATCTGCTCATCCTCCTCGGCTGCAACCTGGTGGACCTGATCCTGCAGTCCGCATGCCAGCCTTCCTCCCCTTGCCCATCCGCACAGCGACCAAACGGGCCCCGCGGATGCCCAGCGAGACTCGCCCTGCTGATTTGTCACCGGTTGGCCCCTGGCGGTCCCTCACGCCATTTCCCTCTTTCCTCGACCCCGACAGCCGGGAGTACACAAAGCAGGCCGCCTCGCCCATCCTGCCCATGAGCGCCTCCCTCTCGATCACCGAGCCGCCCGACCTCCTGCCTGGCCTCCCGCCCACCCGGAGCCCCACCCCCACCCCCACCCCTGCCCCCACCCTCACCGCCTCCAGCGCGCCCACCCCCGCATCCACCACCCCGTCCACCCCCGTCTCCCCGCGGCCTGCCATCCCGCGCCCGACGGTCGGCGTCCTGTCCCAACCTGCCATCCGGCCGCTGGGACATCCGGACCCTCGTGCCGACGAGGGAAGCCTCAGCCTCAGCCTGACGGAGGCCCCGGGAAGCAACGAGGGCAGGGGCCCCGAGCCCGACCTGCCATTTGTCACCGAAAACACTGGTTGGCCCCGCCCCTTCCCCTTCACATCCTTCTCCCCAAAGAGAGACGCATTCCCACACACTGCGCCGCTATGCCACAAAGACGCTCATGCCATCCGATGCGGTCCTCGTGCGTCCCTTGTGGGGCCTCTGCGCTGTTCCGTGGGCGTGCTCTCATCAACCCCATCCGATCTCCCCAGATTTCCGACGGCTTATGGCCCAGCGACCGACACAGGCTCGGGCGCTGCTCCACGCACCCAGGTTGCATCACCACCTGCAACCGCGCACCCCCAACCAGCAGGCGGCTCGACTCTTCATGTGGCGCGCCATGACAAGCGAACTCGCCGCCCTGGGGCTGGTCATTCTCAGCGTGGCTGGGCGGCTGGACGTGTCCGGGATGGCCCAGTGGGGGCTCGAGCGGGCGATTGGGTCCGCCCGCACCCCTCGTCTCGTCCCGACAGCGGGGGGGAAGATCATCCTTGTCACTCACGTCTCCCTCTCGTGCCTCTTCCCTTGAGCAGCCTCTCGCCCTCGGCCCTGATCGTCGCCTTCGCCATTGTGCTGCTTGCCTGGCCCCGGTCGCCCTTCCGGCTGCCCCCATCGGTGCCCGCGCCCTCGTCCATCCCCGGGTTCCTCATCCCCCCCCTGGCCCACGCGTACTTCGACCTGGGGCACCTCCTCCGGGCCGGCCTCCTCGCTGCCCGGCTCCCGCTGCGCTCGGCGGCCCACGCCCTCCGCCGGTGCTGCTGCGGGCCGAGGACGGACCGCACCGCCATGCTCTCGGTGGTCCGGGGGACCGTCCCCGAATCATCGGTCGCGAGCTCGCCAGGCAGCAGCTCCGCCGGTGCGGGTCCCAGGGTCCGTCGTCGGGGCACTGCCGAGCCTTTGTGGAGTTCCTCCTCGGCTCACGGCACCTTCTCTCCTCGCCGCATCAATGCATCACCCGCAGGTCGTCCATGGATGGGACGAGCCCCCGCCCCGCCTGGCCACGACCCCGCATACCGCACACGCACCGGCATTCCCCGCGCCCTCCTCCGACCTGCGATCGTCCATCGCCGCCCTCTGGTCATCGAGCGAGTCCTCCGCGCCCGCACCTGCATCGCGCTCGGCCGTCCCCCACTCATCCCTGTCTCCCAGCCCCAATGCCGGTGAGAATGCTGTGGATCCCGAGGCTGGGAGGCACGACCGCCACACAACAACGGGCGAGGATCGCGGGCCCACGCTCTCGCTGCCCAGGGAAAGCAGCATTCAGGTCGCCACCTGGTGGGGACGGCGGCCGGCAGATGGTGGGTGGGAGTGGTGGCGTCGTGGGGATGGGATGTTAACCGCCGTCACCCACACACTCCTGACACGGGCGCTCCTCGCATAGCGCGCACTCGCCTCCTCCGACGACGGTGAGCCTGCCCGCCTGCCGACGGACATGCACAACCCCCTCGAGCACGCCTGGCCCTGGGGCCAGCCCGCCTGGCCATGCGCGCGCGCGTACACACTCGCCCCGCCGGTCATCCTGGGGATCGACGCGGCCCGGCATGCCGATTGGGTGGTCGTTGAAGGGCTTCACGGTCCGCCCCGTCCCTCCTCCCAGCCTCGGCTTTCGCTTGGGCGCTCCGCCAACTCGCTTCCTTCGATGCCACCATCCATCCATTCACCCACCCACCGGCACTGCAGTGGTGACACTGGGGCAGGCCTTTTCGGTGTTGCTGCTGCCGCTCCTGCCCGGCCTCGCAGCCCTGGTCGTCTACTTCTTCACCGACCAGCCCGCGGTCAAGAAGCGGTCTGCTCGCCGTTCCTGAAGCCCGGGGGAGCCCCGCCCCCTCCACTCCACTCAGCGCGCAACGTAGGACCACGCGTGCACGGACACAGACACCTGTCACTTCTCCCTTTCAATTTTGACACCTCCACTCCTTCCCACAGCCCGGGGACTGTTGTGAGTGCCCTGGCCTCGGTTCTGCTGCTTTTCGCCTTCTTTGTGGGCCTCCCCTTCGCCCTGGCCACCGAGTGGTCGGTGGGCTCGACCCTCTTCGCCGAGAACTGGGCCGGGGCCCCGCTGACGGGCCGGCTGCTGGCGGGCGCCGCCGAGAACCTGACTCGGGCCAACTTGACGGATATCTCGTACCGGTGGGCATTCGATGGTGGTCCGTAACAGCAAAGGGACAAATGAGAATGTGCGGGCGTGGCACGAGGAAAGGGCCATGACATGCCTGTGGCGTTGGCGACACATTGCTGCTGCTGTGTTGTGGCGAGAGCGGAAGCGATTTCCCTTTCGGATGTTCAGAACATCTTGTTCTCTTGCGTCTGTTGTTGGCGGACACCGGGATCTTTCCTTTTCGTGGACTCTCCTGTCTTTTTGCGGTATCCTTCTGATGTGGCGTCCGTTGGACTTGTTTGCACTGGCGCTTTCAACTCAGTCCCAACTGCTTATCACCGCCCGTTTCCCGTGTCCCGCAGGCCTCTCGGTTGTCCTGCTCGCCCTCTTCGCCTGCCTGGTGGTGGTCCTCGCACTCTTCGTGCTGCCTTTGCAGGACACCCTCATGGCCGATCACCGCTTCCGCCTGCGCCGTTTCATCGATCACCACCTCGCCGCCCGCCAGGCGCCCCTCGCCACGCTGCTTGGGATGCATGGAGCTCGGTCACGGTCGCGCCAGGCGCCCACCAGCGCCAGCCAACGACCTCAGTCCCCCGGTGGCGCGGGGCCTGCCGAGGAGACGGTCGCCCAGCGGTTGAACCGGCTCGCCTCGGCGGGCATGGGGCTCAGTGCCACCACCCAGGCGGGTGCCGGCGCGGACCACGGTGCGGGCGGTGCGGCCCCAACCCGGCTTCCCCTGGATTCGCTCCGCAAGTGGAGGATCGTCTTGGAGCCGACCCAGGGTCCGCTCTTCCCGAACCCGCTTCTCCAGCCCCCTCATTCTTCTCACCTCCGCCCCTCTCAAAGACGGAATCATCCCATTGAGCTCTCTTGTCTCCATTTTCGCAGATGATTTTGCCGTTTTTTCGCCGCGCCCCTACGTCGAACATCCCTCCCCCGTGCCGGGTTTCTCCCCTCCGCTCGCTGATGACTTCCCCACCCTGGCCACACCGCACTCGGTCAACGCCAGCGCCGCCGCGACCCCCCGCGCCCCGAACTCTGCTGGCTCGGCCCTGAACACGTCCACCGCATCCTCCCTCCGCCTGCCTCCCCTGAACGTCCCCCTGCCACATTCGCTGCCCACGTCTCTGTCCACAACCCCCCTGCCTCGCCTGGCCACCTCGCCACGCCCCCGAGTGCCCCTGACCGTCCAGGTGCCCAACCAATCCGTCGATTCCCTGGACACGAGCTCGCAGTCCTCGGCTCCCGTGTCGCCCCTCGCGGCCCCCCATTCACCGCTTGCCTCGCCTCGGCCTCGGCCATCGCCCCTCTCCCTTCCGCCGCTCCTGCCACCCCTCTCGCCCCCGCCATCGCCAGCCGCCCGCCTCGCCGCCCACCCATCGCTCTTCCCACCACCCCACCCGCTGCCCACATCGGGCGGTGATCACCCGGGCAGCAGTGGCGCCCTCGACACCTGGGAGGTGCGCGAGATCCACTCGACGCCCTCGCCATCTCTCCCTGTCTCCACCACCGCTGCCACCACTCCGGCCTTGCAGTCGCCCTCACCGTCTCTGCCCTCGTCGCCCCCGCGCGTGCGGCCCCTCCCGCTCCCCGTGCTCCCGGCTCAGGCCGCTTCGAGCATCCGGCCCCACTGCGTGCTGGCCTGGGCCCTGATGGCCGTCGTCTGGCTGAGCACCGACCCCACAGCCGCCGCCCAAGTCTGTTCATGACCATTTTCACTGCGAGTGAGCATGCCCAAATCATTTTCTCCCCGCTGCCCAGATGGGCCCCGGATCGGCGTGCATTGTGATCGCCTCCGTGATGGCCACCCTGCAAGCGGCCCTGATCGGGGGCTGGTGGCAGTGGGGTGGGGGCGGCTGGGGTGCGGACGACCGTGGCGGCGATGGTTCTGCCCGCCGCCAACGCGCTTGGACGAGGTCTCTTGATGCGCGTGCGTGTCTGCGTGTGTCTGCTGTCGAGTGTCTGCTTGGTGGGGCACATGATTCCATGAGAATGACAGATGGCTTCGAGGTCACGCCACCCGCGCGCAAGTGGCGTTCCTGGCTGACGGACCCATTTTGTTTTCTATGCCGCCACCGCAGTTTCACCCTCTTGAGCATCCCGATCGGGACGAGCCTCCGCCACCTCATCGTCAGTGTCTACTCGGCCCTCCGTTATCCCCTCTCTGCGACTTCGGTTTTCGACTATTTCGTGCTCCCCGGTCTGTGCTTGTGCTGCCCACCCACCCGGACGCGCACCGAAGGTTTTCGTCCCCAAATTGAGGCCCCGCGAAGGCAAACGTGGTGAGGGGAGGGTGGAGAGGGGGAGGGGGAGGAGGAAGAGTACCTGCACACCGACCCGGGCGGAACCCACCAGGGCCTTCCTGGACCCATGACCAAGGGCAGCTGGGCGACCGGCCTTGGCAGAATTGGGGGCGGCGGGCGGCGGGCGGCGGGCGGCGGGCGGCGGGCGGCGGGCGGCGGCGGGGTGGTGGTGGTGGTGGTGGTGGTGGTGGTGGTGGTGGGTGGGTGGGTGGGGTGGGTGGGTGGGTGGGTGGGTGGGTGGGTGGGTGGGTGGGTGGGTGGGTGGGTGGGTGGGTGGGTGGGTGGGTGGGTGGGTGGGTGATGGGTGATGGGTGGTGGCGGTGGTGGCAGCGGCGGCGGCGGCGGCACCTTCGGACCAGCATGAGGTGGGGCACGGGGTTCTTTCTCTCAACCCGCCCTTCACCCTGTCTCCTCTCCAGGGATCGTCTGGGGCCTGTGGTCGTCGATCCTTTACCTGCCTTCCGTCCGGCAACGGTTGGCCATCCGGTTCCACGCCTCTCGCCGACTGGCGCTCGTGCCCCTCGCCTCGATGCCCTTCGATGTGCAGCGCAAGTGGTGGGAGGGCATCGTCGCCAAGGAGGGTCCGTCCGCCCCGCCATGTGGGTCCGGGCAAGGGTCCGGAAAAAAGGGCGAAGGGGAAGGGCGAAGCAGCCGTGCCCGAGAAACGTCTGAGTTGACGACATCATCTTGTTCCTTTTCGCCCATCACTGAGTTGACATCATCTTGTTCCTATCCTCGCCCAGCTGCCCGGATGGCGCCTTCCGTTGGCGGCGGCCTTCCACTCGCCGCCTCCGGCTCGACTCTCCCGCCCCCCGTTGAGGCACCATCTTCATCGCCGGCGACGGCCGTGTCCCCGTCGCCAAGCGTCCGCTACCCCAGGCCTGACTACGGGACGCGCCCAGAAGCAGCGCGCCCCGACCTCCGGCCGGCCTCTGGTTCTGGGGGACCGAGCCGAGATGAGCAGGTCCAACCCGAGGATGAGAGCATCTTCGCGGGCGCCAGCTATATCTCGCTGCCTCCTGCCCGGATGCTCTATTGGTGGCGGCTGGCGGGGCTTTTCATCGGAGCCGCCGCTTCTTCGTCCTGGTACGGCGGTCCGTCAGTTGTGGCTGCTGTCGCTTGCCATCGTCCTTCTTCGTTTTGCTTCGCACACTCCTTCACCGCGGCGGCATCCCTCTCGCTCCGCTTTCACTGCGACGACCCCGCCGACAGGCTACCCAACCGTCGTTTGGCTGGCCGTCCTCGCGCTCGCGGCCTTCTTGGTGCGGAAGCTGACGATCGTGGTCCTCGCCCCCTACCTCGTCTTCCCAGTGGCCATCTGGCTCTTCCAGGTTTGCTTCCCCGGGCTCCGTCATCCTCCTCCCCGGTCCCTCCGCCCTGTCGTTGTTGAATGAAACGGGTGCCCCTTCGTGAGGCAACAATGCCCAGGCGAACAAGACGTCCATTTGACCTGCTCGGTCTCTTTGGTCATGACCGCAGACGGACGTCCGGCTGGCGTGCTCGCTCCCGTTCGGGCTCTCCTGTGCCCTCTTTCCTTGCGCCCTTTGGGTGCGCACCTGGGGCGCCAAACCACGCGCCCACCGCCTCGTGGTCGGACACTACGTCGGGTTGGGTCCGCGAGCCCTTCCATCCCTCTTGAATTCTGTGGGCCGCCGTATTGTTGAGGGACTGACTCACTGCTGACTTTGGCTGATCGTCTCAATGATGCGCAGTCGCCTTCTCGCTACCCCTCGCATGGCGCACGATCGGCATCCTGCCCGCGGTGACCTTCCTGTGGCTCATCATCGTCCCCCTCATCTCAGACTGTCTGTCGCGCGCTGGTCCCGTCACTGCACACTCCATCTATCTTGTGCCCGTTAGCCCGTTTGCCACGCGAGGTTGTCCTCTTTGCGGCCCTGTGCTACGGCCTGGTCATGTGCATTATCAATTCGTATGTCTGGTCGCTCTCCTTGTCCCTCTCCATCGGCCTGGGTCCGTCCCCACTCTCCTGCCCAATCCTTCATGACGATCCTCGACCTTGTTGAAGTTCTTGCCCTCTGGGGCACCTCGACACTCACGGCTGTCCTGCTCGCCACCCGCCGGGCCCCGGATCCCTTGGTCCACCGGCCCGCCCTGGTTCGCCGCGAGCGGAAGATCGTCCGGCCGCTGCGCATCCTGGCTGGCATCCTGGCGGTGCTCTGCTTCGCGGCCGGGTCCTGCGGCCTGCTGGCTGTTCCCACACACGGGGTCGCGCCCATTGTCGCTTTCGCCACTGCTCTCTGTCCGTCGCCCACCTTTGCCCTCTCGACCGATCCATCATCACCGTTCTCCCCCTCCCGCCTTCCAGCCCTAGGCTGCCTGGCTGCCATCCGAGGCTGGTCGCACGCTCTGCTGCTGGCCGCGTTGCCCTGCGCCATCGCCGCGGGTGTGGGGCTCGGTTGGGTTGGCCCTGCCACAACCGCTGGGGTTGCCCCCTGGTCACTCTTCGGCCTGCCCGCCCTTGGGGTGGCCCTCTGGGCCTGGGCAGGTCTGTCCGACTCTCGTGCGGTGGGCAGTAAAAAATGAGGGTTGTAAGGAGGAGGAGGAGACGTGAGGAAGGTGAGGGGCAGTGGGTGGGGAGTGCGAGCGTGTCCTCTCCGGTTTCGTTTTCACACCTGCATCGCCACCATTCGCCCCTCCCAGTCTCCGCCATGGTCCTGACCCATCCGGCAGTGGTGCGTCGCATTCTCGCCCGCTCGGCGACTTTTTCCTTTCGCACTCTGTTCCGTGCCATCCCCGATGCGTTTTCGCGCGCCCCACCGCCATCCGCGCCGCAGCCGCCACAGCCGGACAAGTCTCTGGCCCCCCAAGGTGCCCCGCCGGCACCATCTCGGCCACTCTACGCCGTGCTGACTCCTGGCCACTTGGCCATGGCCCTGCTGTGCCGCTCCGCGGCCTTTTTGGTGGCGGCTGGCTGGCCGCTGCTCTGGATCGATATGACATGGGTCCGGATCGCCCCCCGCTGTATAACAGCCTTTACACTCACCGTCCCTTCGTCAGGGCATCGCTACGATCGTTGGCACGGGATTTTGGGTGGGCGCGCTGCTGACGTGGGAGGTTGTACTCCCTGCGGCGGCGGCGGTGCCCTTTCTCGCCCTGATGGGCTCCTGGGTCTGCTCTGCATGGGATACGCCCCGAGAGTGCCCTTCTTGTCCACCCCGCGGAGTTCCCATCCACGCCCGACCGCGCCCGACTGCCCTCTGAGCCACCGCCTGTCTCCTCTTGTCTAGGGCCTTTTCTCGGCTGTAGCCCCGTCGTCCGACGCTTGGGGCTGGGCGTCTCTTGTCCTCTTAATTCTGTGCTCGCTGTGCGCACCGTGCTTCGCCTTCGGAGGTCTGTCTGTCCAAACGCGTCCCATCATCCATCCTGACGCCGCCTATTCCTCCGTGCCCAGTCTTCCCACGGATCCGGATGTTCCCAACTTCGGGCATCCACAACGAGCAGGCCGCCGATCTCTTCGTGCTCTGGGCTCTGGTGGGCATTCGCGCCTACACCGTCACTCGGGGTCCGTCCTGGGCCCGACGTTCGCCTTTTGGATGTTCATTTTTTCCCCCTTGCAGGTTTCGCCCCACTGATTGTGGCCCTGCTCGTCGTTGGTGCGTCCTGGCACACCCGCGTGCCCTGGTTTCTCCTCTCAGGCCCAGCCCTTTTGGCCGTCTCTGCGCTGCCGCTGCATTGGGCCTTCGGCGACCCGGCCTGGGCTGGGTTCCCCTGGAGCGTCCGCTGGGTGACGGGTCTCCTGATGGCCTGTCTGGCCGTGGTCCTGTGGGCTGCCCTTCGGCCTCGCCCTGTGCGGCGCCTCACGTGCCCACACTGGGTTTTCATCCCGGTGACAAGCCTCGTTCAAGCCACACCGGTTGCTCGGCCAGCCACCAATGTCCCGGGTCTCTTCGTGATCCCCATCCCGCAGAGCGGTCCACCGGCAGCCCAGCCTCTGGCCCCCCTCCCGCCGCCTGAGAAGGACGCAGCGCTCTTCAGGGACCATTCGACCTCGTCCCTGGAGACCGGGTCAGCATCATCCCTGTCGATGGCCCTGCCCGGGGCGGCACACCTCTCCCCTCCCCTGGCCGACAGCAGCCCTTGGCCCGTACCCGCCGGCCCCAGCGAACCCTCCAACATCAGCACGGACGGCCTTGTTCTTCCCTTCGCCGAGCCCGAACACCCGGCTATGCCACCCATCCTGCTGCCCTCTGCAGGCCCCCAACCACTGTCCCCCTCCTTCCATTCATTGGCGACGGCCACTCGCCGGTTTGCGACCTTCCCTTCACGGGACTCGTGTTTCAGCCCCGATCCTGCGCCCTTGGCCCCCGCGGTCCTCAACCGTCTGAGTGCTCGGTTCCCCCCGACTGCGCTGCCCTGGGGTTCGCTGGCGTCATCTCGGACCCCCCGATCTCCATCCGCTCCCTCCCTGGCGGACAGTTCCCTCTCACGCCGCAAGAGCATCTCCTCGCTGCCCCTCTCGGAGAGCTTCCACGAACCCATCTCTGAGGAGATGGCCAGTGGCGATGGGGCCACCGCTATGGCAGTGCCGCCTGCTCGCCCACCGCGAGCCGGTGACGAAGGCAGCGAGATGAGTGATCTCGATGGGCCGGCCCCACCGCTTGCGCCAGCCACAGCGCCCACCAGGTCGACGGCCCCCCCGCGGCGCCCCCGTGGCGGGTACAGACTGCAGGAACTCCAGCTCCCCGGCGGCGCCCAGCCCCCTCCGTCGCCGCTCTCCGAGACCTCGAGTGATTCTTCGCTCACCCTCGATGCTGGCGAGGAACCAGGCACCCCCACGGCTGGTTTGGGGCCGGCTCGCCTGCAGCATCCCGTGCCCCGTCGGAGCGCACTCTACATGGCCCCAACGACAAAAGAAGCCCAACCCGCCGCCGAGGCGGGCCCACCTGCACGCGGGCGAGTTTTCATTCTCTTCTCGACTTCTCAGTCCCCTTCGGCCCCTGTCGCCACCAGGCTGCAGGCGGAGACCCCCGGCGGCGGGAACCGGGCTGGGTATCTTGGCCCCAGTTTCGAGGGGCTTCCACAGAAACTGCGCGACGTCTTCGCGTACTACCAATGGCTCTCGATCCGGTCAGCCCCCCCCCCCCCCCCCCCCACACACACACACACACACACCACCACCCACCACCACCAGCCACCACCAGCCACCAGCCACCACCAGCCACCACCACCAGCCACCACCACCAGCCACCACCAGGCCACCACCAGCCACCACCACCAGCCACCCGCCACCACCCGCCACCACCAGCCACCAGCCACCAGCCACCACCACCAGCCACCAGCCACCACCAGCCACCACCAGCCACCACCAGCCACCACCAGCCACCACCAGCCACCACCAGCCACCACCAGCCACCACCAGCCACCACCAGCCACCAGCCACCAGCCACCAGCCACCACCACCAGCCACCACCCACCACCCACCAGCCACCGCCACCACCCGCCACCCGACCCACCACCAATCCCTTTTGGCATCCCCTCCATCTCTGTGGTTGGCCGCCTCTCTGTCTCGCACATTCATACACTCCGCACCTCGACAGATCTGTCCTCGGCCGGCCGCTGCTCGAAGAGACCTTCCTTCATCTGGTCGATGTGGCCTGCTTCGTGCAACTGTCTGTGACCATCCCCCACTTCGTTCTCATCCACGTGATCTCCTCAGGTCTTGTGGCGTGGGCCTCATTGCATCGCACCCCGATGCCCTCTGGCTGACCCCTGCCGTCGTTTCCCTCGTTGGTCTGCCGCTTTTCTGGCAGCTCTTTCATTCACTTCCCCAGGGCTTCTCTTCGGCGTTTGGGGCCTTCTGCAACCCCGAGTGTGGTGGTACGTGGTCATGGGCGCGGCGACCATCGTGGGTGGTCTGTCACTCGATTCTGCGCTTCTTCCCGACCGACTTTGTTCGATGCAGCCTGTTCGGCCTTCTTTGCCGTCGGGCTGCCGGCCAGTGTCATTGGTCCCACAGTCGGTTACGTGCTTGCTGCTGTCATGCTCGGTGTTGCACAATTCAGGTCTGCACCCTGGCCGCCCCCCCACTCTGATCTTGGCCGTCCTTTCCTCAGATTCCGATGGAGGCAGAGGCAGCGACCTCCTGCCCCTGTGGCCAGCCCTCCGCCTCCTCCGGCCAGTCCTCAACCCGTCTTGCCTCGCCCTCCTGCCGCCCCTTCCCCCCCCGCGACTACCCCCTCCCCTCTCCCGACCTGCCTGAGCCGGGCGCGCCACGCGTTCCAGCGCATCTTCGTGAGGGCTTTTTTCCTCGGCTCCTCATTTCTAGATTGTTTTCCCTTCTCCTTTTTATGCTTATCTCGAAATTCGTGTGGTCTCTCACGGTGGGTTCTCCCCCTTGAATGAGCTGATTGCACAACAGAGTCGCTCGCTCCCCACGAGACCCGGTGCGCTGCGGACGATGCAGGCTTGGGGGCAGAGGGTTTTGCCGGCTTGCCACGATGCCCTCGTCGTGCCCCCGCGCTCCGAGCACCAGAGGGACCCTTGCATGACTGCCCCGTGGAGGCAGCCAGAGCGGCTGCCAGCTGCTCGTAGTGGGCGGCCTTGCAGGCCGCCGCTTCCGCGTGATTCTCGTGCCTGGTCACGGGTAGATCGACCAGCCACCAGGCCCTTGCGCCTGGAGGGTGTGTCCCGCAGCCCCGCGGGCAGGGCCAGGGCCGCGATGATGCTGGGGCGTGCGGTTGGTGTTGGACAGGCCGTCGTGGCATGTCGCCCAGGGCTGCTTCCCTCAGAAGCGGTGGACGAACCAGCCAGTCGTGGCGAGATGTGGAAACGGTGGTACTGCGTGCAGTCGTTGAGAGGTGTGCGAGGTTCGCCTGCCCGTGATTGCGGACGGGCAGGTTCCTCCTCCTACCCCTCCCCCCCCCCCCCCCCCCCCCCCCCCCCCCATTCCCCTAGTTTCTGTTCTCCCGGCGCCCGGGCCAAGGCACGTTCCCCCCCCCCCCCCCCCCCCCCCCCCCCCCCTGTTTGCGGTTCCGGTTTCGTCTGAATTTCTCTTTCATCCCGCTGTTTTTCCGTGATGTCCGTGTCAAATCTTAAGAGGAGGACATCGTTGCGTGCCATGGGGCGAGCTCCTCTCGATAGCTGCGCGCGTGGTAGACCAACCTCAACGGCTCAGTCATCATCCTGCGCCATCTTCTCGGGGCCCTCGGAGCTCTCCTCCTCTTCCTTGTCCTTGGTAGGGTCCTTGGGGGCGGCCGCCGGCTTTCTCGGGCCCTCCTCGGGGACGGGACGGGGGCCGTTGGGGTTCTCGCAGGACAGACAAGTGCACCCGACCCCGTCTGCCGATGAGCACGGCCGTCGCGCTTTATAGCAACGGCAGTAATTGTCTTTGCATCGGGTCTTCTTACAACCGCAGCTGCAGCAGGGTCGAAAAAATGAGATGGTCCAGGCAAAAAACAGAGAAGGAAGGACGGACGTCTTCGGCAGCTCGGCGGTGCTGTTGAGTTCGATCTCGACCAGGGTTGGGTTGTCATTCTCCCGGATGATCGAGGTAATCAGCCCGCAGTAGACCCGCACACCCAGGCGATCAACAGCCTGGGACACGTCATCGGGGAGGGTGAGCCGCGAGCAGCTCTGATCGCTGTTGAAAACAAAAACTTGATGCACCACCATGGGCGGTGGGGCGAGCACCGAGACGGAGGCGGCGGTGGCAGGGGTTGCTGGGATGGGGGTGGTGGTCGTGGCTGTGGCGGCGGCTTCAGCGCCCATGCCCGAGTACAGGGACGTGACAATCCCCGTGAGCCGGGCCCATTCTTCCTCGAGGTACCACCGCAATGAATCGACGTGATTTCCAATCTTCGAGACGGTGATCTGGTCCCCGACAAGATAGGCTGCTCAAAGGAACAGTCAGGGGGGCAAGGCAACTCGTCAGCCGATCAGTGGTGGGTGGGACAGTCAAACCTTCACGTTCCAGGAGCACCACCCGGATCATGTCGACGCGAGGGTGTCTGGGGTCGCAGGGACGAAAGATCAACAGGGCCGGGCGCTCCTTCACCCGGCGAATGTGCGGATCAAGGTCCTCGCCGGGCTGAAACAAGAACTCTTTCTGCGCCAGGGAAGCCGGGGCAAAAGGCGGCATCACGGAGCACAGTTGCCTGGTCAGTTGCACGGGGGAATCCCTCACGAGGCGCTCCCGGGTATAGCCTTGTTCGGCCTCGGTGAGTTGTCCGTAGTCAGGGGGAAGGAGAGGACCCGGTCTTGTCTTGTTGTAGGCGTATTGCATGACGTAGCGATGGAGCGGCGAGATGATTCGCAAGGTCGTATCGTCGGAGTCCAGCATGAACCACCGCAGATCAACCTGTCCGGCAGAGGCAGGGAAAAGGGCGATCATCAGATCAAAGACGAAAAGTTTCTTTTCACCGGGGCGACGTTCCGACTGAGCGTCCTCCGTGGTGCGACGAACCGATTGAGTGTGCGACACTTCAATCTCGCTGCTGCCCTTGATGAACATGCTGTACAGTAGGTAGAGAAGCCTGAAGCTGTACTGCTTCAGCACAGCCATCATATCCGCGAGGAGGAATTGGACGAATCTCTGTGCCCCTGGGTAGGTGGGCGAGTCAATCTCGCCCGGGAGGGGTATGTCGTCGCTCGGAGCGTGCGCCTTGCGTGGGAACTGGATCGAAACGGACGCAGGGGGTTCCTGCATCCCGAGCAGGCAAGCAGCTGCGAACAGCGATCCCCCAACATAATGGTAGAGGCTCGTCACAGATGGTTCTGCAAGGGGGGGGCCGAGCAAGCGCAGGTAGTAAGCAAAGGCGGTCAGGCCAACGTCAGGGTTAAAATCAGCCATGACCCGATTGTCTTGGCGAGAGTGCGAAGAGGGATCATAATTGGCGCCAGTTGAGGACGACGCCACGAGACGCAATCCAACCCCCCCCTGGATCAGGGTGCGGATCGTTCTGATGTGGGATGGCTGCACTTGGTCCACAATCACGATGGAGTTCTCAGGGAAATCGCGGGGCAGGCTCGGCTCCTCGCGAAAATAGTAGACCTGAATAGGGCAGCAGGCATGAAGGGAACAGGACGGGCGGGCAGACCCTTTGGTCGGGCCACTTCAGCTGGAGGGCGGCTGCCAAGATTTTGAGGGCCTGGCTCTTTCCCGAATATGGGGGTCCGCGCAGAAACACCGTCCATCCAATGATCGCCGCCGGACCCGAGGGCGTGGTTATCGGAGCAAACAGGTCAGAAAAAAACGCGAACAAATCCCGAATCTGGGGAGAAAGTAAGATTCCTGTGGTCGTCATGTGTTTACCGGTGACATCCCGCAGAGTAGAATTGATGGGCGGCGAGTCGCGGAGATGAACGCACGAATCAGATTGCGCCAGCAAACCAAGGAGAGTATCTTCAACAAATTTGGGCAGCAGTTCGCCTGTGCGGGCCATTTCCAGCAGTTGAAGGACGCGGTGGGGTTATGACGTTAAAACGGTCACGTTCCCTTCTTGAAGTTTTTCTCTCTCTCCGGCGTTTGTTTCTCTTATACCCCGGGCCAACACGTTTATCCTCATTCCGTTCCGCAGCAAACCCAATCCGGGGGAGGTGTCACGGCGGAAATGAACAGTAGACCCTCCCAGCTGCAAAATGACACGGACATGTCCGGACGGAAAGGTCTGGATCGGGGTGTTTTCACATGGTCTCATCAGTCCTTGCTACTTCCCAGAGGTTCCAAGGCTTCACCCCCCCGCCTGGACATCAAAGAGTCTGCCTTCATTCTACCCCAGCTCATTTGACGCTTTGTGAAGCTTGCAAATTTTCGCAGGATGAAATAGTCCTCGTTCAGCTGTTACGAGAAGCATTTGAATATCCGTTCGGACCGAAAAAGGTCCAAGACCTCAACCCCATATGTGCGATTGCCAAAGATGTATACGGAATTGAGATCACTCTGTTGCAGGAACCGGTTGGGAGCCGAGCCTGCCCCGCGATTTCCCTGAGAACTCCATCGTGATTGTGGACCAAGTGCAGCCATCCCACATCAGAACGATCCGCACCCTGATCCAGGGGGGGGTTGGATTGCGTCTCGTGGCGTCGTCCTCAACTGGCGCCAATTATGATCCCTCTTCGCACTCTCGCCAAGACAATCGGGTCATGGCTGATTTTAACCCTGACGTTGGCCTGACCGCCTTTGCTTACTACCTGCGCTTGCTCGGCCCCCCCCTTGCAGAACCATCTGTGACGAGCCTCTACCATTATGTTGGGGGATCGCTGTTCGCAGCTGCTTGCCTGCTCGGGATGCAGGAACCCCCTGCGTCCGTTTCGATCCAGTTCCCACGCAAGGCGCACGCTCCGAGCGACGACATACCCCTCCCGGGCGAGATTGACTCGCCCACCTACCCAGGGGCACAGAGATTCGTCCAATTCCTCCTCGCGGATATGATGGCTGTGCTGAAGCAGTACAGCTTCAGGCTTCTCTACCTACTGTACAGCATGTTCATCAAGGGCAGCAGCGAGATTGAAGTGTCGCACACTCAATCGGTTCGTCGCACCACGGAGGACGCTCAGTCGGAACGTCGCCCCGGTGAAAAGAAACTTTTCGTCTTTGATCTGATGATCGCCCTTTTCCCTGCCTCTGCCGGACAGGTTGATCTGCGGTGGTTCATGCTGGACTCCGACGATACGACCTTGCGAATCATCTCGCCGCTCCATCGCTACGTCATGCAATACGCCTACAACAAGACAAGACCGGGTCCTCTCCTTCCCCCTGACTACGGACAACTCACCGAGGCCGAACAAGGCTATACCCGGGAGCGCCTCGTGAGGGATTCCCCCGTGCAACTGACCAGGCAACTGTGCTCCGTGATGCCGCCTTTTGCCCCGGCTTCCCTGGCGCAGAAAGAGTTCTTGTTTCAGCCCGGCGAGGACCTTGATCCGCACATTCGCCGGGTGAAGGAGCGCCCGGCCCTGTTGATCTTTCGTCCCTGCGACCCCAGACACCCTCGCGTCGACATGATCCGGGTGGTGCTCCTGGAACGTGAAGGTTTGACTGTCCCACCCACCACTGATCGGCTGACGAGTTGCCTTGCCCCCCTGACTGTTCCTTTGAGCAGCCAAATTGAGGCCGCGCCAAGGCAAACGGGGTGGGGGGTGGGGGGGGGGGGGACCGACAGTCAGTCCCTGCACACCGACTTGGGCGGAACCCACCAGGGCCGGCCTTGGCACGACAATGCAGAATTGGGGTGGCGGGTCGCGGCGGGTGGCGGCGGGTGGCGGCGGGTGGCGGCGGGTGGCGGCGGGTGGCGGCGGGTGGCGGCGGGTGGCGGCGGGTGGCGGCGGGTGGCGGCGGGTGGAGGGTGGCGGGTGGAGGGTGGAGGGTGGCGGGTGGGTCAGGGGGGGGGGGGTGGGGGGGGGGGGGGGGGGGGGCACCTACGGACCAGCGTGAGGTGGGGCATGGGTTCTTTCTCCAGACCGATGTCCCCTGTCTCCTCTCCAGGTATCGTTTGGGGCCTGTGGTCATCGATCCTTTACCTGCCTTCCGTCCGGCAACGGTTGGCCATCCGGTTCCACGCCTCTCGCCGACTGGCGCTCGTGCCCCTCGCCTCGATGCCCTTCGATGTGCAGCGCAAGTGGTGGGAGGGCATCGTCGCCAAGGAGGGTCCGTCCGCTCCGCCCATGTGGGTCCGGGCAAGGGTACGGAAAAAAGGGCGAAGGGGAAGGGCGAAGCAGCGGTGCCCGAGAAACGTCTGAGTTGACATCATCTTGTTCCTTTCCTCGCCCAACCAGCTGCCCGGATGGCGCCTTCCGTTGGCGGCGGCCTTCCACTCGCCGCCTCCGGCTCGACTCTCCCGCCCTCCGTTGAGGCACCATCTTCATCGCTCCCGACGAACGCCAAGCGTCCGCTACCCCAGGCCTGACTACGGGACCAGCCCAGAAGCAGCGCGCCCCGACCTCCGGCCGGCCTCTGGTTCTGGGGACCGAGCCGGGAAGAGCAGGTCCAACCCGAGGATGAGAGCATCTTCGCGGGCGCCAGTTATATCTCGCTGCCTCCGGCTCGGATGCTCTATTGGTGGCGGCTGGCGGGGCTTTTCATCGGAGCCGCCGCTTCTTCGTCCTGGTCCGGCGGTCCGTCGGTTGTAGCTGCTGTCGCCATCGTCCTTCTTCCTTCTGCTTCTGCGCAACACACTCCTTCACCGCGGCGGCATCCCTCTCACTGCACTTTCACTGCGACGACCCCGCCGACAGGCTACCCAACCGTCGTTTGGCTGGCCCTCCTCGCGCTCGCAGCCTTCTTGGTGCGGAAGCTGACCATTGTGGTCCTCGCCCCCTACCTCGTCTTCCCAGCGGCCATCTGGCTCTTCCAGGTTTGCTTCCCCCGGGCCCCGTCATCCTCCTCCCCGGTCCCTCCGCCCTGTCGTTGTTAAATGAAACGCGTGCCCCTTCGTGCGGCGACAAGCTTTGATATGCTCGGTCTCTTTGGTGGTTTTCGCAGACGGACGTCCGGCTGGCGTGCTCGCTCCCGTTCGGGCTCTCCTGTGCCCTCTTTCCTTGCGCCCTTTGGGTGCGCACCTGGGGCGCCAAACCACGCGCCCACCGCCTCATGGTCGGGCACTACGTCGGGTTGGGTCCGCGAGCCTTCCACCCCTTTTGAATTCTGTGGGGAAGACCGTCGTCGTCCGTCGCATTGTTGAGGGACTTGTGGCTCACTGCTGACTTTTCTCGGGGGGTTGGCTGATCGTCTCAATCGTGCGCAGGCGCTTTCTCGCTACCCCTCGCATGGCGCACGATCGGCGTTCTGCCCGCGGTGACCTTCCTGTGGCTCATCATCGTCCCCCTCATCTCAGACTGTCTGCCCCGCGCTGGTCTCGTCACTGCACACTCCATCTCTCTTGTGCCCTTCAGCCCGTTTGCCACGCGAGGTTGTCCTCTTTGCGGCCCTGTGCTACGGCCTGGTCATGTGCATTATCAATTCGTATGTCTGGTCGCTCTCCTTGTCGCTCTCCATCGGCCTGGGTCCGTCCCCGCTTTCTTCCCAACCCTTCATGACGATCCTCGACCTTGTTGAAGTTCTTGCCCTCTGGGGCACCTCGACACTCACGGCTGTCCTGCTCGCCACCCGCCGAGCCCTTGATCCACCGGCCCACCCTGGTTCGCCGCGAGCGGAAGATCGTCCGGCCGCTGCGCATCCTGGCTGGCATCCTGGCGGTGCTCTGCTTCGCGGCCGGGTCCTGCGGCCTGCTGGCTGTTCCCACACACGGGGTCGCGCCCATTGTCGCTTTCGCCACTGCTCTCTGTCCGTCGCCCACCTTTGCCCTCTCGACCGATCCATCATCACCGTTCTCCCCCTCCCGCCTTCCAGCCCTAGGCTGCCTGGCTGCCATCCGAGGCTGGTCGCACGCTCTGCTGCTGGCCGCGTTGCCCTGCGCCATCGCCGCGGGTGTGGGGCTCGGTTGGGTTGGCCCTGCCACAACCGCTGGGGTTGCCCCCTGGTCACTCTTCGGCCTGCCCGCCCTTGGGGTGGCCCTCTGGGCCTGGGCAGGTCTGTCCGACTCTCGTGCGGTGGGCAGTAAAAAATGAGGGTTGTAAGGAGGAGGAGGAGACGTGAGGAAGGTGAGGGGCAGTGGGTGGGGAGTGCGAGCGTGTCCTCTCCGGTTTCGTTTTCACACCTGCATCGCCACCATTCGCCCCTCCCAGTCTCCGCCATGGTCCTGACCCATCCGGCAGTGGTGCGTCGCATCCTCGCCCGCTCGGCGACTTTTTCCTTTCGCACTCTGTTCCGTGCCATCCCCGATGCGTTTTCGCGCGCCCCACCGCCATCCGCGCCGCAGCCGCCACAGCCGGACAAGTCTCTGGCCCCCCAAGGTGCCCCGCCGGCACCATCTCGGCCACTCTACGCCGTGCTGACCCCTGGCCACTTGGCCATGGCCCTGCTGTGCCGCTCCGCGGCCTTTTTGGTGCGGCTGGCTGGCCGCTGCTCTGGATCGATATGACATGGGTCCGGATCGCCCCCCGCTGTATCACAGCCTTTACACTCACCGTCCCTTCGTTTTCTGCCCACAGGGCATCGCTACGATCGTTGGCACGGGATTTTGGGTGGGCGCGCTGCTGACGTGGGAGGTTGTACTCCCTGCGGCGGCGGCGGTGCCCTTTCTCGCCCTGATGGGCTCCTGGGTCTGCTCTGCATGGGATACGCCCCGAGAGTGCCCTTCTTGTCCACCCCGCGGAGTTCCCATCCACGCCCGACCGCGCCCGACTGCCCTCTGAGCCACCGCCTGTCTCCTCTTGTCTAGGGCCTTTTCTCGGCTGTAGCCCCGTCGTCCGACGCTTGGGGCTGGGCGTCTCTTGTCCTCTTAATTCTGTGCTCGCTGTGCGCACCGTGCTTCGCCTTCGGAGGTCTGTCTGTCCAAACGCGTCCCATCATCCATCCTGACGCCGCCTATTCCTCCGTGCCCAGTCTTCCCACGGATCCGGATGTTCCCAACTTCGGGCATCCACAACGAGCAGGCCGCCGATCTCTTCGTGCTCTGGGCTCTGGTGGGCATTCGCGCCTACACCGTCACTCGGGGTCCGTCCTGGGCCCGACGTTCGCCTTTTGGATGTTCATTTTTTCCCCCTTGCAGGTTTCGCCCCACTGATTGTGGCCCTGCTCGTCGTTGGTGCGTCCTGGCACACCCGCGTGCCCTGGTTTCTCCTCTCAGGCCCAGCCCTTTTGGCCGTCTCTGCGCTGCCGCTGCATTGGGCCTTCGGCGACCCGGCCTGGGCTGGGTTCCCCTGGAGCGTCCGCTGGGTGACGGGTCTCCTGATGGCCTGTCTGGCCGTGGTCCTGTGGGCTGCCCTTCGGCCTCGCCCTGTGCGGCGCCTCACGTGCCCACACTGGGTTTTCATCCCGGTGACAAGCCTCGTTCAAGCCACACCGGTTGCTCGGCCAGCCACCAATGTCCCGGGTCTCTTCGTGATCCCCATCCCGCAGAGCGGTCCACCGGCAGCCCAGCCTCTGGCCCCCCTCCCGCCGCCTGAGAAGGACGCAGCGCTCTTCAGGGACCATTCGACCTCGTCCCTGGAGACCGGGTCAGCATCATCCCTGTCGATGGCCCTGCCCGGGGCGGCACACCTCTCCCCTCCCCTGGCCGACAGCAGCCCTTGGCCCGTACCCGCCGGCCCCAGCGAACCCTCCAACATCAGCACGGACGGCCTTGTTCTTCCCTTCGCCGAGCCCGAACACCCGGCTATGCCACCCATCCTGCTGCCCTCTGCAGGCCCCCAACCACTGTCCCCCTCCTTCCATTCATTGGCGACGGCCACTCGCCGGTTTGCGACCTTCCCTTCACGGGACTCGTGTTTCAGCCCCGATCCTGCGCCCTTGGCCCCCGCGGTCCTCAACCGTCTGAGTGCTCGGTTCCCCCCGACTGCGCTGCCCTGGGGTTCGCTGGCGTCATCTCGGACCCCCCGATCTCCATCCGCTCCCTCCCTGGCGGACAGTTCCCTCTCACGCCGCAAGAGCATCTCCTCGCTGCCCCTCTCGGAGAGCTTCCACGAACCCATCTCTGAGGAGATGGCCAGTGGCGATGGGGCCACCGCTATGGCAGTGCCGCCTGCTCGCCCACCGCGAGCCGGTGACGAAGGCAGCGAGATGAGTGATCTCGATGGGCCGGCCCCACCGCTTGCGCCAGCCACAGCGCCCACCAGGTCGACGGCCCCCCCGCGGCGCCCCCGTGGCGGGTACAGACTGCAGGAACTCCAGCTCCCCGGCGGCGCCCAGCCCTCCGTCGCCGCTCTCCGAGACCTCGAGTGATTCTTCGCTCACCCTCGATGCTGGCGAGGAACCAGGCACCCCCACGGCTGGTTTGGGGCCGGCTCGCCTGCAGCATCCCGTGCCCCGTCGGAGCGCACTCTACATGGCCCCAACGACAAAGAAGCCCAACCCGCCGCCGAGGCGGGCCCACCCGCACGCGGGCGAGTTTTCATTCTCTTCTCGACTTCTCAGTCCCCTTCGGCCCCTGTCGCCACCAGGCTGCAGGCGGAGACCCCCGGCGGCGGGAACCGGGCTGGGTATCTTGGCCCCAGTTTCGAGGGGCTTCCACAGAAACTGCGCGACGTCTTCGCGTACTACCAATGGCTCTCGATCCGGTCAGCCCCCCCCCCCCCACACACACACACACATACACACACCACCACGTTACTTCGTTCCTTCTTTACTCGACACACACCACCACACACACACACACACCACCACACACACACACCACCACACACACACCACCACCACCCACCACCACCCACCACCCGCCACCCGCCACAGCCACCAGCCACCACCACCAGCCACCAGCCACCGCCACCCGCCACCCGCCACCCGCCACCCTCCACCCTCCACCAATCCATCTTTTGGCATCCCCTCCATCTCTGTGGTTGGCCGCCTCTCTGTCTCGCACATTCATCACTCCGCACCTCGACAGATCTGTCCTCGGCCGGCCGCTGCTCGAAGAGACCTTCCTTCATCTGGTCGATGTGGCCTGCTTCGTGCAACTGTCTGTGACCATCCCCCACTTCGTTCTCATCCACGTGATCTCCTCAGGTCTTGTGGCGTGGGCCTCATTGCATCGCACCCCGATGCCCTCTGGCTGACCCCTGCCGTCGTTTCCCTCGTTGGTCTGCCGCTTTTCTGGCAGCTCTTTCATTCACTTCCCCAGGGCTTCTCTTCGGCGTTTGGGGCCTTCTGCAACCCCGAGTGTGGTGGTACGTGGTCATGGGCGCGGCGACCATCGTGGGTGGTCTGTCACTCGATTCTGCGCTTCTTCCCGACCGACTTTGTTCGATGCAGCCTGTTCGGCCTTCTTTGCCGTCGGGCTGCCGGCCAGTGTCATTGGTCCCACAGTCGGTTACGTGCTTGCTGCTGTCATGCTCGGTGTTGCACAATTCAGGTCTGCACCCTGGCCGCCCCCCCACTCTGATCTTGGCCGTCCTTTCCTCAGATTCCGATGGAGGCAGAGGCAGCGACCTCCTGCCCCTGTGGCCAGCCCTCCGCCTCCTCCGGCCAGTCCTCAACCCGTCTTGCCTCGCCCTCCTGCCGCCCCTTCCCCCCCGCGACTACCCCCCCTCCCCTCTCCCGACCTGCCTGAGCCGGGCGCGCCACGCGTTCCAGCGCATCTTCGTGAGGGCTTTTTTCCTCGGCTTCTGGGGTTCTTACGCCCCATTTATTTTGTTGCGTGGTTTTCCCTTCCCCTTTTTATGCTTATCTCGAATTCGTGTAGTCTCTCACGGTGGATTTTCCCCTTGAATGAGCTGATTGCACAACAGAGTCGCTCGCTCCCATGAACTGATGAGTGGTAAAAAGAGCCCGATTTGCCGCAGCGATGGTCCACCGAGACCAGCCTCCGCACCGCGCCTGAGACTCGCATCGGCTCCCGTGGTGCGATCCCTCGACGGATCATTGGTTGCTCAGGAGTCTGCTTATGCTGATCCGTTGTTGCAAGAAGCACTCCTATTTGTGATTCCTTCCTCTACTCATCCCGATCCCGACAACACGACGCATTCATCAAAAAAAACAAAACAAAAAGATCCTGTGCTTCTTGAACCGCCGTCAGCCGGACAGGGAGTTCCTCCTGGGTTCGGTCGTTCAGCGTGTCCGTGACAGCATGCAATTTCCGATCAACCTCGATTTGAACGCCACAACTCCTCTCGATCCGGAGGTCGCTGCGGCAATGCGCCCTTATTTGGACGTCGAGCTCTCTGGCGGAAACCCCTCTTCGACTCATGCTCTCGGGTCCGCCACGAAGCGTGCCGTGGAAAAAGCTCGTGCCCAGGTTTGTTTCATCTTGTTCCCGGCGTTTGCCATTATCGTCGTGCAGGTCGCTCGGCTCCTTCGTTGCGATCCTTCCGAGATCGTTTTCACGTCTGGTGGCTCGGAAGGGAATAACACCGCTATTCAAGGTGTTTTCCTTGCGAATCGAAAGAAGGGTAACCACATTATCACAAGCACCGTTGAACATCCTGCCGCGGCACAGGCATGCAAGTTTCTCGCCGAGTATTTCGGTGCACGGGTGACCTATGTCGAGTGCGATTCGCGGGGTGTGATCAAACTTGAAGAACTTGAACGTGCTATCACCCCCGAGACTGTTTTGATTACTGTGATGCATGGTCTGCCAAACGGACGGACGAGAACTGTCATCCCTCGCAGCCAACAATGAAGTGGGCTCGATCCAGCCGATCTCCGAGATTGCTGCCATTGCTAAACGGCACGGTCTGTCTTTGGCCTACTCAAACACTCATCCCAGGTGACCTCCCGGCCCAGGGGTGACCTTCCACAGTGACGGTGCCCAAGCGGTTGGCAAGATCCCCACCGATGTCAAGGCCCTGGGGGTCGACCTCTACACGGTTCGCCTCCCAGCTCTCTTGGACCGAAGAGGACCGGACACATTGTTTATTTCATTTCTTCTTAGGTTGTGGGCCACAAGATGTTTGGGCCGAAGGGCGTGGGGTGCCTTTATATGCGAGCTGGTGTTGCCGTAACTCCGCTCATTCATGGTGCCTCCCACGAGTCGAATCGGGTCCGCTGCGTCCATTACTCGTGGCCTTGAATTCCCCTTCACCTCAGCGCGCCGGGACCGAAAATGTTCTAGGCCTTGTCGGCTTCGGCAAGGTCTCCTTTTTCCCCATCCATTCCGCCATGCCAGATGCCTTCGTCCCACCACCCAATCCCTTTTACGCTCCTTGGTAGGCGGCTGAACTCTGCGCCGAGCATCTGGATTCGTACATGCAAACCATGAAGGCATCACGCGACCGTCTCGCAGATGGTCTTCAGCGACTGATCCCCGCCGAAATGATGCGCGTTCACACGCCCCTCGGTCCGCAATTTCGGCCCTTGCACAGCCATAAGCTGTCACACCACAGCACGTCAGCAGTTACTCACATCTGACCTTCACACTCTCCTAAATGAGAGACCGGGACCCTCCTCCTTGGGCTGGCAGCAGTCTCCTCGCCTTCCCATCCGTCCTCACCCTTGAACATTTTTTTTCTTTCCCAGAGTGCGCTCTTCCCAATACGCTCAGCATCGGTTTTGCGGGCCTCGAGGCGAGTACGTTGCTTTCTGAACTTGGTGACCGGGTGGCCTGCTCGGCAGGTGCTGCGTGCCACTCCGCTGGCGTAAGTCTGTTGCCTGGCGCCCGAAGAGTAACGCCGAGCACGCGCCTCATGCCATATTTCGATGCTCACTTTCGGTCGGGAGAGTCGGTGGATGCGCTCTGTTCGAACACACTTTTCACGTTTGCGCATCATTTCTCCCATCAAAGCCATTTCGAGCGTTTTGACTGCTATGAAGGTGCCTGTCCAATACGCCCTGGGCACCCTGCGCTTCTCCACCGGCCGGTCTGTCCCCCCCCCCCCCCCCCCCCCCCTCCTCTCGTTTTGCCTGTTAGACATCGGATCATGTAGAGCCAAGCCACTGACAGTTGAGGGGGAAAAGATCGAACATTGAAAACGAGAAAACCACACAGACCACATCCCTCCCTCATCTCTCACTCTGGCACCCGAGTCGGTGGGGTCCGGCTTCTCGGGCCGGCGGCCTCGTGCTTTGAACTGTCACGGGCGCGGGGTTTGGGGGAGATCATTAATCGTCAAGGCGTCCACACGGTCCAGATCACCAACTGAGGGGAGATTCGAGGTTCATCGCGGAGTTTTTTGTTTTTTGGCACAGGTGGGACCTCATGTTTGATCAAACACACAGAAAAGGAGGATGAAATTGGATGGGGAAAAAAGAACAGGAACGGAATCAGAAAAAACCCATCACACACCCAAAACCACACCCACACCCCCACAAGAGGCCTCAGCCGGCGGCGGCCACCCCACCCGGGAACCGTTGTCTGCGAGGAGAGTGGCATCCTGCGGGGGCTCCTTGGTCAGGGCGCGACAGGGACTTGGCCAGCTGAAGACCTCGGGCGGCCACTGCGGCGGCCGGGAGCGAGAACAGATGCTCGAATGATACTGGCTCGAACAATTTTGTTTGTGTGCGTGTATGTGCGTTCTCTTCAGGTACACCACCCTGCAGCAGGTCGATGCTGCTCTCGCCATCATCTCGGAAACCGTGCTCCGTCTTCTCCCGGAGAAAGAATCTGAGGTCGGGTCAAAAGGTCCGACTGAACCCCACAGATGAACCAGGCATTTACCATCGATTCAGAACCCATGGGACCCGCCGACCTGGCCACCGTCAAGTTGACTCGGTTTACTCACGGCTTGGGGTGCGCTTGCAAACTCCGTCCCCAGTTGCTGGAGCAGATCGTGAGCAAGGTCCGCCCGCACTTCCCGGACGACTTATTCGCATCCCGCTGAAGCTTCCAAATTGGGGCGACCCGAGGCTTCTGGTCGGAACTGAGACCGGTGACGATGCTGCTGTCTACAAGGTAAAACCGGTGTTGCCGATCTCCTTTCACTCATCCTGCTCCTCTGGTAGCTCAACGACGAGCTTGCTCTCGTTTTGACAGATGATTTCTTCACACCCGTTGTTGACGATCCCTGGCACTTTGGCGCCATTGCGGCTGCAAACTCGATCAGTGACGTTTATGCGATGGGGGGTCAACCTCGCTGTGCCCTGAGTATTGTCGGATTCCCGAATCACCGCCTCCCGATCCAAAGTCCGCTCTCACCCGAGTTCGCCTCCTCTCAGGGGTCTTTGCGCTTTCTAGTTTTGGAGCAGATCATGCAAGGCGCCTCTGCGAAGGCTGCTGAAGCGGGCTGTCCAATTGTGGGTGGTCATACGATCAGCGATACTGAACCCAAGTTTGGCCTTGCGGTCCGTGCCGACCGTTTATGGGGCATTCCCGACCGTTTGTTGTGCACATTTCCTTTGGATGTAGGTTGTTGGGACGGTCCATCCGACTCGGTATGTGTCCAATTCCGGTGCCCAACCAGGCGATTGGCTGATTCTGACGAAGCCCCTCGGACTCGGGATTGCCTCCACGGCTATCAAGCGCGGCCTTGCGGATTCCTCCTTGATCCGGGATGCCACCCGAGTCTGCCGCTGTCCACCCTCAGTTGCCATCTCATGTTCGTTCAGGTGATGGAGACTCTGAACCGGGGTGCCTGCGAATCCATGGTGGCGGTCGGCGTCCACTCGGCGACCGACGTGACTGGTTTTGGACTTCTGGGCCATCTGATGGGCATGACCCGCGTCCGCCTGGCTTTGAAGACTCTGATTAATTTGTACGCCATTTTCAGGGAAGCCATGTCGATTGTGATATCTACGCATCCAGTGTTCCGTTGATTCCCGGCGTGGAGGCTCTGGCCACCGCCGGCGCCATTCCGGGTCTGCTCAAAGTTGTCCCGTCCCTAATTGTTGGACAGGTGGGACTCTGAGCAATATGGATTATACTGCCCCGGCAATCGTTTGGGCCGAGGGCACTTCGCAACTGCAGCGCATTCTTTTCTGCGACGCGCAGACTTCGGGTTTGTTATGCGTACTCTTGTTCCCGTTAATCATGGTGTTAGGCGGTCTCCTGATTGCATGTCCGCCCGAGAATTTGGACGCCCTTCTGGCAAAGCTCCGTGAGCGTTTGTGTGGTCTTGAACAGCCTCAACCCAACGACATGGCAGCTCCGAACCAGCAGAAGCCGCATACAAGCGGGTCTGTTTTTTCTTTTCTTTGACCAAAGGCTGAGCCACGCCACAGGACCAAGGATGTACTCGCGGCTGCTTTGATTGGTCGGATCAGCGGTCATGGGAGCGGGATCATCAGGGTGCATCCGGGTCTTGTCCCCCAATAACCACTGAAACTCCTTTTCCTGTTCGGAAAAAAATGACGCGGTTTTGGCCCAATCCTCCCTACGCGCAGCCTTCTTCGCGGGAGGGCGAGGCGAACAGCGAACGCGAACGGACGCAGGAGTGGGGTGTCTTGTTGTGAATTAGACGAGCAGACGGACTTGCCCGTGTGCTCCCGGAATAGGTGGAGTGATCTGAGCGGGTTTATCGAGCTGATGTCCGTGTGTGTGTGTGTGTGTGTCATACTATTCGACTGCCAGTAAACTGCGCGCAGAACACAGAAAACTGAAACAGAGGAAAATCCGTTAATCCGGTCGAAACCGGCGGGTAACATACCGACCTACACCCCTTCAGGGGTAGGCGCACAGACGGCATGGCGAGAAGGAGAGAGACTGGAATATCGCCGTGATACAGAATCGTTCAAACACTTGACAGCAAACAGAACAGAAGGGACATCAAAAGAAAGAACGGGGCAGTAGGGGGACGAAGGGGTCCAACACTGAGACACGGGACAAAGAGGGACAATGAAAGGGGGCGAAGGAAGCAAACGATGACAGTTAGAACGAAAAATATTCCCGAACCCAGCCTGTGGGGGCGGCGGAACCCATCCACCATGACCTACCACCTCGGTAGGACAGGCGTACTGGGCCCCTGATCCACCATCCCCACGGTCGATCCTCCCTTCCCAAAGGCCCACGGTTGGCAACAGGCGAGAGGTCGGAGTGGCTGATCTTCGGAGGCACGGCAGAAGCGGCATGGTCGGGCGCCGAGGTAGCACGAGCGGGCACAGCAGGCACAGCAGACAATGGAGACACACCAGCAGCAACAGAGACAACAACCGGGGCAGCAACAGCGGCAGCAACAGGAACAAGAACAGGGGCAGGGGCAGGGGCAGGGGCAGGGGCAAGTGCAGGTGCAGGTGCAGGTGCAGGTGCAGGTGCTGTTGCCGGAGCATGAGCCGAAGTCGGAGCCGGAACAGGTGCCGGCTTGGCAAATGGGTTCGCCAAGGTGAGAGGTGCTCTTGGGACAGCGGAAGAGGCAAACGGATTGCTGGAAGAAGGGGAACGGGCTCTCTCCTTCTTCCCAGCGGGACGAGCGCCATCGATGATCGGGTGGCGAGTTCCACCTCCACCTCCAAGTTGCTTTGGACCACGGTAGGTAGTCTCCCCAACAGATAGGAGGACTCGTTCTGCTGGTTTGCGGTGTTGGTCCACTGACGAGCCGCGCGATGATTCTTGTGGCACGTGGCAGTCGAAAGTTCGCACATTCGATTGCTGGAACAATAAAGCCCCAAGAGGTCCTTCCTATGTCGGACCTCCAGCCCCCCCTTTCGCTCCGCCCCTTTTTCTCCTTCCTCACCCAGGAAGGTAATGATGGAGTTTGCTCTCGTGTTTACACCAAAACCGCATCTTTAAAGATAATTAAAATTTTGATAATATCCCCGGCATAGGGCTCGCTACTCCCGCTTTCTTTGCGGTTTTCGCACACTTTCATGTCTACACCACTGTCTGTGTCTACGGCCGCCGACGACCACCTCCTGGCTGCCCTCGAGAAAGGGGCAGAAAAGAAGCAGCGCACGCACAAGAAGGCTGCCCTCAAGAAGCCGGGTGCACCTGGTGCGTCAGCTGCGGAGCCCATGGAGCTGGACGAGTCGGCTGGATCTTTGGCCCCTTCGGGGCCTGCGCCTCAAGGGCAAGCGCCTGTGGCTGGCGAGGCTGCGGGGTCTTCAGGCTCTGGGGAGGAGTCAGGTGCTGCTGCTCCTACTTCGGCGCCCGCCTCTCTGGGTGCTTCGACTTCTTCTGGTGCTGTGGCCTCTCCTGGGTTGGGTGCGGCCCCAAGTGGCAGTTTGGTTTCTTCTTCAAGTGCGGCCCCTTTTTCGGTGCCGTCCAAGGAGGCGCTCGCTATTATTGCGGCTGCAATGCCACCTTTTCAACGAGGTCTGTGTCATCAATCACATGCACACGCACTCACTGTACCCGGTCCGATAGCCTCGGCTCCTTCTGCGAGCGGGGTACCAGACTGTGGAGAGCCGGAAGAACCTGAAGAGGATGCGGAGAAATCTGTGTCTTCGGAGGATGACCTTCCAGCAGATCGTTTTGCCCCGGCGGCGCAGGGCGAAGTACCCGAGAGCGTTCGGCTCTGGGTGGGAAGAGGCAGGGAGGCTCTGACAAGAGCTCCCTTGGCCAAGGGTCTGGCCCCGGTCCTACCGACCTGGAAAGTGTTTGAATTTGGGATCTTCGCCTTTTCTATTGGCCAATTGACGATGTCTTCTGAGACTCATTCTGTTGAAGATGCTGGTGTGGTTCCTTTGACGCTGGAAAGTGTTGAGGCTGAAGCCAATCGCCAAAGAATGGAGGCGGCTGGTAAAAAAAGAGTGGCTGAAAAGAGCCAGGCCGAGGAGCAGGGTGAAAAGAAGGAAAAAGTTTTGGTCTGTGCTAATTGGATAGTGGCTTTCCTACCGAAAGTCCGCCTATCAAGGATGTTCGTTGGGCTCATCTTGGGTCTTTGTTTGTCAATTGCCTTCTGTGAACTACAGGCTGAGACAATGAGATTTGCTATTAAATTCGAGCCAAGTGCTGTGCAATTTAGCTGGTACGAACTTGAATGCCAGCTTCGTGAGATCCTTGGCGATGCTCGCGTTCAACAAGGCCTGGAAGAAGGAACTTTTGGCGTGACGTGTCTGAGACCCGATGCCGCGGAGATTCTTGGAGCTTTTGCAAGTCGGAATCAGGCCGTTCTGACTGATCTGGGAAGTGAATGCGAGCGGCCGGCCCCAGCTGTGACCTTTATTACAATGAGGGCTCATCTGGGTGGATTGCCCCTGGAAGCTAAAGAAGAGGAGGTTCGCCAATGGTTGCGTGAAGCGAACCCGAGCGCGCAGTGTCTGCTCGCAATCGCTGACTTACTGATTGCCCCCCCCTGTAGTTTGGGTCAAGCCTGCTCGCCAGCCGGGTGCATGGCGTGTGTCTGTGACAAGCGCGGCGGGACAGCCCCACATCCCGGAATTCTTCCGAGACAAGCGCATCGTACAGATCGCCCCCGGGGAGGATCGGCCTCTCCGGGCGGACCATCGTTTGGCCTTCATTCGTGCGGCCGGTGTCGAGTGGCCTCAGCAGATGCAGGAGTACCTCAAGAACCGCCACATTGTGGTAGAGGTCTCCGCTATTTGGAGATCAGAAGTGGCTTGGTCAACTGGTCGGTGGGACGGGACGTTCTGTGTCATGGCAACCCCGGAGCAGCGGGAGGCCATCGACGCTTTGAAGCGGGAGTCGCGCCCCCGTGTGGTGAAGGTGTCGGTGGGGGTGAATGCGGGGAAGAAGTTCAAGTAATGGTTGGGGGGCTGTGTTCCTCTTCCACCCTTTTGTGTTCTCGCTCCTGGGACATGCGTGTGGAAAGAAACTGCCTTCTATTGGAAAGGCGTGGGGAGGAGAGTGGCTGGCGGGGGGTGCAATCGAATGAAGGAAAAAGAAGGTGGAGTGGGGGTAGAACTGGAGAAGGTATTGCAAAGACAGGAAGTGATATGTGTATGGTGTTGTTAGACTTTCGGTAAAAAAACGGAAATGGGTGCAAACAGTGGAATTGTGTGTAAACAGCGGAAATGAACCCGAATGGACGAAATCAGCGCAAACAGTGGAAAACGGTGGAAACAGACGAAATTTGTGAAAAAGTCAGTTTTTTTTGTGCAAACGGAAACGAAACGAAAAAAAAACGAAACGAACAAGAAAACGAAACGAACGAAAAACCAAACGAACGAAAACGAAGTCGAACGGAGAAAGTCGGACAGAACCGTGGTTGGGATGTTTCCCCGCTTTCGGGCGAATGGCTCCTGTGTGTGTGGTGTGTGTGTGTGTGTGTGTGTGTGTGTGTGTGTGTGTGTGTGTGTGTGTGTGTGTGTGTGTGTGTGTGTGTGTGTGTGTGTGTGTGTGTGTGTGTGTGTGTGTGTGTGTGTGTGTGTGTGTGTGTGTGTGGGGGGAGGTGGGGTAGGGGAGGGGGGCTCACCAATCCAGATAGATTGAACGACTCGCTTGAGTGGGTTCCAGGTAATTCCAGATATTAACCACGTTGCAGACAACCAAAAGAGCGGGCTTATGCAAAAAAAGTCTGTTCCTCCAAGGACTTGAGAAAGCGGAGAAGGACTTGACTCTGGAGAAGTAGTGTTCTACATTGGCACGAACCATCCGATGCCGAAAGTTGTGTTGTTGATCAGCATCCGTGAGTTCACCACCCGGTGCTCGTTTCTTCGGCAAGACTGCCCGGCGGAACCCCACGTACCCCAAGTCCGCGACCACCTCCTCGCCTGGTTGAAGTGCAGTGTCAAGGTCGGCCACGATTGTGCTGTCGTGGGCTGCGCCACGGACAGGCCCATTGATCCAGACGCACAGGCCATCCTCGAGCCTGGTTGCAAATTCGTACTGATGGAGTGGAGGTGACACATGAGGTTTTTGGCGATAGGCTGACCTTGATGCCGTGAAAATGATGTTTCCCTGAGTAGAACAGTCGTTGCCCGTGGAGAGGGCGCCGAATTTCAAATTCAGAACAGTCAATCGCGGTCAGAGCAGCCCGATATGGTTCGGCTTGTGGAGGAACTTGTTGAAACCTCCGTTCGAAGTCGATTTCTTTTAAAGATTCGCGAGAACGAAAATTGAGCTCTGGATCCGGCACCTGTAGGTTTTGGGGTGACTCTCATGATTAATGCTCCCACTTCTTCTTTGGGGTAGACTTCAAAAAGGAATATTCAAGAGCAATTCGATGGATCCAGACCTTTCAAAAAAAAGAGAACTTCGAGCAAATTCGAAAGAGGGAAGCGATATTTGCGGATAATAAAATCACAACAAAACGGAGGAATACCAAAGTAGGCCCTGAATTGGGTTTCCGATTTCACACCCCAGAAAGAACGGGATCGCACGAGAGAATTCATGATAGTCTCAATTCCCCTGGTTAGTGATGGAAGCAAAAAAAGAAGATCAAGATCAAGATCAAGACCGTGAGCAAGAAGAACAAGAAGTCCCCACTATTCAAGATGACGACGAGGATGATTCTGACGTCCCGAAAAAACGTCCTCGGGTCTGGGCAGATCTGCCCACACTTTTGATATTCAAAACTTCAACAGCAAAATCGTTGGCAAGTCTCCGAGGTCAAACAATTGGCCAAATTGGTGCAAAAGGGCCTCACACCAGTCGAAATTCACGATACTGGCCTCTTGAAAAAAAGCCGGAGACAAGTTCTTGACAAACTGCGGGTTTGTAATGCTTTTGCCTCTTTTCTTCCTTCACGCTATTGCAGACTCTTCGGAAACAAGGATTGCTCTGCGGTGATGACGAAGAAGATACTCAAGTGCAAGCTCCAGATGAGGAACTCGAAGAGGAAAAGCAGAGGTCACCCGAAAAGAAACCCAAAAAGCGCAAGTGAAAAAGAGATGTCGAAATCTCAAAAAAAGAAAATCGAAGTGCAACTCCTAAGAGATCGTGCCAGGACTGAGTTCATAGAAAACGTTGTGAAAGGTCTGTCCCTTCTTCGACTTCTCACCATTCAACACTTTGGCAGTCTCCACAAGGAAGCCGCTTGTGTTTCCGCTCGGTTATTATTTTCAAAAGACCGAGCGAACCGTCGGTATCAGAGTTCGGCGAATTCTTGGCGCTACGTACTCTTTCAGCGCCACCCCCGGTGCAATCAAGGTTACCTGCCGGGTAGATGATGCAACACCAGCACACGAGTTTTCATTTCCAGTCGACCTCATCGACACCGCGCACGGCTCCAAAGTGGAGAGCCCTGAAGAATTCGTCGTCTCATTTCCTTTAGTCAGTGCCTCTGCCCCTGTCGAACTATGAATCTTGACCGTTCCATTCTTGCGTTGTTCTTTTGGTATCTTGCGTACATCAGGAGGGGCAGTGCCCGCCTCCCGGCCCTCCACACGCACGCACACCCCTCTCGCCGCCTGCATTTGCATCCGCCCCGCCCATCTCATCTCATTCGCCCCGCCTATCTCTCATTCGCCCCGTGCCCTTCTCCGTTTCCGTTTCTGCACTTCTCCGTTTCCGTTTCTGCACTTCTCCGTTTCCGTTTCTGCACTTCTCCGTTTCCGTTTCTGCACTTCTCCGTTTCCGTTTCTGCACTTCTCCGTTTCCGTTTCTGCACTTTCTCCGATTCGTTCTGTGTCGTTTGCACAAAAAAATCGTCGTTTGCGTCGAAACCGTCGTTTGCACCAAAACTCACAGTTTGCCCCAGAATTCACCGTTAGCATCCGAATCCCCCATTTGCACCGTTTTACGGCATTTCCGCCGATTTCCGGCATTTCCACCAAAATTACCGGAAGTCTGTTGGATGCAGACGTTGGTCGAGGAGAATTGGGTCCAGGGTAGTATAAATGGAATTGACCTAGGTGATCAAAAAGGGAGGGGCGAGAAGCGTGGTTGTCTGGGTTGGATAAAGACTGGTAATGAGAACTGGGAATGCTGGTACGGAGATGGGGAAGACCTCTGGAAGGAGCGATGGGGCCGGTGGTGGACGGGAGAGAGATGGGATCAGGAGGGTTGGCGGGGGTTGGGATGGCTGTTTTCTCCCGCGCTTTCTGGTGGGCTGAGCGCCCCTACTTTCCAACGGTGGTTGGATGGTGTGCCGGCTTGGTGTGGTGGCTGCATTGGGTGGCGGCTGCCCTCAGGTTGGTGTGGTATGTCTAGCCGATGCCTCGTTGGTCTGTGGATGGAGGAAGATGGATGGAGAGTTTCTAATCATGCTTTGATCATAGTCTCCCGGCTGGACAGAGTGCTTTGCCTCGGAGGTGGGCCCTGTCTGGTGTCGGAAATAACTACCGGTTTGTTGGTTGTTGGGACGTCTGGCAGCGGCTCATCCTTAGAATTTCAGATATCTGGCCCCCTGAGATGCCTGTCTGACCGTCTGGTCAGATGGAAGATCCTTCTCTGGGATGTTGCTGATGCGGCACGTTCTTTGGGAGTGAGTCTGTCTTTCCGGTATTCTTTTTTGTCATCTTCAGAAACTTGTAGGAATGTGGCCGCTGATTTCGTTGAGGCTGGTCAAGGGCAGCCTGGCTATTGTTTTGAGCTTTCCTGGAGTGGGGTTGGTCTGTGTGTCCCTTCTTTTCAGTCATCCAATTCCAATGCTGGACTGAGCAGATGGGAGCTCCAATGCCTGCATCCGCACAAAACCTCCGAATGAATGGGCAACTTTGGACGACGTCTGAAGGTCTGTGTAAGTATTCATTTATTACAGTTTACTCAGTTTCTGAGATCGATGATCTCGGTAGGACTGGTGGTGACGCTAGGGCCGGTCAAGGGGTCAACGGTCACCTCCCCCCGGTCCTACCGACCTGGAAAGTGTTTGAATTTGGGATCTTCGCCTTTTCTATTGGCCAATTGACGATGTCTTCTGAAACTCATTCTGTTGAAGATGCTGGTGCGGTTCCTCTGACGCTGGAAAGTGTTGAGGCTGAAGCCAATCGCCAAAGAATGGAGGCGGCTGGTAAAAAAAGAGTGGCCGAAAAGAGCCAGGCCGAGGAGCAGGGTGAAAAGAAGGAAAAAGTTATGGTCTGTGTTAATTGGATAGTGGCTTTCCTACCGAAAGTCCGCCTATCAAGGATGTTTGTTGGGCTCATCTTGGGTCTTTGTTTGTCAATTGCCTTCTGTGAATTACAGGCTGAGACAATGAGATTTGCTATTAAATTTGAGCCAAGTGCTGTGCAATTTAGCTGGTACGAACTTGAATGCCAGCTTCGTGAGATCCTTGGCGAGGCCCGTGTTCAACAAGGCCTGGAAGAAGGAACTTTGGCGTGACGTGTCTGAGACCCGATGCCGCGGAGATTCTTGGAGCTTTGCAAGTCGGAATCAGGCCGTCCTGACTGATCTGGGAAGTGAATGTGAGCGGCCGGCCTCAGCTGTGACCTTTGTTACAATGAGGGCTCATCTGGGTGGTTTGCCCTGGAAGCTAAAGAAGAGGAGGTTCGCCAATGGTTGCGTGAAGCGAACCCGAGTGCGCAGTGTCTGTTCGCAATCGCTGACTTATTGATCGCCACCCCCGGTAGTTTGGGTCAAGCCTGCTCGCCAGCCGGGTGCATGGCGTGTCTGTGACATGCTCGGTGGGACAGCCCCACATCCCGGAGATCTTCCGGGGCAAGCGCATAGTACAGATCGCTCCGGGGAGGATCGGCCTCCGGGCGGACCATCGTTTGGCCTTTATTCGTGCGGCCGGTGTCGAGTGGCCGCAGCAGATGCAGGAGTACCTCAAGAACCACCACATTGTGGTAGAGGTCTCCGATATTTGGAGATCAGAAGTGGCGTGGTCAAGTGGGCGGTGGGACGGGACGTTTTGTGTCATGGCAACCCCGGAGCAGAGGGAGGCCATCGACGCTTTGAAGCGGAGTCGCGTCCGCGTGTGGTGAAGGTGTCGGTGGGGGTGAATGCGGGGAAGAAGTTCAAGTAAAGGTTGGGGGCTGTGTTTCTTCCACCCTCTTACGCTCTTGCTCCTGGGACATGCGTGTGGAAAGAAACAGCCTTCTATTGGAATGGCGTGGGAGGAGAGTGGTTGGCGGGGGGAGCAATCGAATGAAGGAAAAGAAGGTGGAGTGGGGTAAAACTGGAGAAGGTAGTGCAAAGACAGGAAGTGATATGTGTATGGTGCTTTTGGACGCAGACGGTGGTCGAAGAGAATTGGGTCCACGGTAGGGTAAATGGAATTGGCCTTGTTGATCAAAAAGAGAGGGGCGAGAAGCGTGGTCGTCTGGGTTGGATAAAGACTGGTAATGAGAACTGGGAATGCTGGTACGGAGAAGGGGAAGACCTCTGGAGGGGGGCGAAGGGGCCGGTGGTGGACGGGAGAGATGGGATCAGGAGGGTTGGCGGGGTTGGGATGGCTGTTTTCTCCCGCGTTTTCTGGTGGGCTGAGCGCCCCTACTTTCCAACTGTGGTTGGATGGTGTGCCGGCTTGGTGTGGTGGCTGCATTGGGTGGCGGCTGCCCTCAGGTTGGTGTGGTATGTCTAGCCGATGTCTCGTTGGTCTGTGGATGGAGGAAGATGGGTGGAGAGTTTCTAATCATGCTTTGATCATAGTCTCCCGGCTGGACAGAGTGCTTTGCCTCGGAGGTGGGCCCTGTCTGGTGTCGGAAATAACTACCGGTTTGTTGGTTGTTGGGACGTCTGGCAGCGGCTCATCCTTAGAATTTCAGATATCTGGCCCCCTGAGATGCCTGTCTGACCGTCTGGTCAGATGGAAGATCCTTCTCTGGGATGTTGCTGATGCGGCACGTTCTTTGGGAGAGAGTCTGTCTTTCCGGTATTCTTTTTTGTCATCTTTAGAAACTTTTAGGAATGTGGCCGCTGATCTTGGTAGGGCTGGTCAAGGGCAGTCTGGTTATTGTTTTGAGCTTTCCTGGAATGGGGTTGGTCTGTGTGTACCTTTTTTTTCAGTCATCCAATTCCAATACTGGACTGAGCAGATGGGAGCTCCAATGCCTGCATCTGCACAAAACCTCCGAAGGAATGGGCAACTTTGGACGACGTCTGAAGGTCTGTGTAAGTTTTCATTTATTACAGTTTACTCATTTTCTGAGATCGATGATCTCGGTAGGACTGGTGGTGACGCTAGGGCCGGTCAAGGGGTCAACGGTCAAACCAGGACCCCCTTAACACCCGCAGCGGTTCCTGCGGGTGCTGGAGAGGAGGGGGCCGCTGTGCTACGTCGGCGGGATGCCCTAGGGATCGTTACCCCTGGGGTGGCCAGAGAGAGGGTCGAGGACAACCTGGCTAAAATGTGGCAGGCAAACCTCACCGAGTGGTACGAGGAAAACCCCGATGGGGACAACCTCAAGAAGGAGGAAAACCCTGCCGTAGGGGACAACCTCAAGAAGGAGGAAAACCCCGCCGTCGGGGACAACCTCAAGAAGGAGGAAAACCCCGCCGTCGGGGACAACCTCAAGGGGCATCGCTGGGCGCCATCGGCTGGGTGGGGGACGGACACGGAGGAGGAAAACCCCAAGGGGGACAACCTCAAGAAGGAGGAAAACCCCGCTGAAGGGGACAACCTCAAGAAGGAGGGAAACCCCGCTGAAGGGGACAACCTCATGAGGGAAGGAGCAGAGGAGAACCCCGACTTTGGGGAAAACCTTGATGGTGGGATGGAGGACCATGCCGGGGATGGGAATGCGTCACAGGCTGGCGACATCGGGGGCATACTACTTTGGCTCAGGTGGCTGGGGCTGGCTTCCTTTTTGTTTACGGTCTGTGCGAATGTTTTCCTTGTTGCTGTTTGCCTTGTAGACTCCTTTGAGTTTCGGCAGTGCTCTTGGGACAGGGAGGTTTGGAAAGGGAGACTGGCTCGGATATCATGGATGCGAGTGATAATGTACGCTTGGGGGGACTTGGATGGTCTAGCATGCCAGGCCAATTGGAATTTTATTGTTGACCGATTAAAGAGATGGGTGGGGATGAAGGAGGGTGGAAAAGGGGTGGGCTGACATTGACTTGGCTGAATTTTTGAAAAGCTGGTTGGGTTGGTTGAGTTTTATTGTAATGACGATGACATCGGTAAAAGATTGGAGGCGGTGGGGAGCAGGATTGCTATGGAGGTGGAAATGGAGTGGGGGAGGTGATGGAGAGCTGGAGGATGGTAATGGGGCGGAATGTATAGAGGAATAGTTAATGTCACTGGCCACCGGTGCTGGATCAGCACGGCCTCCAGGTGGTTGAGGCGGCTGGGGGTGGGGAGTTGTACGAGATATTGCGGGAGGTCATGGGACCCCGGAGTGGGAAGATGGGGTGTGGAGGGAGGGAACCAGGGGTTTGGACGAAGGGCAGGATGGGGAAGCGGAGGAGGCCCTCGTTGAATTGTTGCGGAGGTCTGGGATCGCGGCAAAGGTAACTGTGGAAGTAGAGGACACATGTCAGGAGTGTGAGCTTATGAGCAGCGGAACGGAGAGAGAGAGAAGCGATCTAACGGTGAGATTGGAGCGGGATCTGGAGAAAATGAGTGACGCTGTGGGAAGGGTGATCCTTTCAAATCAGAGGATACGAAAAGGTGCCCTGGGTGTGGGGTGGATCGTTGGCATGCGAGGGAGGAGCGGGTGGTGGGAACAGAGGGTGTTATGGTCGTCCAAGTGACGCGGGGTAGGGAAGGGATGGTTGATAAGAGGCAATGGAGGGTCCAGCCGGATGTGGTGGAAGTGGGCGGTAAGGTGTACCATGGTAGCGGTGGCGGAGTTTTGTGGGAGAAGGGGGTGGGCGACACTGGGTGGCGGTCAAAAAGATTGGAGACCAATGGTGGAGGTTTAATGACAGCAGGGTCGGAGAAGTTGGGGAAGAGGAAGCAGGTCATGGAGATGTGTTCCTGTATGTGGAGGGGCAGGAAAAGGCTTCGAAGATGAGGAAGTCGGCCCTGGGTCCGGCGTTCGGAGGTGTGAAGATGCAGATGGGAGGTGGGAAGGCTGGGGAGCGGGGATGGGCCGGGGCGGAGCAGTGCATGGGGTGGGTGTGGGGCCTATCTGCAGGGGATAGTTACCCGGAAGTCAGGGTGCCTGCGGGGGGAGGGGAAGGGTGAAGGCGCGGAGAAGGAAGGGAAAAGGGATGCGCAGAGGAAGAAGAGGCAAAAGCGAAAATGCTGGATATTGAGCGGGTGTATGATGAGAAGGCGGAGGCGGAAGAATTTTGTGGGGTGGAAAAGTGGTGCTGCGAAAAAGGAGGCTAACTTGAGGGCGGGGCTGCCGGGGAAAGAGGAGGATCGGGTGAGGGTGGTCGGATGGAATGTGCGGGGCTGGGCTCGGAATGGAAAAAGAAAAATGTAGAAGATTTGCTAAAGGTGGGTCGAACGGACATAGCGCTCTTGCAGGAGACGAAAGGAACGAGGGACAACAAGGAGTTTTGCAGGAAAATGGATGAAGGGTGGTGCTGGAGGAGCTCTGTGGCGGAGGAGTCTGTTAAGAGGCACCCGAGAGGGGGGTGATGATTGGGTATAGAAAAACATTGCAAGTGGCAGTGCGAAAGATTACGGAGGTGATTCCTGGTTATCTCATGTTTATGGACTGGACGGAGGGGAAGAATCAGATGAGACTCATCAACATGTATTTTCCTACTGGAGACGGAGAGGCGAACGTGAGGGTAAGGAGTGTGATCTTGGAGCGGTTGGAGGAGTGTGTGGCGGGGGGCGTCGGATGGGAGAGGAGTCGTGGTGTACACAGATGCGAACGGATGGGCTAAGGAAGGAGGGGAGCAAGAGAAACTGGGATTGTATGATGTGGCGAAGATGGTTGGGAAGGCGGGGAGATAACTTTATCCGGAGCCGGAAGGGTGGGACGGTGGCGAAAGAGGAAGAGCATGAAGGGAAGGGGAGGGCCCGGTTGGATTTAGGTCTGTCGACGCAGGGGACAATGGGGAGGGTGCTGGACAATTTGTTTGTTTGGCGGAATGATGAGATTCAGTGGCAGGCGGTCACGGATCACCACATGATTGTAACGGATCTCCGAAACATGGCGCCTTCTGCGGTGAAAATGGCACGGAGGAAGGTGGCCATCTGCCCTTCCCGGACGGAGGTGGAGGCACTGTTGCGGGACAAGAAGAAGGAGGAGTATGATGTTATGGTTGGGAAAATGGAAAAGTACCGTGGGAAGGTTGCGCAAATGTTGCGAGAGGCAGCTGTGAAGGGGGAGGAGCCATCATTTGAACAGATGAGTGAGTTTCTTCGGGTGACAGCTGGCTGCGTTTTCGGCTATAGGGATGTGATGAATACGGATCGAGATTTTGAGCCTTTCAGGATAAAGAAATTGAGGAGGAGAGCGCTGGCGGAGGAGGACTTGAGTAAGAGGAAGGAGATGTTGAAACAGCTGGCGAAGATGAGGTCGGTGCATTATGGTAAGAGAGATAGGGCATTGGAGGGAAAGCGCAAGCGTATCTATAAGGGTATCATGACGGATGGCGCGGCGCCAATCACAACCTACGTGACTCGAAATGCGGAGGGGAAGATGGACAGGGTGGTGTCGGACCCGGCGGAGGTTAAGAGGGGATGGTGGGAGGCGTGGGTGGAAGGGTAATTATGGCCCCTCTGACGACGCATGATATCCAGACAATACTGGGGGCGTTGCCGGACGGGAAAGCGGCTGGCCCGGATGGAGTGACGGCGGAGATGGTCCATGCTTGTCAGGACGAAATTAAGGAGTGGTTGGGGAGGCGATACAACGAGATGTTGGAGAAGTCTGAGGTTCCTGAGGAGCTGAAACTTAGCTCGGTCTATATGGCAACCAAATCGCAGACGGAGCATCCGGGGGATCCGGCCGGTAGAAGGCCTATAACTTTAATACAGGTTTTTTTGAAAGGACTGCAGGTAGTGATTGCCTCGAGATTTCAAGACTGGTGCGTTGAAAAAGGGGTATTCGGGGCGGAGCAGTTTGGTTTCCTGAGGGATCGGAGGATTGAGACGCCTATTGCCGAGATTTTGGGGGTGTTGACGGACTCGAAGATTATGGGAGGTAAGGAGTTCCACATGTGCGCGCTAGATATAAGAAAGGCCTATGATACAGTTGACATGGAGGCGCTCAGAAGGGGGTTGAGAAGGATGGGGGTGGAAGAGGAATTTGTCAGGTATGTGGACAGCTTGTATGAGGGGAGAAAGGCGCGGGTGATCACGGGGTACGGGTTGACGGATAGCTATGACATTGAGAGAGGAATTAGTCAAGGGGACCCGTTGTCCTGCCTGCTGTTTATCTCCTTCATGGAGGGAGTCTTGGCGGAGGTGAGACGACAGGAGGGGGGCTATATTCTGGATAGCGGCAGGAAGGTAAAGGTGTTGGCATTTGCGGACGACATTATGTTGGTGACGAGAACAAGGGAACAGATGGTCCGCTTGGTGAATACGGTAAGGCGGAAAGTGGAAGAGGCTGGTATGGAGCTGTCGTGGAGCAAGTGTGACTACCTGTGTGGCGGGGTGAAGGGGAAGACGGACTTGGATCTGGGAGAGGGTCGGAAGATCAGAGTGCAGCAAAAGGGTGGAGCAATTCGGTATCTTGGGATATGGATAGATGAGGAGATGAACATGAAGGTCAACACGGAGAAGGTGATCCAGAAAATGTGTGGGCGACTGCACAGGCTCATGGACAAGAAGGTCCCTCCGAGGTTGATGGTGCAAATGATTAATGAGTGTGTCTCGACTTGCCTACAATACACGGCGAGGCAGTGCCCAATGCCGACAAGGGACTTGGAAACACTGAAGCAGAGATATGCGAGGGTGTTCAGGGAAATCGGAGGTTGTATTGGGAAATGCGACCCGGCAGAGGTGCTGTTCTTTCCGGAGGAGGAAGGGGTATGGGGCTGAAGGACCCGATTGATGTCCATGATATGATGGTGATGACACAAATTCTGGGGAGGATGGCGGACGAGCAGGGGTGTGGAGTGGTGCTGAGGGAGGAGATCGTGCTGCAGAAATTGTGGACGACGCGTGAGCCGCTGTTGGATGATGCAGGGAAGTGGGTGAAGATGCACGGGCAGGAGAAGATGCCGGGGTGGTGATTGGGGCGTTGCAGGTGATGCACAGGAGAGACATGGCGATCCTGAGGGACGGTGAGAAACTGAAGGAGGAAGTGAAGTACGGCATGCCGACGACACTGGAAGAGATGGCGGAGCCCTGCAAGATAACAAAGAAGCACAGACAGACCCTCATGAAAAGGAAGATTCGGAGTGTGGCGGACCTCATCATAGGGGAAGATTTCATTGGAAAGGGGTGATGCCGCAGTATGTGGAGACGATCAAAAGCGGGTGTGTCTGTATGGTAACAGGGTGAGTCCGGACTATCTGCAATTGGCGAGGCGGATTCGGGAGGAGGAGTCGGCGGAGGAGGGGCGGAAGAGGCGGAGAGTGGAGAAGGAAAAGGAGGAAGGCAATGCAGATAAGGGGAATGAAGGAAGGAGTGAGGGAGTCGGGGGTTGGGGCGGTCGGGGGGAAGCGAAACCAAGAGTCAAGAGGCAAAGTTGCAGTGCGTCGGGGGGAAGGTGGTGGTGAAACAGAGGAAACATGGGAGGGAGGATGGGGTGGGAAAGGGGGAGAGTAAGAAGGGAAGGAGCGAGAGAAGATGGGGAGGAGGGGGTCGGATGCAGATTGAGGCGAGCGAGAAGAAGAGGAGGGCGGAAGGGCAGGTGGAGGGGAACAAGATGGGGAGGGCGAGGGCTGAGTGGGACGAGGTATTGTGGAAAGGGAGGAGTTGATGGCGGAGTGTGATGAGGTGGAAGTAAGAGGTGGAGCCAGAGGCGGAATGGAGGTTGTTTTATACTGATGGGAGTGCGACAAGAAGCCGGAAGGAAAGACGGCGGCGTTCGCGGTGATTGAGAGATTAAAAATGGGGCGCTGGCGGTGAGAGCGGGAGGAGGTGTTCGGGTCGGGGCAGACTAACAATGAAGCGGAGTTGGAGGCTATTCTGGAGGCTATTCGGATTGGACAGGATGCGAATGTGGAAGTGAGAACGGACAGTAAAGTGGCAAAGGGTGGGTTGAGGGACTGATAAAGGGTTGGTGGAAACCAAACGGATCTGATAGAATCGAAGGCGGAGGACTGCTGCGGAGGGGGCAGCGGATTGTGAAGGAGCATCGTGGAGAGATACGACTGGTCTGGGTTAAGGGACATCAGGAAACTAGTGTCGCTGGATGCGGAGGGGAACAGATTGGCAGACAAGATTGCGGGACGGAGCATAAAGATGGAGCCGAGCGGTGCCCGAAGAGAAAGGATGGGGATTCAAGCTGGTGCGGAGAAGTGACGGGAAGGAGGAGACAGACTTCAGAGAGGTGATGAAGGAATGGGGAGGAAAAGTCGCATGTGGAGGGCGGCTCGTAAAAGAAAAACGAGATTGTGTTGATTAACGCAGAGAGTCGCAACGGAGGGATCAACGTGCAAACGATGAGGTGTGAGATGTCAGGGAAGCTGGCGATGATGGCAATCCTGCAGCGGTATATCACGGCCAACATCCGGTTCTACATCAACGGGGAGGGGGATGGGAAGTGTTGGTGTGGGGTGAGGGACCACATGAACCACTTGGTGTTTGAGTGCCCAGGGATGGCGGGATGTGGGGGAGAGATGGAAAGGGGCGGATGCAGTGAAGCTAATTGAGTGGTTGGACAAGGCGGAGGGAGCTGAAGACCCGGACCGGCTGCTCGAGGAGAAGTGGGTAGAGCCGATGGGCGAGTGTGTGAAGATAAGGGGCAGGCAGATCACGAAGGTGAGGCTATGGCAATTGATGGAGAGGTCCCGGGGAGATGGTTTCGGGCGAGAACATGGGACAGTTTTGGGAAAGGTTCTCGACAGAGGTGGCTGAGATGTGTGACCGATATGAGGAAGGGAAAAGCACGACAGTAAAGGAGGGGCGGACGCATATGAGTACGCTGAGGAACCAATGGACGACTCCCCACACTATATCTTCGTTGCTGAGGCAGGCGGGAAGCCTAACGGTGATGGCGTTTTCGCACCCAGGGAATGCGGATCTCAGTTTCCCAGAGTATAGAACGCCGAGTAAGGAAGACTGGTTCCTGGGAGGTTCGGTGGATGGGTACGGGCTATTTAAGGAGAATCGGGACTTGTTGATTTATGCGAATCCGGAATATAACCCCCAGGAGGAGATGGATCGGTTTTTCCGAGCAATTGGAGAGTGGGCGGAGAGTCCGATTGGTAGAGGAGGGAAAAGAGCGTTTAGATGCATTGTTATTGTGCCGTACGGGGAAGGGAAAGCGAACAGAATCCAGCCGGGGAGTGAGCCGAAGCACGGTGTGAGCTTGGCGATCAAGGGGGACATTCAGATGCGTGAGCTTTTCATCATCCAGGAGGTGGGTTTGCCTTTTGGGAGCCGAGTTTCTGGCGCACCGGGAGGAAAGTGGTGGGGATGGCGCGGTTTGATGTGGGGATTCTGATGTTCCGAGAATGGGCGGGCTAGGGAGAGATTCCCGATGGATCCAGCCCCGTTGTGGGCTTTGGAGGCGATGTTGAGGAAGGAGGCCGGGAGTTGCATGGTGCAGGTAAACTATGAGGCCCGAGAGATGGGGAAGCGCTTTACAACTGGAGGGGATATCGGAGGCGGTGGTGACGAAGGTGATGAGGAGGTTGAGAGCGAAGTGCGGTGTTAAGATGGAATACGCGAATGCATGTAGACTGGCAGCGGAAATGGGAATTGTGGATGAAGACACTCAAAAGGAGGTGGGAAGCGAGCTGGCAGGAATCAGGAAAACGATGCTCATAGCGATTCAGCAAAGGAAGAAGTGCGAAAAATTTGAGGCAGGAATGAAAGAAGAGCTGTAGTCCGGAAGTCGGCGGAGACCGCCCCTGGAGGGACGGTAGCCGACCCATGAACTCCCTGGTGCTCTTCTGCAGGACTTGTCCTGCGGGAAGGCGGCCCGGGGATCATGTCACCCGCGGGCTTCGGCCCGATTCCGGACTCGGCGCAAGCCGGGAAGTATCACACACACACAC
>JAPMOS010000071.1:0-95000 GCA_027972325.1 Paratrimastix pyriformis
GGACGACGACGACGGCGACGACGGACATTGGCATCGGTGATCATCACCGAGAGGCCGCCGGCCAGCCAGGGGCAGCCCAGTAGGTGGGCTGGTAGTTGGCCGTGTCGCATGAGATGCCGCCGCTGCGAGCCACCAGCACCAGCTGGACGATCCCGCCGATCGCGTAGGGGACCCGCAACCCGCCGAAGCCGCGGTTCTTGCCCGCCGAAGCACGACGTTCTCGGCGACAAGGGTGCGGGCACTGGCAAGGCAGTAGAACGACGCCGCGAGCAGCGCGACAATCAGAAATTGCGATGATGCCGTGGTGTGTTGCTCAACGATGGCGCGGCGTTTTGGAGTCGACGGGGAGCGACACTCTCAATGGACAATTTCCGGCGCGCCGCCGCACGGACAATCGCCGCCGCAGGGCCGGCCCGTGCCGTCGTGGACACTCGCAGCACAGCCGATAGACCCACCGTACCATCATCTCGTCTTCGATGCCTTCAGTTTCTCGTGTTAGTGCAGCCTCGTGGGAACTGAAAATGCCGCTTTCTTTCTTTCTTTCTCGTGTTAGTGCAGCCTCGTGGGAGGCTAACTGAAAATTCCAAGAGGAGAATCTCAAAAGGTTTTTATCCCCATCCCTCGCTCACCCATTCCACCCACCCATCAACTCCAGGGCATCTCCGGAGTGTGATCACACACAACACGGTCGGGGTCCAGCTGAGCCAAGGTCCCGGCCAACGTCATCCCGCAAGGTCGGTGTATGCCGCCCCAACCAACCTAGGCGTCACGGGAGCGAGACAAAAGGAGAAGGGAACTGGGAAAAGAGCGACGACCTCAGACCTCTCCCCCTCCCTGCAGGTTTCGTGGACGAGCCCACCCGGCAAGCCTGAGGCCGGCGTCGTCCACCCGCAAGGGAGAGGGGTTCAGTAGTCCATTGTGATGTAGTGGAGGCCTCGTTGTGGTGGCCGCTCGTCTGCTGGATGGGCACAGCAGGCAGCCGCCTTCGGCTCGGCCATGAAGTTGCCTGACGCCGCGGCGGCTCGCGGCTCGGCCCCCTTCTCTCGGAGCAGCTGGAGGCGAAGCGCGTGGACCTGGGCCAGGAAATCCCCCGCGATCCTGTTGACGGCCTCCTTGTCGTGTGTCGTCGTGTGTCGTCGTCGTCGTCGGGCTGACCTGTCTTCAGGACCATCAGTGCCAGGGAGAGGTCAATGGGGATCAAAAATCAACGCCAAGGTACACAACAACCATGATAACGGCGGCCCCGAACAACCACACGAGAACGGCGGTCACGGCGGGCGGCGATTCTCTGCAGCGCCACCGGTCCTTCTTCAGCCGCCGGTGGGGGACAGTATGTCATGTCGGCGGGCGGCAGATGACCCGCCTCATCATCGCTGCTCTCGCAATATTTGGTCACATCATCTTGCTTTTTGGTTGACACAGGGGGGGGGGGACCCCATCGTCCCCGGGCCAACACGTTTTTCCCCCATGCACTCAGAAAGGAGGATGAAACTGGATGGGGAAAAATTTTGCTTTTTCTTTTTTTTGTTTTTTTGTGCCTGTTTTTTTGTGCCTGTTTTTTTGTGCCTGTTTTTTTGTAGTGGGCGGGCATTCCCTGCTGGCGAAAACAGGAGATATGGTGGTAATTAGTTGATTCAGTGTCGGTTGTATTGGTGTGGTGAAGCCGGAGTAACAGGTGTGCCAGGTGTTACAGGTCTTATAGGCTCGACAGGTGGAATCGGTTCAACAGGTGGACTCGGTCTCTCATCTGCCCCGGCTCCGGCCCCGGCGGGGAGCGCGCGTCGGACTTCCTCGAGGAAGTGCGGGACCTCGGCCCCACGCTACGTCTGCGCCATCCTCGGCTGCCCCCCCCCCCCCCACACACACACACACACACCCACACACCCACACACACCCACACACACACCCACACACACCCACACACACCCACACACACACCACACACACCCACACACACCCACACACACCCACACACACACCCACACACACCCACACACACCCACACACACACCCACACACCCCCCCAGGCGCTGACTGACTGCCGAGGATAAGGACCCGCTGAGGCCCCGCCAGACACGCGACAGGGAGCGACCAGGGAGCGACAATGGAGCACGGGTCAGGTCAGGTCAGGTCAGGCCAGGCCAGGCCAGGTCACCACACGACGACACGTCCCGCTTCGTCCGCGACCCGGATCTTTTTATACGCCCAGATGGGCGTGTACGTGCGCAAACCCACACACAAACAACCAAAGAAAATTCGGTCCCCTCTGCCCTCTGGACCTGCCGCCAGGCCTACCAGCTACCAGCAGGCCCTGTCCTGGAGGCCCGCCAGGCGGCAGCTTGGCCCCCCTCATCGCGGCCCCCCCGTGTCGTCGGCCGTCGGCGCGCCACCACCACTCGCACTCGCCGCCGTGGAGGAGGAGAAGTCCAAGGCAGGAACCCCGCACCGGCACATGAACTGCCGGAAATCGAGGTCGCCCCAGCCCCCCGTCCGTTCGGCCGCCAGCCAGAGGCGCGACTGGCGCAGGTGGGGCAGCCGGGGTACTCGTCCCCTGGTAGGCCAGCACCGAGGCCCCTTGGGCGGCCGCCTCTTTCAGCAGGCCCAGGCCCGCTGGCCAGCAGCGAGCAGAAAAAGAACAAAGAGAAGGACCAAAGAGAGCCGTGAGCCAGCCGATCAGAGGGGGTGCAGGGGTGCAGGGGTGCAGGGGACTACTGTGCTGTGCGTGTGTGCAGGGGGGGTGAGGCGACGGACCCAGGGCGATCTCCTGGTACTCGGCGGGGCTCAGCTGCACGCCCTGGATGATCTCCCGCTGCGCGGGGACCTCCCAGTCCAGCTCGTCCACCCCCTCCAGCAGGCAGGCCATCCGGTATGCGACGGCCATGGCGAACCGGTCCACGTCGTGGTTGTCCAGAAAGGCGATGCGGCCCGCGGAAGGCCGGGGCATCGGCCCGGGCTCCGGCAGGCCGGTGCCGCGGCGGGCCAGCTCGGCCGGGTGGCGGCGCCTCAGCTGGTCCACCGCCACGCGACGCACCGCGGCCTCGCGGTAGTTGAAGTCGAAGAAGTACTCGGTGCCAAGCTGGACGACCGCGGCGTCCGTGCGGCCGGTGGTTGGTGGTGGCGGGAGGGTGGGTGATGAGCAAAACAGCAAAGAAGATCCGGCCGTGGGGCACACATGGGGGGGCACACGGGGGGGGGCACACGGGGGCACACCACACCACGGGGGCACAGCACGGGGGCACACCACGGGGGCAGACCGCCTGATAGAGGGCCCGCACCTGCTCGAAGCACCGGGGCGAGATGGCCAACAGGTCGTCGGGGCGGTGATGCCCGCCCCCGCACCCGCCCCCGCACCCACCCGTCGCCGCCCCCCGGGTGGTGTCGAGATCCGCCCGGATGAGGGCGGCCACCGAGGGCGCCAGGGTCCACAGGGCGTCGTGCTGGATGCCCACCAGGTTCACCTCGGCCACGAAGCGCAGCGTGGGCCGGTCGGTCTGCCTCCGGATGCCGGCCATCAGGTCGCCCAGGTGGCACGGCTCCACCCCGATGGCGTGGTCGAGCCGGATGGCATCCACGGCCGGATGGGCCGCCCACAGGGAGATGCACTATCGGAGGGGTGGGGGTGGGTGGTGGTGGGGGGTGGTGGGGTGGTGAGGGTTGGTGAGGGTTGGTGGGGGTGGCGGGTCTTTGAAGCGCGCCCGAGTCCGGTGGGGCAGCAGACCTGGATCAGGTATGCCCGACAGTCGGCCCGGCTCAGGTCCAGCTTGCGGAGGGGCGCACATCCATAGTGCAGGAATGACACCCCGTCCGCTTGCGGGGTGGAGGGCTCGGCCAGGTGGCGCCGCACAAAGAATTCGCCCGTCTGGGGGGCTGCGGCGGGGGCTGCGGCGGGGCTGCGGCGGGGCTGCGGCGGGGGCGAGTGGATCATCATCGGTTGCCGTCAGGTCGCCGTCGTCGCCGGGAGGAGCAGGAGCAGGAGCAGGAGCAGGAGCAGGAGCAGGAGCAGGAGCAGGAGCAGGAGCAGGAGGGATCAGGTGGTTGGGGGTGACGTCGAGGATCAGGTGCAAGCGGTGTCGGGTCAGCCGATCCAGGAAGCGCCCAAAGATCCCTTCCAGAGTCGCGTCGTCGGGACGTAGGCCATTCCCGTCCCAGCCGGCCACCAGACGCGGATCGAGGCGGCCAAGATCGACGATGTGATAGCCGTGGTAGGACTGCCAATCGCCGAGGTCGCCCAGCATAAAGGGCGTCAAGAGGACGTGGGTGAACCCCAAACGGTGGAGGTGGGCCAGGTGGCCGTCCGAGATGCCCGCGATGCAGCCCCCGTAGTAGAACGATCCAGCCGCTCCGTAGACGGCCGGGGGAGGCGGAGCCACCTCGTCAGCATGGGCGGCGTCGGCCAGCCTTGCGAAGCGGTCGATGAGGATTTCGTAGATCCGAAGCGGTGGTGGTGGCGGCACGTCACTCATGTGTCTGTCGTTGTCGTCGTCGTCGTCGTGGAGCGCGGGGTTTTGGGTGCGACTCGCCGGGGGAGCGGTAGACTCGGTGGACAACAGCAACAGCAACAGCAACAGCAACGCGCTTGTCCGTGCCGGCCGTGCGCTGCTGCTGCGCGGACATTCGGGAGAGCAGTCGATAGGACCCGGTGTGGTGGCCTTCTTTTTCTTTCTTTCTTTCTTTTTTTTTTTTTGAAATAATGAAGCTCGCCCGCTGTTTAGCCGTTTGTTTTTTTTGTATGTAATTGGATGGGTGGGTGGTGAGTTAACGATAGCGCTTTTTTTTTTTTTTTTTGACACGGGTGGGACCTCATGTTTGATCAAACGCACTCAGAAAAGAAAAGGAGGAAATATGTTGACGTCGTGCTCTTCCGTCTGAGCGCTTTGCCGCTGACTGGACCCTTGCGCGCTGCTGCCTGCTGCTGTGCTGTGCTGCTGCCTGCTGCTGCTGTGCTGCTGTGCTGTGCTGCTGCCTGCTGCTGCCTGCTGCCTGCTTGCGTCTGGTGTGGGCGGCTGCTTTGCCTCGACCATGGCGGCGCTTCCCTCTGTGGACACACAGCAACACGCCTATGTGGCGCCCCCACCCCAAGGGCCAGAGCCGGAGTGTGGAGAATGCGGGGGCGTGGTGTGTTTGTGTTTGTGTGTGCGTGGGTGTGTGCGGTGTGTGGTGGTGTGGGTGTGTGTGGGGTGAGTGTGGGCCCGACGCCAGTCAGTCAGTCAGTCAGTCAGTCACGTGCCAGCGCTGCTGCGGCCAGCCGCGGATCAGCCGGTCGAACCTCCGCTTTTCTGCTTTTTCTCCCCGCACTCCTCTTCCCACCAGACCGGCTGGCGACTGACTTGGTGGTGGTTCGCTCGGCAGCAGCAGCAGGTCGTCAGATGCTGAATGATTCGGGGATTCATCATTATTTTTGCTTTGCCAGAAGAGGAGGAGGGATTATGTTACATGCTGATATGATGCCACCACACACACTCCTTGCTTGCTTGGGTGTTGCAGGCGCTGGTGGTGGCGGGTGGTGGCCGGTAAAGCAAAGGGGCGGCGGGGGCGGCACCAATCCCGGGCCTCATCAGCTCAGCAGGGCCGCGACGAGGGCCGCCGTCGCCAGGGCCGCCATCGGCACCAGCGACTCGGCCCCGCCTGCGCCGCGCGAGAGAGCGAGGGAACGCGGCAAAGAAAAAGGGGCGGGCGGGCCGGGGCGGGCTGAGGTGAGCACGGATGGGGGGGCGGCCCAGCCCGGGAGCACAGCAGAAAGCGAAGCGAAGCCCGGCGGCGAGCGCGGAAAGGGGGCGGCGGGCGGAGGGAGGCCGGGTAGTGGAGTGCAGTGCAAGAGAGGATCGGAGGCAGGGAGGCTGGGGCGCACGCAGGAGGGCCCAACAAGCGGCCACAGACTCGGACTCGGGGTCGGGGTCGGGGTCGGGGCCGGGGTCGGGGCCGGGGCGGGTGCGGGTGCGGGTGCGGGTGCGGGTGCGGGGTCGGTGGACATGTACTCGGTGGCCGTGACGGCCTCGAAGGGCTTCTCGTCGCCCTCGTTAGCAGCAGCCCGGAGGCGGGGCGTGGCCTGGCTGACCACGTGCAGGACGCACCGCGGGCAGGCCGCCGCGGGCACGCTGAAGCGCACCTCCCGGCCTGGGGCTGCTGGACGACCTCGCTCCCGGCAAACAGCCGCCGAACCTGCGGCCGGGTGCGTGGGGCGGGTGCGGGGCGGGTGCGTGGGGGCGGGTGCGTGGGGGCGGGTGCGTGGGGCGGGTGGGGCGGGGGCGGGGAGGTACCCCGGGGATGATGATGATGATGCTGGGCGCGGGGAGGGCAAGAGGGGCGGCTGAGGAGAGGATGAGTGTGCCCATGGCTGGCTGCTCACGGACCGAGGGGTCTGTGTCGCCCACCGAGAGATCGGCCGGCGAGCCGTCCGAGGGCATGGCCAGCAGGCGCGCCTTGAGCACGCGCAGGTTCAGCAGCACCGAGGGGTCCGGCAGGACCGCGCTCGCCACCAGCTTGTGCTGCACATACAGCTGCGACGCCCGACAGCCGGCAAGCACCACAACAGACAGAGAGATAATGATGATTGGATGATTGGATGATTGGATGATGATGATGACTGGATGACTGGATGATTGATGACTGGATGACGACGCTGATGATTGGACGATTGGATGCGGTGATGATGACTGGATGGAGAAGCACGCGTGTGGGTCTGCGTCGTCTGTGGACGTGGGGGCGGCGATGGTGCGCCCTGCCGCTGCCGGACAGACCCTGGGCGTGGTGCCGAGGTCGATGCGATCCCCATGCAGGGGGCGGGGCTCGGTGAAGGCCGCATCTGCGGTGCCCAAGCGGGCGGGGCGGGGCGGGGCCGTCAGCAACCATTGCCCCCGACCCCGGACCCCCTCCCCCCCCTCCCTCCCCTCCCCTCCCCGACCCCATCCCCGCGACCCCCAGGGGCCGCGCCGGACGGAGGGTCACACGCCGCCACAGGCCGCCAGACCGCGGAAGAGGCGCAGGGCCGAGGGCGTCGGGATGGTCACCCCAATGGCGGGCCCCGTGTTGAGGCTCATGTAGGTCGAGCTGGCCTGGCTGACCGGGTCGATGACAATCCGGGTCTTCCACGCCCAGTAGGCCTGGGGCTGGCCCGCCACCCGGATGACCGCCACCAGGTAGCCCTCCGTGACCAGCGTCCTGCGGCGCGAGCGCGGCCCACCCCCACAGCCCACCCCCAGCCCCCAGCCCACCCCAGCCACCCCCCCCCCCCCCCCAGCCGACCAACACAGACCGAATCGGCAGCAACAGCAACCACAGCAACCACACAAGAAGAACCAAGGTCAGACCACAAGAAGAACCAAGGTCAGAGACCCCCACAACCGCCGGCCACGGCCCACAGACCCGCCCGTGGTGGTCTCGCCGAAGCAGTCCCTGATCTCGGGTAGCTGAAGGCCCGGGCCTGGAGGACGGTCGAGCGGGCCGTCTCCCGGCTGGACCAGACGAAGCCCGCGCAGGCCGGGTTGGTCAGGTCGGGCCGCTGGTCGAGCTCCAGGCCGAAGGTCACCGTGGGCGGGGGCGGCCCATACTCGAGCGAGATCCCAAGCGGCCCTCCGGGGTGAGGGCCAGGGCCGCCTGGGGCTGGACCGCGTCCACCAGGCCAGCGGGGCACGTCTGCGGGCGGTGGGGGTGGGGCCGAGTCGGGGCGGTTGGGTGAGCGGCGACCTGGCGGCGTGGGGCGGCGTGGGGTGGCTGGGTGGCTGGGCTGGGCGGGGCGGGGCGGGCGGGGCGGGGCGGGCGGGGCGGGGCGGGGCGGGCGGGCTGACAGGGCAGGCAGGACAGGGCCACCATGGGGGGGCGGCGGACCATCCTCGGTGTCGGCGTACAGGTCGGCGCAGGTGACGCCGCCGTTGTCGCCCTCGAAGAGCCCGTACAGGTCCTCGCCGTACCAGATCCGCAGCTGTTGGCCGGCGCTCAGCGCGGTGGCGCGGGGCATGTCAAAGCGCAGCTCGGGCGAGGTGGCCGTCGCGCCGGTCTTGAAGTACCAGGCCCCGTAGAGGGAGCTCACCGATGGGTCCGAGGCCCGGGGGCGATCACCTGGTCCTGTTGTGGGGGCAGCCAGGCGCAGCCAGGCAGGCAGGCACGGCGGCAACAAAACGCACGCGACGAGCGGAAACAAACGAGCGAAGAGAAGAAGAAAAAAGAAGAGAGCACGCGAAGATGGAGGGGATGGGGGGAAAAAGGTGAGAAAATGACGACGACGACGGCGACGACGGACATTGGCATCGGTGATCATCACCGAGAGGCCGCCGGCCAGCCAGGGGCAGCCCCAGTAGGTGGGCTGGTAGTTGGCCGTGTCGCATGAGATGCCGCCGCTGCGAGCCACCAGCACCAGCTGGACGATCCCGCCGATCGCGTAGGGGACCCGCAACCCGCCGAAGCCGCGGTTCTTGCCCGCGAAGCAGACGTTCTCGGCGACAAGGGTGCGGGCACTGGCAAGGCAGTAGAACGACGCCGCGAGCAGCGCGACAATCAGAAGTCGGTTGTTGGTTGTCCCACGCATTGCGAAGATGCCGTGGTGTGTTGCTCAACGATGGCGCGGCGTTTTGGAGTCGACGGGGAGCGATACTCTCAATGGACAATTTCCGGCGCGCCGCCGCACGGACATTCGCGCGTGTCCAACGCGGTACTCGAAGGGGGAAAAACGTGTTGGCCCGGGGACAATGGGGCAATTGCCGGAGAAGAACGATGAAAGGGGTGAGGGAAGAAAGAAAGAGAGGGAAGAGGAGACGATACAAAAGGAAAAGAAGAGGATTCATTTCAAGAAAAGGGACTCGAAGAAACTGAAAGGATGATAAACGTGTTGGCCCGGGGAATAGAAGCAAACGCCGGAGAGAGAGGACAGCCGCGCACAGCCGGTAGAACCCCCCGTTACTCCTGACATTTGGACAGTCTCCCGCTGCTCGATGGTGAAAAAAGCCAAAAAGCCGCGTAACAAAAAGCAAGCGCTGCCACAGGGGTCGGTGCCATCGGCTCCCTCCTCCTCTATCTTACCGTTGTGTCCAGGGACAGGTGGCAGTGGCGAAAACCACTCTTCGAGTTCTTGGCCTACCTTCAACCGCATGGCCTCTGGCCGGGTCACCCCTACATTGTCCCAGAACATGCCTGCCATTGGGCTCTCCACAACCCGACAATCGTTCCTCCCGAGAAAGTCGCTGGGTTCATCAACTTCTACAAGGTCGCTCGCCTTCTTCGCGGCAAGCCATTATTTCTCGTTGTTGTTCTAGGGTGGGTTCGAAGTTTTCGCCTCGACTTTCGAAGCTGAGAAGAAAAGGAATCTCTCCATCCCATTCTCTGACTGGCTCGCGCGGGTGATGAAGATCAAAGAAAACGTCACCGATTCAACAAAACGCCGGCTGTCTGCACCTCTTCTTCTTCTTTTTTTGGTTCACCCACTTGGTGCAGGCCTGATTGGTATCGCGTCAAACTGAATGATAAGCTCATTGGCGCATTCAACCCTGACTTCTTGGCCGGCATGCAGAAGCATTCTGTGCCTCCGCCCCCAACCGCAACGGACCCATCTGCAACTGCCACTGCTCCAGCCACGGCCACGACCACGGCCACCCCTGCTCGTCCCCCCCGCACCAAGCGTGCCCGGGCGGCCGCGAAACCCGCTGCTGTTCCGGCTGCCTGTCGCGGCCCCGTCCCGCCCGCTGGGGCAAATACATCATCAACCACTGGGCCTTCAGGCTCGAAAAGGATGATCGTGGTCGACGACGACGACGAACAGTCCGACAAGGAAAAGAAAGACGATGACGTGGCCGCCACCCGAAAGCGCCCCCGCAAGAAGGAACCCCCCGCGCCCCTTGCCCTCTTTCCACACCCCGAATCGATCCCTGGACCGAAGCCGGCCTACGGGCTCTCCCTCGTCCCCTCCAAGGGGAACTTCCTGCTCTACGTGGCCACCCCGGATGGGCCCGAGTACTTCGTTGGAGTGGTTCGCTCTGACTACCTCGAGCCGCTCACCCGGGACGCACTCGCGACGCTCCGCCGGCATGGCGTGCAAGTGCGCCAACCACCCAGGCCCACTCCGCTTCCTCCGCTCGCCGGTGCCCCTGTCTGTCGGGCGTGCCTTGGCGCTGTCTCATCGGCTGTGGATCCTCGCGTGTGTGGCGTCTGTGTGTGTCAGCTGCCGTTCAATCTTTTGTCGGGCCTGCTCTTGTACCCGTTTGTCTCAAAGGATGCTGCCGGCGTCTCCGCACCGGCCGTTAGCAACTTTGTCCTGCCTGGCCCCCCGAAGGCGCCGATTGCAGACGGCACAGCCGCGGCACCGACCCAGGTCGGGCGCAGTTGCTTAGGTGTCTCATATTCGGTGCAAACTTCTGGGGGAGTGCTCCAGCCTGCAGCTCCCACGACCGTTGGTCCCGTCTGTTATGCGTGCTTCCTCCTGTTGTCAGTGTATCATTCGACTCCTCCTTCCTCATCGGTTGGCGCTCCAACCACAATCATCCCAATCGTCTCCCCCCCAGCAACCCCAGCAACCCCAGCAATCCCAGCAATCCCAGCAATCCCAGCAATCCCAGCAATTCCAGCAATTCCAGCAATTCCAGCAGAGCCAGCAATTCCAGCAGAGCCAGCAATTCCAGCAATCCCAGCAATCCCAGCAATCCCAGCAATCCCAGCAATTCCAGCAATTCCCGCAATCCCAGCAATTCCAGGGCCAGCAATTCCAGCAATTCCACCAATTCCCGCAATCCCAGCAATCCCAGCAATCACCGCCATTCCAGCAATTCCAGAAATTCCAGCAATTCCAGCAGAGCCAGCAATTCCAGCAGAGCCAGCAATCCCAGCAATTCCAGCAATTCCAGCAAGTACCGCAAGTCCCGCCACAAGCGTTCACACCCGCCACACTGCACCCCTCGTTCCAGGCGCCCATCTTTCCTCTAACTTTTGGCCCTGCACCGTCCGACGCCCGGCATCCGCCTCATCCGGTCCCCCCACCTCCCACCATTTCTTTGCGGGCATTGCCATTCCCACAAGGCTCACCCGGATCCCCAACCATGCGCCATGCTTCGAGACCCGTTCCGGAACCACGAGAGTTGCTCGACACCTCACACCTTCCTGCTCCTTCCGCTTCTCCTCTGGCTCTCGCTCCTCCTCCTCTCGTCGCTCCTCCTCCTCTCGTCGCTCCTCCTCCTCTCGTCGCTCCTCCTCCTCTCGTCGCTCCTCCTCCTCTCGTCGCTCCTCCTCCTCTCGTCGCTCCTCCTCCTCTCGTCGCTCCTCCTCCTCTCGTCGCTCCTCCTCCTCTCGTCGCTCCTCCTCCTCTCGTCGCTCCTCCTCCTCTCGTCGCTCCTCCTCCTCTCGTCGCTCCTGCGTCTGCTGCGTCTGCTGCGTCTGCCGCTCCCGAGCGATTTTATCAGCTTCTCCCGAATCTCCCCTCATCGGCGAAGCTGCCCTCAACGACAGCGCCCGTGGGAAAGTCCCTCCCACTGACCACCACTCTGGCCAACGAATCTGATGATCTCACTTTGGGCAACGACGACCCGTTCGCTGCTCAACCTTTTCTTGGTGATTTTGGCAACAGCGAGGACGACGCTGGCGGTGGTCTCGGCGTGAGCCCCTGGTCACTCGCCTTCACACTGTAGCTGCGAGTTTCACGGGAGATTTTAGGTGTTTTTTTCAATAAGTTGTGTTCCCGGTCAAGTCTCTTCGGACACCACAGTTTTTAGAATTTTATCTTTGCGCCCGCAGGAAAAAACCCAGACGGCATGCGGATGATGGGGGGACCCACAAGGAAATCCGACACACTGAGAGGTAGGAGGGCCAACTGAGAAGAATACATCAAAGAGAAAGCTCCCGAAACCATTCTTCTGGAGAAGAGGTCCCGGAAGTTTCAAATCACCCGCCACATATCCCACAATCTAGTTTCTCTCACCCTGGCCAGGTTGGGCTTTCGGGCACATGCAGGGCACGGGCGAGCCGCCACTCCGTATTTATGATCTTCTGATTGATCGGTTTGCGAACTTGTATGGTGCCGAAATTCTGGACGCTCCTCTCTATGGAAAGGACGGGTGCCGCTATTTTGGTGGGTGCATCGCTGGAATCATTCCTCATTTGCCCCGGATCAGGGGGATGGGGTTCACCCATATTATGCTCACGCCTTTTTTGCTGGGTCAACTCGGTGATCCGACCGGCTACCACGGTTCCCACATTGTCGATCCTGGGCGCCTCGATCCTCGACTTGTGGCTGGGTGGAATGGTCAAGGGGCACCTCCCTCCGATGAGGTGCTCATTGAAATCTACAACCAATTTTTGGAAGCGATGAGACGCTCGAATCTGAAACTTATCTTCACTTTTTCCCCCAATCATCTCGTTCCTTGCGAGATGGTCCATCACACTTTTCGGGAACCCACGCCGCCCCCGCCCACGGTGACCACATCCACATGCACGGTGACCACATCCACATGCACGGTGACCACATCCACATGCACGGTGACCACGGTGACCACGGTGACCACGGTGACCACGGTGACCACACCCACGGTGACCACACCCACGGTGCCGGAGGTGCCCGAGCCTGTTTTCGCAGTCGATGGGAACAAGAACAGGATCCCATTCCTCCACTTCACTGATCTTCCCCTTTGGAAGTTGGACCACAGCTCTGCGGGATGTCGGGCCTACCTCGTTCAGGTCTGTTGCGCATTCTCCCCTCCCTTAGCTCACTCTCGCTCCAGTCGATTTCCCGATGGACAGCTCACAGCGACGTTGTTGATATTATTCGGTTTGACCATGCCATCGGGGTCGAGCCGGCCTTCCTGAAGTTGCTGGTGACGGATCTCCAGAATCAGAGAACAAGCGCTCACCTCAAGCCGCTGCGTTTCATGGCCGAGATTAACCTGACCAACATCCGCAGGGAAGCCCTCCACACCTTGGCTCCATCCCTGAAAGATGTGATTTCTCCGGGGGACTCCAACTGCCGCGGAGAACTGAAGACAGTCAGTGAAAGCGTCTTTGAGACTGTGCGGCAGCGCTATGCGGAGGTCTGTCGCCTCAATCATCCAACCCGCTCCCACACGCCCTTCATAGGCTGGCGTCAACTTCTTTGTGGACATGAAATGCCACGAGGCCTTGGTGCTCTACATGACGAAGATCCTCAAAACAATGCGGTCCCCATCAACATCCATGGGTGCAGAACCATTCCCTCCTCTTCCCCCCGGCTGCGTCGCCTTCTTTTCCGGTCATGACATGGACCGGGCTCCCATAGCGGTCGCCTATCGTATGGCTTGCCAAGAAGGGCTCGCTCCTGAGCTGGCATGGGATGTTCTGGCGGACAAAAAGAAGCTCCAAGCGTTACGTCCGCCGGACGATTATGTTTCGATCATGCGCGGTCTGCCGGATCACCCGGTCCAACTTCCCCTCAATCTCAATGTCTATTCCACAGAGAGTCTCCGCATCCTCCAGGCGGCCCACGGCATCCACATTTTGGTGTATCAAGGAGATGAGTACCCCGATTGTGTGCATCTTCACCAAACGAAACTCCGGTATACTGCAGACTTTGAAGAAGGGTGTGGCGATCTCCATTTCCGGCAATGCATGCGCTTCCCGGATGTCGCTAAGCCCGGCTACTGGTGCGGCCGCATCGGGGCTGTTCCGACCGAGGAGATCACTCGCTGGTTGACGGCCCGGCAACTCCGCGAACAGTTCGCCCATGTTGCTCTGAAAGATCTCGCATCCCAAAACGTGAAGCGGCGCCGGATCACCTGTTGCCCCACTTCCAGCGGTCGGATTGCCTGGGCCTGCTTCGGCTGCAGCCGCGACAGCCTCGAGCCACATCCCCACCGTTCGGGTCCTCCTGGTGCTTGTCAACCCCAGCGAAGCAGACCCTGCATTGGACGATTTGCCAGCCTCCTCGAAGAAAGCCAAAGAACTCCCTTTCCATCCAGAAACAGTCTGCTTTCGCTGTCTCTCGGATTCACTTTCTTTTGGCACCCAATAGCGATTTGTGGTGCACCTTCTCACACAACCTGGAGAGCGCGTCCTCAAAGGTCTGCCACGCAGCATCAATCGGCCACAACCGTGTTCTTTTTAGAAACGATCCTCAGCTTCTCCCCCCACGTGGTTGCCTACCTGGGTCACGGGTTCCACAATGCCATTACCATCTCCGCCGGGAGCGATATGTCGGGGCCGCTACCACTGGGGCGTCTCGGCCCGGCCGCACTGCTCAATTGTTTTTCGGGGAGTCCCCAGGCTTCGGCACCCCCGGCAACAGCCACAGCCACAGCCACAACGACAGTGGCACCAGACCTCGCCGGGGCAACTCCACCGCCAACGCCCCTAGAAGCCACAGCCACGCCCCTCTCAGCAACCGCGCCCCTGGCACCCTCAACGTGCCCTGATGCCGTGATGCTGCTGTGCTGCAACTCGCTGTTCATAGGGGAGTATCTCCAACGGAAGTTTCCCAGTCCCTCCGGAATGCAGCGGGTCGTGGCAACGGCGGATGAACTCCTGGACGAGGAGGCGGCCTCCTTCCTCTCATACCTGCTGGCCTACGCGCCGCACAACATCTCGCCCGAGGGGTTCAGCGATGGTGCTATCAAAGTTGCGATCAAGAACGCACAGGAGACCCGGGCACACTATTGCGGTCGATACGACCCCATCACACCCCTGGTGCTCCTCAGGCGTCTGACGCCCCCCCCGCAGGACGATACTTGGTGTGGATGCACTTTTGAGCGCAGTTCGCTCACGCTGGCCGAGTCCGTCCACGTCTCCCGTGACATCCATCGTGGCTATCGATTGCGGCGCACGTGCGAGTGTACGGTGAAGCAACCCAATTACAAGTCCGAACAAGCTTTCGGTTGTCTCCAGCTCACGCCGCCCCCGTTCTCTGCCGAGACCTCCACCATCGGGGGTCAGGCCGGTGTCGCTGCCACGGCCGCCCTGCCCCTGCCCCAGTCCGAAGCCTTGGTCCTCCCACAGGATGAAACTGCTCCGACCTCCACCACTGGGGGTCAGGCTCTGCCCTCCACCTCTCCGCCATCTGACGCCCCCACCGATTCAGCAGCCCCTCCTCCATGGTGTTGTTCGTGTATCAAAAAGGGACAACACCAACACCAGACCGCCTCCGCCTCGTATGTGCCGAGATGCACGGAATGTGGCCACAGAATGCCCTTCCTGATTCCATGCGAGTTTGTGCCCACTGACGCCACTGTGTCGAAGGCGAACCCTGCATTTCAGGCTCTGCTCCAATAATCGAAAAAGAGTGATGAATCATCTGGCCGCCGGCATCATCATGGAGAGGTAGGAGGAATACAGGAGGCAAACGAACCGATTGGCACACTAACCAGCGACGAGGGGGGCCTGGCCCAGCTGGAGGAGGAGTGGCTGATGACGACGGGGCGATGTTGGGTGGATTCATTCCACGAACAAAACTGACTGAAGTCAGAACTGTGAAGACAGTGACGGCGAGGTTGAATTTGTCGACATGTCGGTACGTCGTCGGCGCGCAAAACGGCGGGTGATGAGGTGAGGGGAAATTGGGGGGATAAAACTTTTTGTGGCAATTTCTTTCTCTCACACGATGCTGCATTAACACGAGACTGACTGACTGGCCGTCCGTTGCTGATCGGAAACACATCTGCGTAAAATAATTTTGTTTACGGTACCCCGGGCCAAAAAGATTCTCCTCCTCAAATTTGGGTTGCTGGAGTGAAACCCGTTATCTCTCATGATACCGGGGACATTTGAAGGCATTCCGAACCATGTTTGGCTTTATCTCTCCGCTATTGACTCGTCCTTCCGGTTACATTGCATCCTCTCGGCGATTAATCACTGCTTTCGAGACCTTCTTATGAAGGGAACCACGAGACTCTGCTGGTCTGAAATAAACTCAAGGGACCGTCCAAATTCGGTCTCTGCTCTGTTTCCCGTGACCCGTCCTCCCTTTGCGCTGATTCTCCGGCGACGTGCGGCTTCGCTTGAATGGCTCACGATTTCCGATCCATTCGACGCTGAAGATGCCGCCGCCTTTGTGGAGGATGATCTGAAGGGGGCTGTCTTCCCCCAGCTGCGCACGCTGAACTTCCCGCGGGCCCCGCTGTGGTTCCTCAGGCTGGTACCCCAGCTGAGGGACTTGACCATCAACCAGGCGGCCTTCCCCTCACGTCGCAGCTTTTATCAGTTCCTGCGGGACCGTCCCAGCTTGCAATCTTTGGAAATCTTTGAGCTCTCGCTATTGTACTTTGGCCTGCGAGGCCAACGGCTCCGCCCCTACAGGGCCATGGTGCGGGCCGCAGCCGGCGAGGGCATTGAAATTGGCACACCGGGCAGCGTGCGGGGCCTCACCTTGGAGCAAAGCGACCCAGAGGACCTGCCCTTGCTCCTGGCCGACTGGCCCAACATGGAGCACCTGCGGGTCACTTTCGAAGAACTGACGACTGACCCACTTGGCGTCCTGGCAGCAGCCATCCAACCACATGCCCCCAACCTACAATTGGAGCTTAGCCTGAACCATCACACTTCCATCATGCCCCATGCACTCCAACCATTCGACTCCGTCCTGACGTCTCTCTCGGCATCGGTGGTGTGCTCGTCTCCGCGTCTCGTGCTGCCCGCCACGTTGCGGGTCTGCGACCTTGTACTCCTGCCCGATCTGGCCGAGGAGGTGACCTTGGATCTGCCCCATGTCGAGGAACTCACTCTGAAGGTCTCGAAGCCTCTGAACAGGGTCACTCTGTGCTGCCCCGCATTGGGTACATTCAGGGCGAGGACCAACAATCACCCACGCCTCATTTCCTGCTTTGCGGCCGAGGGGCGCATGCCTCTTCTAGGCACGCTCGAGTTTGGTGACTGTCTGTGGTGCCACCACTCTACTTTTCATGAACCTTTTATGTAGCTGAATTGACAATTGGACCAGGGGAGTCACTGGACCTTGACGGCCTTTGGAAGAATGATTTGCCCGACTTCTGGCGGGTTCGCAATCTCGAGCTGGCCATCTCTCTCAACAAGGGACATATCAGCAGCCATCTTCGGGTTCCTCCTTCTGTCAAACGCCTCGTCGTTTCCACCAGATCGGTTTCGGGGGGCCTGATTAATGTCTCGTCTTTTGGTGTCATTTCTTGTCATCATTTCTTGTTCTCCTTCAGCCCCTCGAAATGTCCGCGCCACAGCTCGAGGAACTTGAGGTCAGGGCGTCTATGTGCACCACGATCAATTTCTCAGGGGGCCCTCCATTGCTGCACACCCTGAGCGTCCTCGACACACCGCCCTCTCCTTCAAAATTGCCGCCTGCGCTCTTTTCTCTCATCCATCAATGCCAAAAATCCCTCAAAAGGCTTGTCCTTGACTGGGCAGGATATTCCGCTCAGGTACCGCTCATCGAGGAGTGCCCTGTCCTGCAGCAGCTCTGGTGCAAGAGCCCCATCGGCTTCCGGTCGCGCTGTCCCTTCCTCGACCGTCTCGGCCTCACCGCGCCAACAGTCTATCGGCCGACAGTGTACCGACCGACAGCGGGTCGGCGGCCGCCGCCGCCGAAAACGGCACTGGACAATGCGGCCCTGACCCCGATCAGAGTCTTGTTCGTCAACATTGAGGAAGATTGGAACGTCTGACATAGTATATCTTTATGTGACGGCATCTGACTCATTTTCTCGTCGTTTCTTCATCTTTTCGGGTTTTCAGGCTCTTCAGGAGGATGGCCCACTCCTCACGATCGTTCGGATCAAGGATCCCGTGCCATCGGTTCTGCTGGGTCCGTCGCGTTCGAGCCATCTCCGCATCACCCGCCCAATTCCACAGACCGTCTTCGGCAAGACCGACCTGATGTGCTGATCTTCAGTTGCCCCTGCATCAGCGATGCCCTCCTCCTACGGACCTTCAAGACGCCCAATCTGCGTCCCTTATACGCCCAGGACCTTGCCAGCATCATCCAGCAGTCAGGCGCCCCTGTTCGCGTCGTCCTGCACCATTCTGAGCACAGTGGGTGGGTTCATTTTTGTCTCCCTTATGCCTTCTTGGGGGATCTCTTTGAAATCCACAAGCAACAAGGGCTGCTTCTGACCGGGGAAATCAAAGTTGACCACGAAAACGATCTTCCATCATTCTTCCGATGCCTGGCCGAGATGGGAATCGCCTCAGCCGTTGAATCCCTGAAGGAATCCAGAATATACGATGCTGAAGCCTTTGCCTTTGAAGGCCACCTGCCGCCACCACACCTGCTGACTCCGAGGCGCCTGCCTCTCCACCAGTATGCCCAAGAACTGCAAGCCCATTTTGCGAATGTCACTCTGGGAGAGTTGGAGGGCGCCCTCGAGCGGCGAGGCCCCGCGTTTTGCTGCCAATGTCAGGCCTCGACCCCACCCCAATTCCGCGTGGTGTGGTCATGCACTGCCTGCAGCGACAAGTGCCCAGACCATGATCTCATTGACAATTCCATTGTCCTTCCCGACCCGGGTAGCACCTTGTCCTGTCTTCCCATCATTCGGGAGAACGCCTCTCAGTTGGTGAGCGACCACATTGACTTGGGTGTGCCCAACTTCTGCTTTCGGTGCCTTTTGAACAGCGGTGGAGCCGTGTTGAACAGTCTTGCGTTGCCGCTGGCTGAGTGTGTGGGCTGCCATACTCGTGGGTTGCGCATGCGCAGTGACGCCCTCGCCGCCCTGCCGCCTTTCGACGAGCGGCCATCCGACGTGCCGCCGCATCCTCGGCCTCGGCCGCCATTCCCCGATCGCCCGGTGATAATCCGTCTGTCGGCTCCTCAACAGCAAGCAACGACCTCAACCTCAACTAGATGGCGGCGCAGTGGGCCAGAGTCAAGCACCACCACCCATCAACCACCCAGAGGGCCCCGCCTTACGTGTGCTCTGTATCACTCTCAACCCGAATCCTGCCATCGATAACCCCCGGTTGGAGCAACTCTCCACTTCCGCGCTCCAGGAGATCTCCGCAGCATTGAAGGCTGCCCCCCAATTCGTCTGATTTCCTTTATATCAGTCCCTTTATATGTTATTTTTAGGGTTTCGAGGTGAGCCTCCTCTGCGAACCGTCGACCCGGGTCCTCAAAGGTCTTCCCCCCGCATACAGGTTTGATTCATTGTCCATTTGCCCCCCAACCAGCCAAAATGCGCGAGTTCCGCCCCGATCTGGTGGTCTACTTGGGCCACGGCCTCCCCCAGGCCGTCAGTATCCGCGGTGAGGAGGCTATGACGAAGCCCCTGACTTGGATCGGCCCTGACGAGTTCCTGAGCTGCTTCGGCGGCGCGACCCCACCTGCGGAATCACCGCTCCCCACGATCACGGCAGACCATCCAACTTCCACACCACTGACACCCCCATCTCCGCTTTCGGTCCCCCACACGGTGCTGTTGTTGTGCTGCAACTCGTTGGCTCTGGGCGATCACCTGCTGCGGGGCCTGTCGGACAGCGGCGGTCTGGAGCGGGTGGTTGCCACAGCGGACGAGCTCGCGGACGTGGAGGCGAGCCGCTTCATCTCGACGCTTCTGGCATACGCGCCCCACAATCCCATCCCAGCCACTCTGGACAAGACTATAATGTTGGCGTTCCGCCATGCCCAACAAGCCCGGGCAACTCTTCAAGACCCGGTCGACCCGACGACACCCCTTGTGCTCATTTCATCACACTCTGCTGACAATGCCTTTTCGCGGGGCCCCACCCTGGCCGAGGCCCTCCACGCCACCCGGGCCCTTGCCCGTCCCTTGGAGAGCATCCCCCTGCGGCGCACTTGTGGTTGCCCGGAAGGGCCCCAGTTTGCGATCGAATATGCTCATGGCTGCGTGAGGCCCGCGGTGTCTGAAGGGCCGACAACCCTCTGCACCGCCCAGGAGCAGCGTGAAGGACCCGAGGAGTCCCGACACCACGGACACGTCGGCGTGTGGTGCCTGCGATGCATCGAAAATGTGGCTCACGACCGAGCGCTGCTTCCCTACGCTCAACGCTGCAAGCGGTGCGGCCAGGCCGCCTTCATCATCCCGTGCGACCTTCCCTCAGCCTTCGGCCCCCTCCCGGCTGCTACCCCTGGGCGCGAGAAAGACCCTCCATTCCCCCCGCAGGCGCCTCGCCCTCTCCCTCCAGCCACTTCTCCTGAAGATTCGCCTCCATCCCTGACCTCTCCTGGCTGGGACGCCTTCTCCGACGACAATCAATAGTCCACAAAAGACCGGCACTGCGCGACGTCGCCTCACGGCCCCCCAACTGCTCGCCCGAGGTCATCAGGCCCAGGGCACCTGGCGCGAAAGGCGCAAATAATCTCCTTCTGGAACTCGTCGCCCTCGCAAAGAACAGCATTTCTCAGTCAGTCAGTCTCGTGTTAATGCAGCCTCGTAGGAGGCTAACTAGATAATCGCAATCGAGAAGAGTTCACAAAAGGTTTTACTCCCATTTCTCTCTTCGCTCCTGCAAAGACACAACCCGTCTCTGGCCGGATGGGGCACATGGACGGCGGCGTGGGAACTAAAGGGGGTGGTCAAGGTGGCGATGGCCCCGGAGGCCCAATCTCGCGTCAGGCTTCGCTACGAAGCTGCATTAACACGAGACTGACTGGGACGCCAACGCCTGGGCGACGGCCTAGCGATGGGGGGAAAACGTGTTGGCCCGGGGACGAAACAAAAAGTTGATCCAGATTTCCAGCAAGAGGGGCGGCTACTGTACTGCTTTCCGGCCAACGTTTGGCCACGAGGTTGATGCCGCTCAGCCTTTCCTTCGGCCAAGCGCAGCGTCGACGGCAAGAGAAAAAGGTTTTATAATTGTAGCTCTCCTCACACCACCACCCGATACTTCAGACTTCAGGCACATCATCACATCGCTCATCACATCGCTCATCCTGGCTCTCCTCCCCTCGATCCTCACACCGCTGGATATTCCTGAGCTGTTCGTTCATATTCTCGCCCAAGTGGATATTCGCACGTTATATTCTTGTTTGGCTGTGAGCCGACGGTGGCATGAGACGGCGTTGCTGCCAGTATGCTGGAAGTTGCGCTGCCTGGCGGAGGGTCTTTGGCATGATGGCAATTTATTACCAGATAGCACTCCGAATCCGTGGATATCATTATACCACAGAGCCATTGCCATTGGCACCCATACTTTGAGGGTCGTTTTGGTCAATGCGCCTGGGTTTGTGCTGCGGTTCGCGTTTCGTCGACTATGTTTCCTGTAGTTCTGGTAAATCCTCCCTTTGTCACCGGCTCGTGACGGGCCAGTTTGGCGGATCGGAGCTCATCCCCACGCTCATGCTGCGCAAGACGCTACCCGTTCCCCCATGTGCCACCGTCACCTTGGAGATTTTGGATACGGCTGGACAAGAACGATATCGCCATCTTGGTCTCCCTTCCCCTCAGGCACTATCGGCCGATTTCCCACCTCCACCCTAGTCGCTAGTATGCACTACCGAAGGGCTGCGGCAGTTTTGGTGTGCTACGATTGTACAGACACTCGTGTTCTCCATGAGGCGAAATCTTGGATTGACGAAATCAGGGACTCCCCGGTGGATCCTGTCATTGGGCTGGTCTGTGGACAGTCCCCCCGGCAAGCACATCACCACCCCTTCACCTCCCAGGTTTGCTGCAAGTGCGACTTGGTCGACCGGCGGCAAGTGACCCGCGCCCAGGGGGAGGCCTTCGCGGCCTCGGTGAAAGCCACCTACTTTGAGACGAGCGCCCTCACGGGGCAGGGCGTCCAGGAGTGCTTCGTGGGCATCGCGAGAGCCGCCATCCTCGCGCACCAACCCCGGATCACTCCCCCATCCCCCCTTCGGCCGCCCAGGTCGTCAAAGTGCATCATCGCCTGAGGGCCCCCCACCCTCGCCCGTGGGCAGGTGCCCCCGAGAATGTATCCTCGTGTTAAAACAGCCTTGTAGGAGACTCACGATCAAAAAATAACCAGAGACTTCGTTGTCGTTTTGGTGCCCTCGTGCGTTTTTCTTCGTCCCGGGCCAACACGTTTTCCCCCGGGTAGGTGGGGGGGGGGGGGGGGGGGGGGACGGCTCGAGGCTCAAATGGTGTGGGCTCAGGGCCATTCATTAGTGGATCGCAAACGCAATCAACGGTTCGAGAAGAGGGACATTCTGCAGACATGTCAGAAAGACAGAGGTAAATCACCCTTTGGTTATTTCGCCAATATTTCCTCGTGCTGGAGTCGAAGAAACCTGGGTCTGGTGGCCCCACCGCGACCGTCGCTGAGGAGGTCACGTTCACCGCTTCCATGAGTGAGGCGTTGGAATGCCCCATCTGCTCCGAGATTCTCCGTGATGCTTATGTGACATTCTGTGGTCACGCCTTCTGTGAAAGTTGCCTCCTCCGTTGGCTTCAGCAAAAAAATTTCTGCCCCATTTGTCGCAAAAACCCCTCGCCAATTCACCCAGACTTTGCCTTGCGACGGATCGCCATCTCTTATCGGAAACTCTCTGGCGAACCCGATGCCACAGCACACACCGAAACGGCTCATGTTTGTTGCTTTGCGATGCTTTCGACATTCTGGCCCTCTGAATTCGTTTAGTCGAACCCTGACGAGGAACGTCTCGCCGGCAATCTTGCCTATCAGCGCGGCGATTATGCCGAGGCGATATCTGCATACACCCGTGCCATGAGCAAGCAAAGGTTTGCTGACATATTAGTCGCACTTGTGCACTGGGTCAATTTCCCAGGGACCCCATCCTCTACGCCAACCGGGCTCAGTGCTATGTCAAACTGGGGCAGGTCTGCGGCTCCTCCCCTGGGGGTGGGAGGCACTCCACATTTGCCCCTGTTGTAGTTCCGAGCAGGCCTGGAGGACTGCGACGAGGCAACGAAGTTGAACCCAGGGTTTGGTCCGCGTCTCCAGTGGATGGAACGTATGGTGGATGGTACCGCGGTACTGGTGGTGATGCTCTCCACTCCGATTCTCAACTTGACCCCGCCCCTTTCCTCTGCCTCCTCTGGTTCTTCCCACGCCCAGTGAAAGCATACATCCGGAAGGCCCTCTGCCAGGAGAAGATGAGTGACTTTCGGGGAACCCTGGTCACCCTGCAGGTCCGATCCCTGCTCCCCCCAATCACCAACATCAGCATCCCCCTCCCCTCCCCTCCCCCCCTCCCCCCCCTCCCTCCCCTCCCTCCCCCCCCCCACACACACACACACACACACGCACACACACACACACACACACACACACACACACCCAAACTCAATCCCAACCCCATGACCAAGTCCACAGTGTGGAAGCATGATGGATGACAATCGAAATCACGTCCCGATCTCATCGCATTTCTTCTCTTCCGTCCGGACCCTGGCTGGCATCCCCCCCCCCCCCCCACCTCCTCCTCCTCCTCCTCCTCATCACCCCTCCCCCTCCACTGTAGCATCACAGTTGGACCAGAGCGGCGAGTGGCGAAGCTCCATCAACGAGAGCATCACCCGAGTATCTGCAGTCTGCAGTCCCTCGACCTCCATCCTCCATCCCTCCACCCCCCCCCCCCACACACACACACACGCACGCACACGCACACGCACACGCCATCGCCCTTGCCCTTGCCCTCGCCCTCGCCACCCCACACACCACCCCACACACCTCCACACATCCTTCTTTACTCGACACACCTCCACACACCACCCCACACACCACCACACCTGTCTCTTCTACCTCGCTGGGTTTTGTTTTCCCGTTACTTCTTTCCCTCTTTACTCCACACACCACCACACCACCACACACGCCACCACACACGCCCTCCACAGGGGATTCCTTCGCCCACGGGTGCAGTGACATTCGTGCTGTCTCTTCTACCTCTCTGGTTTTTGTTTTCCCGTTACTTCGTTCCCTCTTTGCTCCACACACCACACACACGCCGCTCACGCGTGTATCAAATTCTTTCCCCGCTCTCCACACAGCTTCTCCGCCAGTCCGAACCTCCCCCAGCCCCGGGCCAGCACCAGCCGCGACCCCAGACCGCCGGCCGGCCATTCGCCGACCCTGCCGACCTCCTCAACGGGTTGGCGGGTGGCTTCTTTGGGCCGACGGGCGGGGCGGCCGCCATGAACACTTTCCAGGAGATGATGGGATCAATGTTCGGGGCGGGGCCTGGGGCCAGAAGGGGCCAGCCACCACCGCCTCCACCACCACCGCCACCACCACCACCAACAGCGTCGCCGCCTGGGCAGAGGGAACAGCCTGGGGATTGCCGGACAAGTTGAAATCTCGTCGACGGCATTCTCCTCGCAAATGGGACTGATTTCCACAAACCAGTCCCAAATGTGACTCGCAATTTCAATCATTGAATGCGTCTCGCGGTTTTGAACGGGTGGAAAGTGACGAAAGCAGACGGACCAGACCGGCCATGAACACATTCCAGGAGTTGATGGGCTCAATTTCGGGGCGGGGGGGAAAAGGTCGGGACGAGAAGAACGCGCCGCCACCGCCACCGCCACCACCAGCAACAAAGCAGCAAGTCACCTGGCTGGCAAATTCATAGAGCAGACGGACGGACACATTCCACAGCAGATTCTGGGCTCCATGTTCTGGGGCGGGTCTAGAGCCCCGCCTCGGGAGGCAGCCGCTGTGCGGCGGTTCACGGCGATCGAAGAGAAAGAAAGTTCTTGGTGGCATCTATGGGCAGGGTGGGTGTAGGGAAGGTGCCTGCGCGGTTATTACCCCAGGTGATACCCTCTATTCCAAGACGCCTGACAACACGCACATCTGTGCTGTGGTGCCCGCCCGAAATTAAGGATTTTGGGAGACAAAATTGCGTTCACCACCACCACCCCAAAAGGCGGCCAAAAAATGCCACCCCGGGGATGTACTAAAGTATGTGAAATACGAAAAAGGCGCGTTCACAAAAGACACTGGGAGGGGAGGAGGAGGGGGAGGGGGAGGGGGAGGAGGGGGAGGGGAGGGAAAAACAAATCTGCATGAAAATAATCAACAACACGAAAAACAAGAAAGAGAAGAGAAACAAGATGAAGAGGCAGTTTCCACAAAAAAATACTCAGCCCCCCGTGGGCCCACGCTTGCGAAACTGGAAAGGGAACATTGTCGGTCGTGTGCCAACACAACCCCGGGCGATGGCGGCCGCCTCACCGGGTTTCGATCGGGTCATGGTTCGCTTCGGGGCGTGGCGGGGTCAAATCCGGCAGAAGGCGGCGGTCGGCCGCCTCGCGGACGAGCCCCTCAAAGCAATTCCGGACGCCCTGGCCCGTGAGGGCGCTGGTCTCCCAGTAAGAGGCTCCGACCGAGGTCGCGAAGGCCTCCGCCTCTGCCCGGGGGACTTTCCGCTCATTGACCAGATCACATTTGCAACATACCTAGATGGAGTGTGGGGAGGGATACCGTGGGGTGACACAGACCACCCCAAGGACAAGTGTGTCGATGGTACTTCGGGATTGGGAGACCAACGACTTGAGCGCCTCGAAACCGGTTGGGTTGGTGCAGTCGAAGCAAAAAAGAATCACAACGCTGCCCCGAAAATAAATCGACGCTGCGAACAAGATGGTGTCAATAAAAAAAAACAAAAAAAAAAAGCAATGCACACGGACCAAGCTGGCGATATTTCCCACTAATATCCCAAAGGTCGAGCGAAATCAGCGCGGAGGGCAGGACGCACAGTTTTCGCAAATATATCGCAGGAGAAACTGAAGGCACGAAGTCACCCGAGGCGAATCGCCAGCAAAGGGAGGTCGTACCAGCACTTTCAAATTGCCAGATGAGAGAGATAAAAACGGCACAACAAACTTTTCAGGACCGATCGCGGTCATCTTCACAGATGTCCGAACTTTGGCCTTGGTCCGGATGTACCGATCTTCCCACGAGGTGCCCTCTAAAACATCACCTTGCTGATTTTCTTTCACAATCCCCTCTGACAAACAACGCAATTTCCAGCAGATGGGAAGGCGCGCCGCATCACGCCAGATCCGACAGACGCGCGAACACGCATATAATGAACGGATATTCACTCGAGCAATAATCTGGACAAGGATTTCTGGCACAGCCAAAGCGGCCGGAGTCACACTGAAGCGCTGTCCCATGACAGACAGCGTGCTTCTCCTCAACGATACAGACGACAGATATTCAAATCAAATTTGACGGTCATTTGCTCTTCTTCCCTCACCCCTTTCATCGTTCTTCTCCGGCAATTGCCCCATTGTCCCCGGGCCAACACGTTTTTCCCCCATCATCAACAACCCACTGTCCAAAACATTTTTTTGAGAACACATTGTCGATCGGTGACCACTTTGATCCTCCGGTGACTTTGATTGTATAGCCCTTGCCTTTTCGTGTTCCCGTCAGGGGTCAGGTCCTCTTCATCCCCCTGGAGCGAGCGGTGCAGAGCAGAGCGCCCGATCACGGTGGTTAGACCAGAGGCCAGCTGCCAAAGGACCGGAGGGGCGGGGCAAGTTCACTTTTTTTTTTAGTTGTACCCCCGGCTGTGGACGGGCTGATCATTCGGACAGGGGGGGGGGGGGGGGGGAGGAGGAGGAGGAGGAGGGAGGAGGAGAAGGAGGGAGGAGGAGGAGGAGGGAGGAGGAGGGAGGAGGAGGGAGGAGGAGGGAGGATGGAGGAGGAGGGGGGAGGAGGAGGAGGACCACCCAAACAAGAGAATAAAGCCCATCGAATGAAAAAGGCGCGGTTCCCAAAAGCCACGTAGGGCACTGGGGGGGGGGGGGATACACGAAAACAACAAATCCGTTGAAAAACAACCGGCATCTGAAAATTGAAGGAGAGGATATTCATCAATAATTCCAAAAAAGAGAAACACGTGGGAGGCAGTGGATGACCGGGGTAGTGTGACACAGACCACCCCAACGGTGAATACCTCGATGACGCCTTGAGCTCGGGGTAACAGCGACCTAATTTCTTCAAACCCGGCTGGGTTCGTGCAGTCGAAGCAAAGAAGAGTCGCGACGCTTTTCCGATAATAGATCGGCGCTGCGATGGTGTCAACAAAAAAAAGCCATGAAATCACCGCACAAACCAAGATGGCGAGATTTACCACCAATATCCCAGAGTTCGAGAGAAATAAGCTTGGAGGGCAGGATACAAAGTTTGCGAAATAATCTCACGGCGTGAGGAGAAACTGGGTGTGTCGGCGCGAAATCGCATGAGGCGAATCGCCGACAAAGGGAGGTCGTTCCAGCACTAACAAATTGCCAGGTGAGAGAGAGAAGCAGATAAAAAACCTTTCAGGACCGATCATTTCCACAACAGTTCGCACGTCGACCTTGGCCAGGACGTACCGATCTTTCCACGAGGTCTCCTCTGTAACGCCTTTTTGGCTTTCTTGTCCAATTCCCTCTGTCAAACAACGCAATTTCCAGCAGATGGGAAGGCGTGCCGCATCACGCCACATCCGACAGACGCGCGAGCACGCATATACTGAACGGACATTCACTCGAGCGAGGATCTGGACAAGAATTTCTGGCACAGTCAAAGCGGTCGGAGTCACAGAGAGATAGCGTGTTCAACACTGAAGCGCTGTCCCATTTTCTCCGGGCACGGCAATCGCCCTGGGTGGGAGGCGCAATTGCTGTCATCCAAACATGTCAAATCTGGATCTTGGAGCAGCTCCGGGTCAATTAGAGGGGAGTTGCAAAAGGGGGTGTAAAGAGAAATGTTACTCCCCCTTCGCGTCGCTTGGGCCTGAATGACCTCTTCGGCAGGGGACGCCGCCTGGAGCCCCGTGAGAACGTCTTCCAGGAATGGGCTCCATGTTCGAGGTGGGGCGGCAGGGGGGGGCGGGGCGTGGGGAGAGGCCGAAATCACTCCGACGAAAGAAATGGAGGAGTGGGTGGGAGTGGGTGGGAGTGGGTGGGAGTGGAGTGGAGTGGAGTGGAGTGGAGTGGAGTGGAGTGGAGTGGAGTGGAGTGGAGTGGAGTGGAGTGGAGTGGAGTGGAGTGGAGTGGAGTGGAGTGGAGTGGAGTGGGGAGGAGCAAATATCATGATGAAAAAAAAAGGTATAACGACGTGGGAGGGAGGGAGGGAGGGAGGGAGAGTCATACATAGGATGCCCCACGTTGCGCAAGGAAAATTAGATCAATCGTTCACCACACAGGAAGGGGAGATGTCACTTCTTTTGGAGGGTTGGCGGGGTCAAAATTGGCCAGTCGTCATGGAGCCGGTCATACGCAGCCCCCGCGAGACCTTCAATGCAGCTCTGCACGCCTTGCCCCGTGAGGGCGCTTGTCTCCCAGTATGTGGCTCCAACCGAGGCCGCGAAGGCCTCCGCTTCTGCTCGGGTGACTTGCCGCTCAGCGGCCAGGTCACATTTGCAACACACCTTACGAGAAGAGCGTGTCCAACATAACAGTGAGAACACAGACCACCCCAAGGACAGAGACGCCGGATTCTTGGACCTGGCGCATCAGCGACTTGAGTTCCTCAAATCCGCTTGGGTTCGTGCAGTCGAAACAAAGAAGAGCCGTGTCGCTGTTCCGATAATACATCGGCGCTGCGGACAATAAAAAACAAAAAAGAGATGAAAACGCGCAGACCAAGCTGCCGAAATTTACCACAACCATTAACGTCCCAGAGGTCGAGCGAAATAAGCTTGGAGGGCAGAACAACAACTTTGTGCATGCGTTTCGCAGGAGAAAACGGGTTCATCGGGACGAAGTCACCGGAGACGAATCGCCGACAAAGCGAGGTCGTTCCAGCACTTACAAATTGTCAGCTGATGAGAGCAATATGGCACAACAAACCTTCCGGAACCGATCGCGGTCATTCGGACAGCGCGCAGCTTGGCCTTGGCCATGATGTACCGATCTTCCCATGAGATCTCCTCTGAAGAAACACTTTTTTGATTTTCATGCACAATTCCCTCTGTCAAACAACGCAATTTCCAGCAGATGGGAAGGCGTGCCGCATCACGCCACATCCGACAGACACGCGAGCATGCATATACTGAACGAACATTCACTCGAGCAAGGATCTGGACAAGAATTTCTGGCACAGTCAAAGCGGTCGGAGTCACACTGAAGCGCTGGCCCATTTTCTCCGGACACGGCAATCGCCCGTGGCGGGAGCGGTAGCATGTCAAGTTGACAATCTCACCGAAGAACCATCTGCTCAAGCGGTGCAAAGATCAAGGCCTCATTCCCTTTTGATGGAACAGGGGCCGATCACATCTCACCCAAGATTCTGTTTTTTCCCCCTTTTTCAAGGCAGCAGCCAGGGGCGCGGGCCAGGAAGCGGAGTGAGGATCTCGCCCCGGCGCATCCACTCATTAACAAATATTTTTTAAGCGGCCAGGGGCTCGCGGGCCAGGAAGCGGCCCTTGGCGTGGTAGTTGAGACACTGGCCATCCCGGATGAGGATCTCACCCCGGCAGATGACGACCACCGGCTTGCCGATGACCTCCATGCCCTGAAGAAGACAGACACCACGGAGGGGGAGGGAAGAGGGGCAAAGTGAGCAAGTCAGAGAACAAAATTGGGGACAGCGAGGGACCAGCCAGGGCAGCCAAATTGCCCCTGCCTCCTCAGTCTCTGTGCCCCAATGCACTTCCACCAACATCCTGATTTATCATACCCGGGAACCAACACGGATATTCAGCCCCTCCTCCCCCTCCTCCCACCCTCCCACACCCACCCCCACCACATTATGATCCCACCCCACCCCACCACATTATGATCCCACCCCACCCCATCCCCATCCCCATCCCCATCCCCATCCCACACGCACGACATAAAACGCACACGCACAACATCAACACGCACAACATCAACACATAAAAAACACACACACACAACAGACCTCGTAGGGCAGCCGGTCTGAGAGCATGTGCGAGGTGGCTGCGCTGAGGGTCGACCGGACCGTGGGGTCATAAATGACCACATCTGCACAGACATCAACACATCCACACACACGTACAGAGCAGAGAGGTGGTATGATCGAAATGAGCGACCGAACCCACGGCGGAGCAAATGACAAATCTGCGCAGATCCATACCATTGCCGGGGGTATGTGAGACCATTGCCGGGGGTATGTGAGACCATAACCGGGGGTATGTGAGACCATTACTGGGGTCTGCGTGGAGTAAAGGGACTGATCTCGGGAGAGTGGATTGTCTGGGGTGTGTGAAGCCTTTGTTGGGGTCTGGGTGGGTGAGGGGGGATGGGGGGGTGATGACGACGGACCGGCATCGGCGCCGGCCTTGAAGGAGCCCTTCTGAGGATAAATACCGAACCGGCGGGCGGCGGCGGCACTGCAGAGGGAGTGTGTGTGGTGTTGGTGTTGGAGGATGAACAATGGTGGCCCTTCAGAGGGAGGGGTGTTGGTGGTGTTGGAGGAGGAGCAGTGGCGCAGGATATGGGGGGATATATGGACACACAGACGCCGACCCGACACACCCGATATATATGCCGACACAAACCGATGATCTATCGACACAGACACAATGCACAACGACGCATAGAATCCGATCGAAACAGATCGATACCTACCGACACATACCGATATACCGACCCCGGAGCGCGGGCGAACTGGGGCAGGGTCATGAGAGGCCCCGCTGGACACACACAGATACACAACGACACACAACGATACACAACGATACACCATCACACATACCGATATATACCGACCTTGTGGCGCGAACGAACTGGGGCAGGGTCATGAGACCCCGCTGGACGCCGTACGTGAAGATGAGCTGCATGCGGGGCTCGATGCCCGCCCCGCCGCCCGGCATGAAGAAGAAGGGCGGAACCTCGGCTGTGTGTGGGGTGGGATGGGATGGTATCGTGTGGGGATGGGATGGGAAATGAATTGTCGGCTTTTTGTGTGCAATCAGAGACATAAGACCGGCCCTCAAGGACAGGTCACAATGCGGGGGATCGAATTGGCTCGAATCGGCCTACATGCCTTCGCAGGGGTGAAAGCTCTGCCCGACCATCATCGGGCCACGACAAGCTGCATGAACAGCGACCAACCGAGTCACGTTTCATCTTCTCGCTCTCCGATCCCTCAACGCCGCCGCGGTACCGACCCACCTCTCGGCGCCCCTGTGTGTCGGGCTGGTCACAGGGTGGACCGCCGTGCCCATCGCTGTGACCTGTGCCACCCGTGTGCGTGTTGTGCAAAGGGGAGACCCCTGAAAGGGGAGATGTCACGCGGCCAGACGCTTTTTGCGAGCCGCTACTGCTGCCCCAAGGGCCTCCAAGTATCATTTCGCCGGAGGGGATGCGGGGGGGGGGGGGGGGGGGGAAGGTATCGTCCGCCCACTTGTCAAAAAGTTATGGGAGCCGCTCGAAAAAAATGGACGGGGTGACACCATTTGTGGCCGGTGCCAGCGGAAAAAAATATGGGATGGAATTTTTTTCCCGATCCCATAATTAATCCTCCTGGTCACAACCCTCAAAAAAGTCGGGAAAAAAGTGGGGAGAGGGCAGGCACGGGACGGACGCAGCTGGGCATACCAGGGGTCGTCCTGGGGTCCCGGGACCAGCTGGCCTTCCCGGGTCAGCTGCCGGTCCTGTGGATTGAGATGAGATTGGGTGAATCGTGTGAATCGTGTGATAACATGCGGTGGAAGGTGGTGGTGATAACATGCGGTGGTGTGATAACTGCGGTGGTGTGATAACATGCGGTGGAAGGTGACACCCTTGATGGGGTGCTTAAAGGGGCGATAACCTCATGGCTGTGAGCCACTCACATAGACACGGACGGGGTGATATCCACACGGGGGTGATATCACACGAGGGGTGATCTCCACACGAGGTGATATCCACACGAGGTGATCTCCGCACGAGGTGATCTCCGCACGAGGGGTGATAGCCACATATATCCACACACACACACGGACGGGGTGGGTCCTGAAGCCGAGCCGCTGACGGGCGGTGAAAGGGCAGTGGTCGGTCACCACAAAGTCCAGCCCGACCCCACGGGCCAGCGCCTCAAAGAGCGGCTGAAATGGCGGGGGGGGAAGGGGGATGGTATGAGATATGATATTCTCATTCTCACACGGGCCAGCGCCTCAAAGAGCGGCTGAAATGGAGGGAGGGAGGGAGGGAGGAGGGAGGGAGGGAGGGAGGGAGGGAGGGAGGGAGGGAGGGATATCGGCACGGACGGTGCAGCCCTCACGGGGCCGGAGCGGGGGCGACATGACGAGGCAGGTCGGGTCGGGATGGGTCTTGTAGAGGGACTCGTCGATGCACAGATACTGAACACGGGTCCCGAAAGTGGGGGGGGGGGGGGGAGGGAGGGAGGGAGGAGGGGGGAGGAGGAGGATGAGATGATGCTCAAAAACGGGAACCCGAAAAGAGAGAATCATCACCTTTTGACGAGCTTGCATCTCCACAATGAATTGACCGCGGTCCCAGAATGAGAATGAGAATGATGGGCAGATGGCCGTGGCTCAAAAGACCGAACCCGGAAAAGAGATTGATTGCAGCCTGACCCACCACAATCGAATCTACCGCGGTGCCCTCAGTGCCTCCGGAATGCTGGGCAGATTGGGGGGGGGGCGGGAGGGCGGACCTGGGGCAGACTTCGCCCGAGAAGTCGAGTCCCGAGCGGCGGGCCTCCTCCACCAGCAGCGCACCCTGCCCACCCGGGTAAGGTCCACACATCCAAGAGACAGCAACAGCAACAGCAACAGCAACAGCAGCAACAGCAGCAGCAACAACAACAACAACAGCAACAGTACAGTAGCAACAGCAACAGCAACAGCAAGAACACCAACACCAACAACAGCAGGAGAAGCACAGCACGTCCCCCAACCAGCGGAAAGGCACCAAAGTGGCCGATCGGATGAGCGGTCGTTCATCAGAAGTGGGCTGGGGGGAGGGGGGGGGCAGCGAGGGGACGATAGGGGCATGGCGGCCGGACCTGGGGGGTGGAGACATGCACAATGTGGGTGTGCGCGTTGGGGACCCGGTGGGCCATGGCGACGATCACCCGGTTGGAGGCCACCTCGCCCTCGATGCAGTGGCACATCGGATGGTAGAAGGGCGCCGTGTGGCCGGCCGCCTTGTGCTCGGCCACCAACCGCTGGCTGAAATGACATAACCAAGGGGTAACATCCACCAAGTCAATACAAAAAAATCAAAAGTGTTTGTTTTTTTGTGATCAAACGTGAGGTTCCTCACCCTTGTCAAAACAACAAACAAAACAAAACAACTATCTCAATCCAATCTCATCCTCTCTGTGAGTGCGCAAAAAAACACGAGGTCCTCACCCCCACCCGTGTCGAATATCTTGAATTTCCGTCACCTGGTCAGAGTGCGTTGTTTGATCCAGCATGATGAGGCTCCCACCCCCGTGACAGCACAAAACCGACGCCACAGACATGGTGGGGAAGTCCTCCGAGTGGACGATGGTCAGCCCCCGGGCGCGGGCCACGGCGTTCATGGCCTTCTCCATGTCGGCCTCACCCAGGCGAACCCCGTCATAGGCGGTATACATCTGGGGTGGGAGCGACCCACGAGAACGAAAATAACTGTGAGGTGCGATCGGTGGGAGATTGGAGACCTTGAATGAAGTGACACCCTCCCGAGCAACCTGCTCCACCTCGGCAAGGGTCGCGTCATCGGCGCGGTTCACGGTCTATATCACCCAAGGATGAGATTCTTTTTGTGCCGGAACCAGAAAGTCGGGTGCAAACCATGTGGAATGAGAAATCAGTCAAGGAGCGAGCTTCCGCATCTGCACGACGCTTGCGATAGGCCTCCATGAGAGATTCCTTGGGGGTGGCCTCGATGAAATCCAGAAAAGTGGTCGTGCCACCATGGAGAGCTGCGTGAAAAATGTGACGCCGTGGCTAAATACGCAAAACACTTTCGGGATGTCCGGACCTGCCACAGATCCCGAGAAGAAGTCATCGGCCGAATAGATGTGGGCGCCACCCTGAGGGTACTCCAGATGGACATGGGGATCAATACCACCCGGGAAGACAAGCTTGCCCTTGGCATCAATGATCGTGTCGGCGGTCTCGGTGATGTTGGCCTCCATCTTCATGATTTTCCCGTTGTCGATTAAGAGATCCCAGCCAGCGTAGACGCATTCCTCAGTAGCAATGTTGCCGCCCTTGATCAAAATCTTCATGATTTTACAACTGTGTGAGCGGCGAGGAAGTCGTGAGGAAAAAGGGATGTGAAAGTGACAGACAGAACTCCCGCTGGTGTGAGATGCTGAGCCGTTTGTGCGTTCTGCTTCTTGTGGCATCGGTTTTCTGCAAGAGAACCGATATCACTGTTATTGGCCATCGTGGTCATGGCTGCAGTGGTCCTTCTTGTATTTCCCAGATTCCAGAGGTTTGTCCATTGTCTTTTATTGCATATGGAGCTTCACCCCTTGTAGAACTCGATTCCAGCCTATCTCGCTGGCCGTGCCGAGGGCGCGGACCGCGTTGAGCTGGACACCTGGCTGACCGCCGATAATCAGGTCTCTTCATCCATCTCTACTTTGTAATCATGTGGGACAGATTATTGTTGTTCACGGAGGTGCTGCCACCACCCATGGTTCTCTGGTCGGTTCTGTGGTCAACGAAGCCCCTGGTGGTGTGACCCCCCTGGTGGAGCAGACCAACTACGAGAACATCACCGAGTATCATGTCAAGGTCGGTTGGTTTTCTCAACGAGGAGAGCCTTTATTCCTGGGGGGTCTGTAGATGCCCTGGGTTGTTGAGAAGCCTGCCAAGGGCTACGAGACGGACAGCTACCGGACCCCTTATCAGCCCTATATGCACCTGCCCCTGTTCAAGGATGTCCTGAAGGCTGTCTGCCCGACCGGGGCCAAGGTCCGTGTCACCCCTGACGTGTTTTTCATCCCCAAGTAGATTCAAGCGTGTGTGGTCTTTCATGCTCCATCATTTTCATGATGAAGGGGATCACCTCACCAAGTTGGGTACTGACCACGGGGAATAACCACACCCACCACACACCTCCATCACCCCACCCGAGATCCATAGAAACCCTCTACCACACCCCAGGGTAATAAGCGCCCACACGCACATCCCAGAACGAGTTGGGTAATTGCAAAATTTACCCCCCCCCTCCCCTCCCTCCCTCCCTCCTCCCCCCCTCCCCACCCCACCCCAGATTCAGGTCGAGATGAAGGGCAACAACCCCAACCTGGCCCCGGCCCTGATTGCCCTGCTGCAGGAGATGGATTTGGTCGACTGCGTCCATGGGTTCTCCTCGTTCTACTGGGGTCTGTGGCCCCTTGGGGCCCTGTATGGCCATATGGTTGGGGTCCTATATGGCTATATGGTTGGGGTCCTATATGGCCATGGGTTGGGGTCCTATATGGCCATGGGTTGGGGCCCAAGATGGGACCATGGCGCTGTCCATGGTCTTGGGCCCTCTCTGGCCGTATGATTGGGGTCCGATATGGCCATGGAGTTCGGACCCGATGGTTGGGGCCCCATGTTTGGGGGCTCTGGTTGGGGGCTCTGGTTGGGGGATAATGATGATGATTGGATGAGGATGATGAGGACTGGTGGTGATGCTGATGACTGGATGATGAATCGGATGTCGATCGGATGACGATGTTTCTGGGTGCTGGGTGGTGGCCGCAGGAACGTACAACGGCCCCATTCAGGCCGATCTGTTCAAGCCGATCGTGGGAAAGTCGCCCGTGCCTCTCTTCCTCCTGTTCAACCTCGACACCTATCAGCTTCCCTCGTCCGTCCCCAATGAATGGGATGGCGTGCGTGCCATCAACATCATCATCATCCAATCATCATCAGCATCATCAGCATCATCAGCATCATCAGCATCAGCATCATCAGCATCAGCATCATCATCATCGTCCAATCATCACCCGATCATCATCATCATCATCACCCAATCATCACGCACCGCTTCTTTCTTCTTTTCCAACCCCCAGTGCCGACCAGGTGGTTGAGGCGGTGCGTGCGTATAACGCCTCGGGTATCCATCCCTGCTTCGACCAATTCGATGAGCCCAACAAGACTTACATCATCCAGCGGGCTGCGCAGGAGGGTCCGCCGCCCACGCACACACACCCTTCCAATACTTGACGATGACGATGGGTGGGAATGATCATCCACAGACCATGACACAAAGACACGCCTCCTGTTGAACACCTCCTCCTCCTCCTCCCCGCCCCCCCCCCAGGCTTTGCGGTCATGTCGTGGACTCCGGGCCACCGGGCGGACACACCCGACGAGATGCGGCACCTGATTGACAAGGGCCTCAAGGAGATCTGCACCAACGTCCGCTGCTGCCCTGATGATGTTGTTGATGAGGTGATCATGATGAGGAATGATGACTGGAATGATACTGATTGGATGATGCGCGGTCCCATTTTTTTGTGGTTCTGTGTCCCATATTTTTCTGGCTGGTGGTGGGGCCTGATGAGGACCTGCCACCTTGTGGTCAAGGCTATCACTGCGAAAGTTTTTTTCGCGAGTTTTTATCCACTGTGATACAGCCCTTACAGGGCTGGCATGCTCCCTCCCTATTCCGGAGAGGGGGCGTGTTTCCACTTTTTTTTCCCGGGGTTTGAGGTAACGAATCACGTAGCTTCGCTCCAAAAAGCTCCGCAAGCTTTCTCTTTGCCTCGGGTTCCATCTTGGCTCTGTTTTTGTTTTCAGACCGCCCCCCACTTTTTTCTTCTGCCATTTGCGCATCCCGCCATCATTCCCTCGTATCTATTTTCGATATAATTTCCGCAATTTTCCTTCTTTTGCAGAATCCCGGCCAACTGCGGCGCATCCTCGACGCGATGTGACCCTCTGCTGCTTTTGCTGCGAACCAGACGAGAAAGAAACGCAGGGGGGGCTGCCAATGGCCTTGTGTCTCCTTTTTGTGTGTCAGGCCGACTTTGTTTGTTTCGGTGTAAAAATATCTCGAACAACAGTCTTCTCTCCGCTCATTGACTGGTGCGCACTGAAAGAAGATTGTCGACAAGGGGTGGCGACCTCCTCTACGAATCCTTGCGCCTTCGCATCATCATACGTTACTCTCCGTCTGGGGCCAACGAATCAATCCGGGAGAACACCAACAACAGCCAATGCACGCACGTCACATATGGGATGCCACTTAGGCCCGCGGGCTGGCCTGGACGGCCACGTATTTGTTCGGGCAAAGAGAAACCCATCGCGTCGCTCGTTCCACGTTCCGATGCTGACTTTGATGAGAGCGAATAACAAGGCGAATAACACTCATTTTTTGCATAAACAAACGCGGGTTCGCACGACGAGGCTCGCTCAACGGGAGGGGGATGCACTGGGGGGGATAGAGACGGGGGGGGGGGGGGGGGGGGGGGGAGACGGGTTTTCAAAACACCTCAAAAGTGTCGATGGAACGGGGGGGGGGGGAGCACAAACAATAAAATGAGCCCATTCGGAAAAAACAGTTGTGGGTTTCGAATTCCTCCTCCCCCCCCCCACCACACACACGCACACACACAAAAAATAACACCAAAGGTCATCACTTTCCGCCCTCAGCGGAGGCCGAAGACGGCGGGGCCACCGCTGCCACCGCTGCCGCTGCCGGCTGGACAACAACAGCATCCGCCCTCCGCGAAGCCAAATCTTCATCCGTGCAGAAGGGCCCGTCATCCCCCGGGGCAGTCGGCGAGCAGAACAGAAGGCCGACCGAGAGCCCGTTGAGGCCGAAGACAGTCACGGGCATCGGGGTCCGGTTGGCCGAGTGGGGGTGATGTCGACGGGGATTGGACCCCGTACCCGACTGGGGAGCGGGAGGGTAATACCCCGGCACTGTCGACGGTTCGACGGAGGAGGGTAATATACCCCGACACTGTCGCCGAGGGCAGGGGCGAGTCAGGCCCGGCCGTCACCTCCATCTGAGCGAATTTCATGTGGAGTTTCTGCAGAGAAGTCAGACGGGGGGGCGGCTGGATGGATGGGGAGGTGCCGGCACGGGTACCCGCCGTCCCGATGGAACGCTTGCCCTCAGAGGGCGCCACGGATGGCGCGTAATCGCCTGCTTCCTGGTATGTGTGTGTGTGTGTGTGGGGGGGAGGAGGAGGAGGAGGGAGGAGGAGGAGGGAGGAGGAGAGAGGAGGATGAGGAGGATGAGGAGGGAGGATAGACGGTGAGACCCACGCCGTAAACAGCCCATGATCCGATGGGGAGAGGGGCAGAGTGGGAAAACCATCACAGAGGGGGCGGGCGTCCCACCACACAGAGAGGGTGGAGACTGATATCAATTTTGAAAAGTTTTTCAATTTCATTCGCTCTCTCTGAGTCACCCGTGCCAACAACAACAACAACAACAACAACAACAACAACAACAACAACAACAACAACAACAACAACAACAACAACAACAACAACGGCACAAAATCAAGCAAGACAATCCACAGACACAGACACTTTGTCAAAATCAAGCAAGGCAGTCAGCACACAGACAGACAGACACACAGACACACACACACACACAGACACACACGACACACACACACACTGGTCACCACAGGGTGGAAGATGCAACAGACCGCTCTTTGTTCGATTGCGCCAGCCGACGCTGGCCGTGACCACCCGCCCTGCCTGATGCAACTTCCGAAAGGCCGCGTCCCTCGTTGCCTCCGTCCGGTGGGGCGCGCCTTCTTCGGCCGCCGCGGGATCGGGCGAGTGGCGCAGGAAGCGACGATGTAGTGTGAAACGGCCGGACGGACGGCGGAAGTTGGGTGACTTCAGACAGGGGGAGATGATGGGAATGAGAGCGTGACGCCATCGGGCCATGCATCGCATCTGCAACCAAAATACAGATGCCACGTGAAGCGGCCGGCCGGAGGGGTACGGCGAGGCATGGAGACGGGGGGATGGATCGTTTGAGTTCCCATCGCGCATCATCATCCAGTCATCCAGTCATCATCATCATCCAATCATCATCTTCATCCAATCATCATCACCATCACCCAGTCATCCAGTCATCATCCATCATCATCCTCATCCAACCATCATCCAATCATAAACATCATCAACAGCAACAACATCAACATCATCAATCGTCACACCACAAACGCGACAGCACGAGAGAAGAACAAACGCCAAACCACGACAAGACGGCCCAGGCGGTTCCTTCCTGCGCACCTTCTGCTGAGCAAGCTGAAACAGCCGCAGCCGCGTGTCGTCATCCAGATGTGACTGAAACCGCTCAATGGGCGTCATGGTCGCCGTGGCCCCCGCCTCTGCTCCCGACGACACATGTTGATGCTGTTGGTGATGCGGCGAGGTGCGCGTGGGCGAGGGCGATGTCGACCCAACCCCAGCCGTGGCTCCCACCCGGGCTGAATTGGCCGGCGATGCGGCTAGACCCCCACCGCCCGTCGACAGTCCCCCCCGGGAGCCTGGTGTGGGAATACCCCCGGGGAGGTCGACACTACCCGAGCGGCTGGTGCTGGGGGCACCACCAACACCTCCGCTCGGACGCCCGTGTGGCGAGCGGGTGGAGGCGTTCGGAGGCTGCGAGCGGGCGGTGCAGCCGGAGTTGCGTTGGGACATACTGCCGGGGTAGGCGGCCGCGAGCTCGGCCGCTGGTTGGGTGTGGAGCAAAAGGGACTGATCAATCGGACAGAAAGGGGTCTCAAACCGAGAAGCAGGGCGAACTTGGCCAGACAAGAGTCGCAAAATGAAGCAAAAATGAAGCAAAAATGAAGCAAAAATGAAGCAAAAATGAAGCAAAAATGAAGCAAAAAAGATGCAAAATGGCACATCATTCAAAAATGATGCAAAAATGACTCGCAAAAACGTCAGCAGGGGAGAGATGGAGGGACAAGGGCGGACCTTGCATGGTGGCATTGGCGAGGCGGGTTTGGGAGAGAAGAAAGCGGGCCCCACCGCTGGCGGGCTGGGCCAGGACGGCTCGCATCAGCGGGCTGATGATGTTGGGTGGTGGGAGGGAGGAAAGCCGAATGAGAATGCTGGGACCTCGGTCATCATCATCAATCATCATCATCAATCATCATCATCATCATCATCAATCATCATCGTCCAATCATCATCCAATCATCATCATCATCATCACATCATCATCACCATCAATCATCAATCATCATCCAATCATCATCATCATCCAATCATCATCATCATCATCATCATCATCATCATCATCATCATCATCTCATCCATCATCATCATCCCGACCTGACAGAGTTGAAGATCTCTTTGGGTCGACGTCGGGTCCGCTTCATCTCCTGGCTGGCGAGTGTCACGGCCTCCACCGTGGCTGCGATGGGCGGGGGCGCACGGAGGAGGGGTGACAGTGTGAGATACAGCATATGATGCAGTATATTTTGGGGACATTGGGAAATTCCCACTCAAATCTTCCACCACCCGCGACATCCCCCGAAAAACACGCAAAGACCCAGGATTTTGGAGGCCAATTTTACACACGGGCGAAATGACAGTTCCCGGTTCATCATCCCGCCCCACTTGTTTTCGCACGTGTCCTTTTTTGAGCAACGCATGGCACAAAGGCGCAATTCATCTTCCTTTCTTGTCAAAACAACCTCGCGACCTGATTCAGGCCCTCAATTTTCACAAGTGCTACCCTTCGTTGCGAGCCCCTCTCGCCCACTGTTGCGCAGCGTCGCTCTGTCTGGTCGGCCGTCGAACAGTAAAATTATGGGTCAGTCCAACGGGATTTATCGGGAGTCCGCCTGTGCCGGCGGGGCGAGCAGGTCTGGGGGAGTGCCCAGGCCACCTGAAAACATCATTTCATCCCAAAACGTGACAGACACTCAAGCAAGGCAATCCGGGAGGCGCTGCGGGTCGGGTCGAACAGCTCCAGGAGGGCCTCATCCGCACGGTGCAGCAGCGACTCCGGCATCGCAGAGGCGGCCAGACTGCAGAGAATGGAATGGGACATCATCACTTGGTTTTTGGACAAAAAACAATGACAAAAAATGACCAAAAAAAACAAACAGCGCCTTCTTTCGTCAGTTTTTTGGACATCCGGATGTCATTTGACAAAAAGAGTGCAAAGTACATCATTTTTTTGACAATTTGTCGCGTCTTGGTTTTTCGACAACAACTTTGCCGCTCTTTCTGATCACCCGCTTTTCATTTGGTCTTTTTATTGTCAGTTCTGAGCAGCATCACGAGCATCACGACATCTCGAGCAGGTCAACGATGCAGCGATGCAGCGCAATGCACGGAGCAGGGGGGGGGGGGGGGGGGGGGGGGGGCACAGTCAGGGAGTGCGCTTTTGTGAGCACTGGGAATGCGAGATTGGGGCTGGCGGCAATTGCGGACCGGACGGCAGCGAGTTGAAGATCATCGGAGGCCACACCGGCCGGCATGCCGACACCCATCTGCGGATATTTGTGGATGATTGGGTGATTGGATGATTGGGTGATGATGAGAGAGACATGCTGTGTATTTGCGAGGGCGCAGGCGACAAGTTCAAGAGAAAGGTTACTCGCGCCTTCGCGCCATGCGTTACACTCCGGGGGGGGCCGGGCCAAATGACCCGTATGGTGGCTCCTCCCGGCCGGGGGTCCGCCTGATGGCGGGGCCACCCAGTGATGGGTGTGGGTGTTGGGGGGTGCTCAGGGGTATGTGGGGCGATGATGCTGACTGGATGATGATGATGAACGATGATGATGATTTTGGTGGTGATGATGATGACGACGACGACTGGATGATGATGATTCGTGTTCAGTGTCGCGCGCGCGAACATCTAATGATGCTGATTATGATGATGCTTTTGATGACTGATTGGCCGGATGCTTGGCTGATGATGATGAGGATGACACCACAATCTCTTGCCTCCACTTTTCCACTGGCACGGGAAGGGCAATTTCTCCTTCAACATAATTAGCTTGTCTGTCGAATTGGAAAAATCGTTTGCCCAAGTTTGAATCTCAGATTTTCGAAATTCAAAGGTCTTTTCATTCTCGCCCATCGATCGGCCCACAGCGGCAGCAGACCTCAGGCCTGTCAAACTCGGCCGGGTCGCGGGACTGCACCCGGCAGACGCCCAGGGCCAGGGCGGTGCAGGAGTCGCAGAGAATCCGATCGACCAGCACCCGCAGGCCCAGCAGAAGGAAGGGCAGATGGAAGACGCTGGCAGCCTCCTGTGAGTGGTGGTGGTGGTGATTGGATGATGATGATGATGATGATGATGATGATGATGATGATGATGATGATGATGATGATGATGATGATGATGATGATTGGATGATGATGATTGGATGATGATGATGATGATGAGATGATTGGATGACTGGATGACTGGATGATGATGATGATTGGATGATTGATGATTGATGATTGATGATGATGATGATGATGATGATGATGATGATGATGATGATCGGATGATGATGATGATGATGATGATGATGATGATGATGATGATGATTGGATGATGATGATTGGGTGATGATGATGATCTGGATGACTGGATGACTGGATGACTGGATGATGATGATTGGATGATTGATGATTGATGATTGATGATGATGATGATGATGGCTGGATGATGATGATGATGATGATGATGATGATGATGATGATGGTGATGATGATGATGATGATGATGGCTGGATGATGATGATGATGATGGCTGGATGATGATGGTGATGATGATGATGATGATGGTGATGATGATGATGATGATGATGATGACTGGATGATGATGATGATGATGATGACGACGACGACGACGATCGGGTGCTGCTTCAAAACCGAGGCGCGACGGACCTGGTCCGAGACGAGCTCCATCTGAACGGCCCGGAAGACCTCAAGGAGCCTGACATACACCATCCGCATCCGGTCGACCGTGACCGCGTCCTCGGGCTGAACCAGAGAGGCCGCCGCCTCGTTGGCAAGCCGGTCCTGGCACGCGCGTGCGCCAATAGAGCAGAGGAAATTCTGAAATCCGAAACCACTTTCAAATTGTATGTGCACCACCTTCAGTTTTAGACGTCTAGGTCAGTACCCGTGTCGAATGTCAATCGAGCGGCATATGAAACCGTTTTCAAATGGTAAGTACGCCGTCATTTTTAGACGTATATGTTATCTGAGGTGAGCATCCGTGTCGAATGTCAATCGAGCGGCAGAAGAAGTCACGAAACCGGTACGATGCCCTCTCAAATTGCAAGTGCGCTGGAATTATTGATAGAATCTTGAGGTCCCACCCGCATCGAATGTCTATGTGCGTGAGCCATCAATCATCATCATCACACACAAACACACACCCCCCTCCCCCCCTCAATACACCCACTGGGGCTCCGCGCGCCGCGGCTGCCCCGGCCGAAGGGGGCCCAACACGAGGTCATTCGGCCGAGGGCCTCCATCGGAACGTGTAACAGGAGTAACGTTTCTCTTCGCCTCCGTCCGAGCAAATACACAGCATGTCTCACCTGTGTCCCCCCCACTGTCTGTGCGCGCACGGCAGACCTGGGGCAGCCCCTGCTCGCGGGCGGTGGTGTTGAGTGCCGACGAGACCGCGGTGGGCAGAGTGGAGCGATCCTGGAGGCTCGTGACCCGACTTGGGGCGTGGCTGTGCGCCGTGCTGGCCCGGTCGGAGGGCTGGATCCCGTAGCCCTGCAGAGTGCAGTGAGGAAAAAGAGTGGGCTGAAGAATACATCGCACAATGGAATCATCCAGTCATCATCACCCAGACGTCATCCAGTCGTCATCATCTAGTCAACATCCACATCCAGTCATCATCCAGTCATCATCATCCAGTCATCATCATCACCAATCATCACCATCATCATCATCATCATCATCATCATCATCATCATCATCATCATCATCATCATCATCATCATCATCATCATCATCATCATCATCATCACCACCACCACCACCACCACCAATCATCATCATCATCATCCAGATCATCATCATCACGACATTGGCGACCCACAGACCTGGAGCAGTTTGGCCAGACTTGGCGAGTCAGCCAGCCCGCCACCGCCACCCGCCCCCGCTGCCGTCCGCAGCGTCGACGCCAGGGGAGTCTGGGTACTCACCCCATCATCTCCATCCCCCGTCGGCTCCTCGGGCACCACATCCTGGTCCCAGCCATCCTCACCCCCTTGGTGACTATCACCCCCACTCCCATCCCCGGCCCCGGCACCGTCGACATCGCCCGGGTCGAGCAGATCCGTGTCGGCCGCTTGGTCGTCCTCGTCGTCGTCCGTGGTCGCGTCGGCGAGGGGGTCGCTGTGGCTGGACGGGTCCTCTGTGTGTGTGTGTGTGGGGGGTTAGAAACAGAAATTGTTCTGCCACTGGTATGATCAAACGCACCCGGAAAAAGGATTCATTTCATGGGGGGGCGCGCCAATGCCGACTGCGACCCCGCGCATGATCCGAGCCACGATGGATGGATCATCACACCTGAATGCCCAGAATCCACACACACAACGGTCGGTGTCGGCCCAACTGTGGCCGAGACGTCTGTGGGAGCCGTCCGTCCAAAAGACCAGTATGATGGTGCTGGTGCTGGTGCGGTCTGGTGCTGGTGCTGCTGATGGTGCTGCTGGTGCTGGTGCTGGTGCTGTGATGGTGCTGGTGCAGGTGCAGGTGCTGGTGCTGCTCCTGCTGAGGTGCTGGTGATGGTGCAGGTGCTGCTGCTGTGATGGTGCTGGTGCTGGTGCTGCTGCTCGAAGGAGTCACGTGATGGTGCAGGTGCAGGTGCTGGTGCTGCTACTGCTACTGCTGAGGTGCTGTGCTGCTGCTGTGATGGTGCTGGCGCTGGTGCTGCTGCTGTGATGGTGTTGCTGATGGTGCTGGTGCAGGTGCTGGTAGCTACTGCTGAGGTGCAGGTGCTGGTGCAGGTGCTGGTGCTGGTGATGTGTTCCACGTACCCAACGTCGTCGAGACAAGATGAAAAAAGCGTCGATGAGGGGATTTGTGGCACGGGTGGGGGGACCTCGGATTTGATCGAACGCACCCCAGAAATGGAGTCATGAAACTGGATGGGGGGACAGAATCGGCAAAAACCACCCATCACACACACCCCCAGCACACACACACCCCCGCACCCCAAAAAGGCCTCAGCCGCCACCCGCGGGTTGTTTAAACTAATACAATAATCATTTTTTTTGTTCATCCCAGAATTTCCACCCCATTGGGCACCCAGCTCCTTGGCCCAACCCATACAAAAACGACCCATAATTGTTTGGGCCGACCCTCCACCTCAAGAAGACCTTGCTCGGCCCCGGTCCGTGTCACATCGGCACCGCCGCCGAGCCGCTCGGAGATTGTCCGGAGCCCGCGTGTGGTGGCGTTCTGCAGTCGGTTGAGCCGTCTGCGGACCCGCGTCAGCCGACGCACGACGTAGGGCCTCAAGATGGCCCCGTAGATGAATTGGGCGGCCAACCGGACAAGGATGTCTGGGTTTTTGGGGTGACATACCAAAAATTCAAATTTGATGAGGGGGGAATCGAGACGCAAGGTCGACAGACTGAAATTTGGGCTCATCAGCTCGGCCCGGGCCTCGCGAATGTCGCCGTTCGACAGGCGATGGTGGGTGATACTGAACGGGAAACAGTCCACGTAGGCCCTGAGCAGGATGGAACCCATGGTGTGAGGAAACAATGGCTGATGATCACCCGACAGAGATGAAATGTGTGTCAGTCAGTCAACACCAGAAGAGAGGTTCTGCCCCGTGTCGGAAGTGAGTTCTCAAACAAAGAAAACCCAGACGCCATCAGCCCTCGATCACAGTTGTTGCCCAGCCGTGACAGATAAAGGAAGACAGAAACAGGAAGAGGAGAAAAGAAACATCCAGCATCCAGCCAGCAGCCAGCAAACAGACAAACAGACAAACAGGCAAACAGGCAAACAGGCAAACAGGCAAACAGACAAACAGACAAACAGACAAACAGGCAAACAGACAAACAGACAAACAGGCAAACAGGCAAACAGGCAAACAGGCAAACAGGCAAACAGGCAAACAGGCAAACAGGCAAACAGGCAAACAGACAAACAGGCAAACAGCAGCGATAACAAGAAGCCGGCCGTCACAGACTTTTGCAGGAAGGTGACCTGCTCCTTGGTCGGTGCGGGGACTCGCACCATCAGCCGAAGCAGCTCGTACAGGGCCGAGACGCGATTGTATGCCTCCTGCGATGGGCGGTGAGTTCATCATTATCATTATCATTTTCATTATTCTCATCATCATCATCATCATCATCATCATCATCATCATCATCATCATCATCATCATCAGAGAGAGACATGCTGTGTATTTGCATCATCATCATCATCATCATCATCATCATCATCATCATCATCATCATCATCATCATCATCATCATCATCATCATATCATCATCATCATCATCCGATCATCATCCGATCATCATCATCCGATCATCATCATCCGATCATCATCATCATCATCATCATCATCATCATCATCATCATCATCATCATCATCATCATCATCATCCAATCATCATCATCATCATCATCATCCAATCATCATCATCCAATCATCATCATCCAATCCAATCATCATCATCCAATCATCATCATCCAGTCATCATCCAGTCATCATCCAGTCATCATCCAGTCATCCATCATCATCAACACCAACAGCAACACCAACAGCAACACCAACAGCAACAGCCAGCAACACCAACACCAACACCAACACCAACACCAACACCAACAGCAACAGCAACAGCAACACTAACAACGGCGCCGTACAAAAGAAAAGGATGGAGGAATGATGATGGCGGCGGACCGATGGCTCTTCCTTCAAATCACACCCGGCTGGGGACGACGGCTGGACGGCGGGAGCAGCAGCAGCAGCAGAAGAAGAAGAAGAAGAAGAAGAAGAAGAAGAAGAAGAAGAAGAAGAAGAAGAAGAAGAAGAAGAAGAAGAAGAAGAAGATGATGATGATGATGATGATGATTGGATGATGACGATTGGATGATTGGATGATGATGATGATGATGATGATGATGATGATGATGATGATGATGATGATGATGATGATGATGATGATGATGATGATGATGATGATGATGATTGATGATGATGATGATGATTGGATGATGACGATTGGATGATGACGATTGGATGATTGGATGATTGGATGATGATGATGATGATGATGATGATGATGATGATGATGATGATGATGATGATGATGATGATGATGATGATGATGATGATGATGATGATGATGATGATGATTGGATGATGATGATGATGATGATGATGATGATGATGATATGATGCCAACGGACCGCCGAGGATGTTGGAGTGCTCAGCGTCGAACCGGGGCAGGCAGATGGGGCGACCCGCAGTGGATTTGGATTGGGCGACTGTCGCAACCGAGCGGCCATCACTTAAACGGAAAAGGAGGAAGGAGAGGTATGAGACAAAAAAGAGGGGCACGGGGAGTTGGAGGGAGGAGCAAGAAAAGAAGAAATGGCAAAGAGGGCGTGAGTTGGAGAGAAAGGTGGAAGGAGAGGGGTGTCAGACAGGCGAAATGGCAAAGCGGGGCCACAGAGAGTTGGAGAGATTGGAGGAGTTGCTGCCCACACCCATCAAAATACATACCCAAGGCATGCTGCTGCCACCCACCCGCCCCATACTTCACCCAAAGATTGTCGCTTCAAGATACATACCGTGCAAGGCATATTGTCACCCATCCAACACATCATCAAAATACATCCCGTGCAAGGCAATACATACCGTGCAAGGCAAATACAGACCATGCATACTGTCGTTGCCCCCACCCATCCACACATCACCAAAAATACATACTGTGCAAGGACCCAATACATCATCATCAAAATGCATATCGTGCAAGGCATTCACCCACCCAATACATCATCAAAATACATACCATGCAAGGTATACTGTTGCTGCTGCTGTCGGGATCGCGCCGCGGCCGCGGCCGCCGCTTTTGCGGCCTTTCGAGCTGCCAGCCGCCTGCGTTCGGCATCCTGGAGTTCGCAATGTGCGTGCATGTGCGGGTGTGTCAAACAGGAATGGGGTATTCCACCACAGCCACCGTCACAGGTCACAGGAGGGTGATGATAATGATGATGATGATTGGATGATGATGATGATGGTGATGATGATGATTGGATGATGATGATTGGATGATGATGATTGGATGATGATTGGATGATGATTGGACGATGATTGGATTACCCACACACACACACACACAACATCAGCCGGCAAAAACCAACGGACCCGCGCCTTTGCCAAATCGGCGAACATCCGCCGGGCCTCGGTGGTGCAGTACGGGAACACAAAGTGCCCCTTGACAAAGTCAAACTCCACAACGGGCACCGGGATCTGCAGCAGGGCGGCCGTCAAGCCGCCGCCGGCACCACCCGGGCCTATTGAGCTGGCCGCCCGGTGCTGGGAGGCGGGTCGGGTGACGGTGCGTTGGGATCGCATGGTCTGCAGGAGGCGCTGCTCGTAGCGGGAGGGGGCCCCGGGGTCGGTCGGGGTGGAAGATAGGCATGTCGAGGGGTTGGTGGTGGTGGTGGTGGTGGTGGGGGGCAGGTCCAGGGGAGGGCCGGGGGTGGGGAGGAGGAGACGGGGGAAGGCCCGGACACGGGGGAGGTGTGTGTGTGTGGTGGAATGAGGTGATGTGTGTGGAATGGAATGGAGGTGGAAGGATGTGATGGTGTGGAAAGTGGATGGAGAGGATGGGTGGAGCAGAAGGAGGTGGATGGGACGGACGGAGTCGTCGGATTGGATCCGGGCGGCGTCGCTCCTGCCGTAGTCGATCGGGACTGCATCGAGTACCCACACGGGATGGGAGAGATCAACCCAAAAAAATATAAAATTCAAAATTCAAAAAAAAGGGGGGTCGACACATGGTCACCAGTCGAGAAGCGGACCCGAAGTCCGTCAGAAGTGTCAGAAGCGCCGTGGCGGACGTAGCTGTACATGCCCAGCTGTGGTCTGGGGCCCACGGGCCGCCGAGGCCCCGGGGGTGGAGCTGCGCTGCCCCGTCGACCTGCCCCGGGGACTGTCGGCTCAACCCCCGCGGATTCTTGGGCTTCTTGATCGTCTTCCTGTGCAATAATGTTGCAAATCATGGAGTACAGGTGATGCGACGTGGCCGGCTCTTTGTAGGCGCATTGAGGTTGGGAGGGTATCACCTATCGGTTATGTCTCATGTAATGAGAAATCAGTTGGGGGTTCGGAAAATGTTCCAGACTTGAATGGCATCTTCCACGAACCCCTTGGATCGGTGCATCACTCGCAGGTTTTGATCGCCAATGCGGGCCCGCATCTTGTGGACCACTTGGGCGATGGCCTCGGGGGTGGGAGGCACCTGGAGCTTCTCCAAGAAACGCACTGCATATTCTTGAATAATGGCCCTAACAAAAAAACAGGCTGGTCGCTCTTGGTTCGTACGGCAGCCAGACTCAGTGAGTTCTTGAGATGGTTTCCCTTGGCCGGCATAGATGGGCTGGAATTGGGTGTCTGAATCGCCTCTGAGCGGGATCGAATAAGCCTCAAACGCGCTGGAACACAGGGGGTTTGTGTGACCGCTGGAAGTGAGTGTTGGCCACAGACTTGCTCTCCTCTTGCACCAGCCGGTCCATTTCGCTGTCCGAGAAAAACTTCTTCTCCTTTGCCTTCAATCTGCTCCGCAGAATCGAGGATGAGTTCTCGAGGAAGCGTTGCTTACTCGAAAAAGTTGACGTCATAAATTTCAGTTACCAGCCGAATAGCATCCTTAGCCTGTTAGGTTGGAAACGCGTTTCTGCTGTTCGGCCGGCGAACTGAATGAGCTCTCCCAGTTCATCCAGCCAATGTAAATTTGTTCTTTCGAGAGCCCCGCACAGACAGTGTCGTTTTCCTGCGATACCTGGCTCCGAGTATTGTGGAACTCACTCTCAATCCGACGATCGTATCCCCTGCCCGAACGACCCTTCTCATTTTGTCCACAAGTCCAAACTCCAGTCCCATTTGAACAAATGTCAATCTCGACCCAGACAAAGCCCAAGTGACTCTTTTTGCCCCGAGGAAGAGGTTCCCTCCATCTGGGTGGATAATGTCAAGTACCCTCTGCGGGAAGCCTATTCCAAATGCGCAAACTTCGTGTCGCCACCCGAAATCCCTCCAACAGCGAAGATCTCCGACCCATCACCCACCCTCACCGAAGTGATCGATCGCATCGACAGGGCGTTCCGCGACATTCCCGCTCTGCCTCACCTTCCGCTCCGGCACCAGCCTCTGGAGGCGTTCGCATTGAATGACGACGACGACGAGTCTGACGATGCTGACGAACCGGCAGACCGGAAGAGTGGCTCTCGCCCCGTTATGCCCCGCTCGGTCGGCCAGTCGAAACACTTCCACCAACTCTCGGCGATCTGTGCCCACCTGCACGCGCACGACCTTCTGGGACCACAGTTCTGCTATGCTGAGCTGGGAGCAGGCAAGGGGTCTCTCTCCCAGGCACTCTACTGCGCCCTGTTCGGCAGAACGGCACCGCCACCACCTCCCGAGGGGATAGCCACCACCACAGCCCCACCGGCAAGGCCAAGGACGGTGAAACCACCGCCGGATGTCTACCCCACCCCGCGATTCGTACTGGTCGATCGGATGTCCCGCGCCCGACGAAGGGTCTGTCGACATGGGCGGATTCAACCCTCCCCTGCTCCTCCCCCTTCCCACCCTCGGCGGTCGGCGGAAAAACCCGAACCCTTGTAATCTGCGGGGTTTTCGACCATCCTGATGAGAAATCTGCATCCTCCCCCCACACCCCCACACCCCCACACCCCACCAGGTGGAGAACGCCCATCGTTTCGAGCCTGGCGTCTTCTCGCGTGTCTCGTGCAACCTGGAGCACCTCGTCCTGGCCCGCGTGCCCTCCCTCACCTCTCAGCCCTGCGCCGGCCTGGTTGCCGTCAGTAAGCACCTCTGTGGGTGCGCGACGGACTACGCCCTGCATGCGGCCATGCACTACAGCGCCGGTCCGTGCTGGCTGCTTGTTGATGTTGTTGTGTCTTGTCTGTCTGGGATCGTGGTTTCCTTTGTGTGGATCTGGCCGATGGGTGGGGGGATCGTGAAAGTCGTCCAGACTTCCAACTCCACCCCCGCGGCGCTTCGTCATCGCCGAAATTCTCTTCCCTCCCTTCACGCCCCAGCCCACCCCACGGTGCCCCTCGCCGGGCTGGCCATGGCCACATGCTGCCACCAGGTGTGCCGCTGGGAGACCTTCTTCGGGTGGCCCTATCTGGCCCAGGTCGGCCTGGGCGGCCCGGCCACCTTTCGCATGCTGGCCCGGATGAGCTCATGGGCCGTGGGGCTGCCGGGAGAGGCTGCGGGCGGGGTTTCGCGACCGGATGAGGCCAGCAGCAGCACCGGGGGACCTTCTCCCGGCGTGGTCCCATCCGGGGTACCAGCCGCAACAACTGAGGTGGCTGAGGTACCATCCACCGGGGTACCATCCACCACCGGGGTACCATCCACCAGCACCGGGGCACCATCCACCAGCACCGGGGCACCATCCACCAGCACCGGGGCACCATCCACCAGCACCGGGGCACCATCCACCAGCACCGGGGCACCATCCACCACGACCCTCCCGATCGCAGCACGACGGGCGCTCGGCCGGCGGGTGAAGATTCTGCTCGATTGGGCACGCGTCCTGCGGCTGCGCGAGTCGGGCTTCCCCGAGGCGACCCTCTGCACGTATGCCGACGAGAGTGTGACCCCCGAGAACCGGCTCATTGTGGCGGTGGCCCCTGGGGCCGGGAGGTGATCGCTGTTCTTCCCTCTTCCTCTTCCCCTTGGCTGGACAGAAAAATGTGTTGATTTTTTGCCGAAACCCGAGTTTGGGCGCCGCCTTTCCACCCGTTCCAATCGAAAACCGACGAAAAGGCTCGACCTCACCACAACCAAAACGCGAAGGAGCGTGGGCATGACAGGAGAATCACACATGTACCACACACATCAACGTCTTGTTGTGTAACGCGGGACGCGAAGGCGGGAGGCTTCGCCTGCGTCCTCGCAAATCCACACTTGTGGATACACGCCGGGAGGATGTCAAACATCAACATCAACATCAACATCGGCATCGGCATCGGCATCGGCATCGGCATCAACATCAACATCGACAACATCAACATCAACTCGCGCCTTGGCGCCATGCGTTACACTAAAGGGTCAGGTGGATGTTGCTTCGGCCGGCGTAGCGCTCTGCGAGGCGAGCCTTCTGCTTGGGTTTGAGCAAGTTCTCCTCCAGCGCCAACTGATAAGACGGATGGGTGGGTGGGTGGATGGATGGATGGATGGATGGATGGATGCAGAGAGGTGTGAGTTTTTTGCCGACAGAGAAGATATGCCGTGCATTTTAGGGCCCCACCGGAACGTGCAACGCGCGGTGGTGAAGTCGGGAGGAACGTTTCATGTTTTCTCATCGCCTGCGTCCTTGCAAATCCACAGCATGTCTCTGATCGCAGAGCAGCAGGAGCGGGCGGGTGGGCCAAACAGACCCAGTCCAGGGTCTGATTACGATCGAAGACGGCAGCCAGGGCGATCGCACCGTCCTCCTTGATGTCGTTGTTTTCCAAGCCAAGCTACAGGGAGGGGGAGGAAGAAAGGGGAGTCGGCCGGCTAATGACGATTGGATGGGACGATGATTGGATGGGTGGTGGTTGGATGGGACGATGATTGGATGTGAGATCAGGCGGGAGGAACGTTTCTCTTCGCCTGCGTCCTCGCAAATACACAGCAGTCTCTCTGATGATTGGATGGGTGATGGGGAGGTGCTGAAAAAAAAAAAGATTGGATGGTTGATGATTGGATAGTTGGACGACTGATGATGACTGGGTGATGATGATGACTGGGTGATGATGATTGGATGGGTGATGATTGGATCGTTGGATGATGATGAATGGGTGATGATTGGAAGGGTGATGATGACTGTGTGATGATGATTGGATGGGTGATGATTGGGAGGGGACGAGGAAGAAGCAGCTGGGAGATGAAAGCATGCAAGGTGGAGGGGACAGACAAATTGGAGATGGTTGTTGATATCAAGGGACTCGGCCAAAGCCCGGGCACCCGCGTCGCCAACCGAGTTTCCCATCAGCTGCAGCTGTGGTGTGTATGCAGTGTCCGTGTGCGCGCGAGAGCAGAAGAGGGGGTCGGACGTGATCAATTGGGAATGCCTGCAGTGCATGCGGTCGTCTGTGCATGCGGGGGAGAGGATCAGACGTGGTGACTGTTGTGACAGAAAGTCATCATTTTGTCGCATCTCACCCAGCATCAGCATTCCCCACCTGATCATCAGCATCACTGTCACTCGCCCTTGCCGTCCGTCGGCACCCTCCGAATACACAGGCGCGAGCCAATCATTTTTTTTTTTTTTTTTTTTTTTTTTTTTGAACTTGTCCCCTGCGCTCTCGCAAATATTTGCACTCTCTGTTCAGTGTCAGATGCCGACATTCTACCACAAACACACACACACAAACAAGTTCCTTCTTTACACGACACACACAAACAAACACACATATTATGTCCGAGAGTTTCTGTCTGTGTCTCCGCTTCCATCATGGACCGACATCACATTTGAACAACAAAAAAAGTGTTCCAGAATCCACGTCATAGGGCACAATGGAACCGGTGAGGCAGGGTGTTGATTCAACAAACAGGTGCCGATCCAAAAGGGCAGCAGAGTGGGTGACGGACCGTGATGATCAGGTGTTAGTTAATTCAACCAGAACAGGACAGCAGAGGGGGTGGCGGACCGTGATCAGGGTGTTTTAATTCAACCAGCAGCCAATCCAAACAGAGTGGGTGGCGAGGGTGTTTTAATTCAACCAGCAGGTGCCAATCCAAACAGAGTGGGTGGCGGACCGTGATCAGGGTGTTGTTCAGTTTGAGTGCCGTCCCGAGGAGGCGCGCCCCCTGGGCCGTGATTCGATTACAGTCTAGCCGAAGCTGCAAATGTGCACGAAGGGGCGGACAGGACAGAAACATCATGCGGTGGAAGAGGGATATGCGCCAAACAGAGGAGAGGAGGGGGGGCGGATGAAAGGGTGGCCGAGGTGGCAAGATCAGTGCCAAAACAGAGAGGGGGGAGGTCTGTGACGAGGAGAGTGGGCTGGCCGGCCAAAACAGCGGAGATATGGTGGCGGGAAGGAGTCACAGGGCGATTGGGGTGGGCTGAAGGGGACGGACCACACGGAGGGTGCTGTTGGCCTCGATGGCCGCCCCGAAAATGCGCGCGGCAGGGTCACCGATCAGGTTGGAAGCAATCGAAAGCTGAAGAGAGAGACACACATTCCGGGCGGGGAATGAAATGACGATATATCCTTTTGCAAGTGCATGTCTCTGGCACAGTCAAATGCAAAGGAGGGACAGGGGCCAGGAAATAGCATTGCACACAGAGAGATCGACCAATCTCACCACCTGGATCCGGGTCGTTGAATTGGCATTGATTCGTCCACGCTCCCCGATTTGTGAGAGATAATTCACGACACTATGCAGACCTCAACGAGCCCATGGTTGTACCGCAGGGCCGCCCCGAGGGCCTCCGCTCCCGGAACGCCGATTCCGCATTCATCAAGAAGCAGCTGGGCGAACGTGTGTGCGCACGCGTGTGTCGTCAGAACGGGAGATCGAAAGGGAAGAGAAAGGAGAAAGGAAACGGTGGTGGAAATGGGTGTGTGAACGGGGAAAGCTAACGAGCAAAAAGGAAGGCGGAATTTGAGCCGCTGTGCATTCGTCACAAATTCCCACTTGCTTGTTGGACGGGCACGGGGGGCAGACCACTTGCAGGGAGTGGTTCCGCTCGAGGGCAGTGGCGAACGCCCGGGCACCGTCGTCTTTGATCGGGTTCCGGGCCATGACCAGCTGTGGGACGACCACCGCACACATACATATGGGAGGTTCTTGTTAGAACGCATCGTCTTTGATTCGGATTTCCGTGCCCTGCCCACAAACAACCAAGATCATGATGGTTTGTTCAGAATACTCCCGGCACTCGGCACTCCCGGCACTCGGACCAGCTGTTGCCGGAGTCAGCCCGAAAAGAAAAGAAAAGAAAAACACACATGATCGTTTTGGTCCAGATCGGCAGAGACACAGAGAGAGAGAGAGAGAAAGCGGACAAGCAACAGACACGGACCCGCTGGAGGGTGCGGTTGTGTTCCAGAGCCGCGGCAATGGCGCGGGCACCTTTGGGGCCAAACTGGTTCTCCCCCAGATGAAGCTGCGCGCAGATGAACACAGAGGAGATATTGGTCTATATATTTGTTCAGCGATGAAATCAAGATGAGAGCCGAACTGGTTTTCGCCCAGATGAAGCTGCGCGCAGATGAACCCCAGGGAACATGGAATCGTCACTCTTTTGAAATTCTATCAATAAAACAAAGAGCAACGGGGACAGTGGGGGTCTGACTGTGGCGATCATCATCAATCCGACCATCATCACCAACACCAGAACGTTTGGCATGGGTCCACAAGGCAAGCAAGACAGCAGGCAGTATCTACCCAGCCAACAGATGCAGGGCAGGCAGCAGAATAGACAGGAGTCAGTCGCCGGACATCACGCACAGACGGGAGAGCAGATCCAATCCGAAACGGAAATCAGGGCCACAACCGGGACCGACAAGACGACACACCATCAATAGGTGCAGCAGCGACGGACGGGCCTTGAGAAGGGAAGTGTTGGTGCGGAGCCAGGCACCCAGGCAGACAGCACATCGGTAATCTCGCGCCGCGTGAAATTTAACTGCGGTGTTTTCAAAGAAGAACGGGCAGGGCAGGAGAAGGCGGGGGATGAGAATGGGAATGAGAATCAACCCACCGCGTGAAATTGAACTGCGGTGTTTTCAAAGAAATCCAGAGGCGGTGGAAAAAAGTGGGGAATGGGGAATGGAATGATGATCAGGAATGGGAAACCAACCGGCGCTTGCCAAAAAAATACCTTGTCACCTGCGCCCTCGCAAATCCACAGCATGTTCTCTCTGGTCACACAAACAAACACACAGAACTCTCCTTCGTGAACCCTCTGCAAGAAGGTGTTCAGTGTGCTTCTGTGATGCGAAGTGACCATTCACACGAGACTGACTGACTGACTGACCACCCAAATAACCGTCGGGCGGACGGTCATTCCTGCCTCTGCAGGGCAGCGTTCGGATGATTGTGAAACACAACGACGATCCGATGCAGTACATTTATGCCTCTGCAGGGCGGCGTTCGGATTATTGTGAAACACAACGACGATCCGATGCAGTGCGGACGGACATAAACCCCTCTGCAGGGCGGCGTTCGGATTTTTGTCGTTTGGATTATTGTGAAACACAACGACGATCCCCGATGCAGTGCGGACGGACATTTATGCCTCTGATGGCGGCGTTCGGATTATTGTGAAACACAACGACACACACGATCCGATGCAGTGCGGACGGACATAAATCCCTCTGCAGGCCCGGGCCTTCTCGAGGGTGTCACGCTGGGCGGCAGGCAGTTCGGACTCCGTCGCGGCCAGCTGGTGAGATATTGTGTGGGCGGAGCAAAGGGACAATCGGACAATCATTTAATGACAGGCATTTGTGGGGTGTGGGGTGGGCTTGAGGGAAGCAGCCTGCGAGAATACAATGATAGATGATGATGATGATGCCTGGATGATGATGATGATGACTGGATGATGATGATGATGATGATGATGATGATGATGATGATGATGATGATGATGATGATGATGATGATGATGATGATGATGATGATGATGATGATGATGATGATGATGATGATGATGATGATGATGATGATGATGATGATGATGATGATGATGATGATGATGATGATGATGATGATGATGATGATGATGATGATGATGATGATGATGATGATGATGATGATGATGATGATGATGATGATGATGATGATGATGATGATGATGATGATGATGATGATGATGATGATGATGATGATGATGATGATGATGATGATGATGATGATGATGATGATGATGATGATGATGATGATGATGATGATGATGATGATGATGATGATGATGATGATGATGATGATGATGATGATGATGATGATGATGATGATTGGATGATGATGATGATGATGATGATGATGATGATGATGATGATGATGATGATGATGATGATGATGATGATGATGATGATTGGATGATGATGATGATGATGATTGGATGATGATGATGATTGGATGATGATGATGATCGGATGATCGGATGATGATGATGATGGTGGTGATTGGATGATGATGACGACGACGACGATGATGATGATGACGATGATGATGATTGGATGATGACGATGACGATGATGATGGTGATGTTCGAACAGCCGAGAATCTAATGGACAAAGCAGACACCAGACCTCAACAGCCTCGGCGGCGGCCTTCCGAACCGCCACCTCAGCCAGCGCTGCCGCTGCTGCCGCCGCTGCCGCATCCGCGAGGGATGGCTGAGGGGGGGCTGGTTGTGCCAAGGGTGTTGGTGCTGGAGGTGGCATTGCTGCTGGTGGTGGTGATGGTGGTGGTGGTGTTTGGGCTGGGATCGGAACGGGTGCAGGTGGTGATGTTGTTGGTGTTGATGTTGTTGGTGTTGATGTTGTTGGTGTTGATGGTGTTGGTGTTGATGGTGTTGTTGGTGTTGTTGGTGTTGATGTTGTTGGAGTTGATGGTGTTGATGTTGATGTTGTTGATGTTGATGTTGTTGGAGTTGATGTTGTTGGTGTTGGTGTTTGTGAGGCTGCTGGAAGTGGGATGGGAGCGGAGAGTGATTCGGGTGCGGTGAGTCTGGATGCGGGTATGGGTGCTGGTAGTATGGATGGGGCGGTGGTGGGAGGTGGAGACTGTGGGTGATTCCCACGGAGGTGCTGTTGATCATTCGCCGCCCCAGGTCTCGTGGCCCCTGATGTTATTGGTGGTGGTGATGGCAGGAATGATGGTGCTTCTATTGCCGAGGTGGTGCAGGCGGGGCTGGAGGTGGACGGGGGACTGTCGACCCCGGGGGGGATAGCCGCAGGGGTCGGAGCCGCCAGGGGACGTTCGGGTGCGATCTGGTTATCGATGAGCCGGTAGTTCTCCTGGTCGGACTGGCCATCGGTACGTAGAAAAAGATGTTGTTGGCCGAAATTGAAATTCGGGGTGCGGGAAAAGAAGTAGTACGGAGTGTGAGGGGCGCTGAATCGGGGGTGGGGGTGGGGTGGGGTGGGGGTGGGGTGGGGGTGGGGGGGGGGGGGGGGGGGTGATATAGACCACGCGCTTCGGGGCTTCCAGTTTGATCATGTTGATTCCGCCGCGGAAGGCCTGCATCACCACCAAACAAACAGACCCCCCGGTGAAGTCGACACGAAAACGTCTCTCACACCCCTGTCAGTCTGACCCACCCCGTACACGGACCGCGGGATAGTCAAAGTATGCCTGAGCACGGTGTTGTTGAACGAGGCTGCTGTAGAAACCCTGAAGACCCGATCGATTTTGTTTTTTTTTGTGGATGGAACCCCCGGGACAGACCTTCACAAAGGCAAGCGCGCAGGCGTCAGCCAACTCAACCAGGGAACATATGACATATCGGATATTGGTAATTTTGCAGGCAAAAGCTGCGCTCGAGCAACAGTTCAGAAAGAGGGCGTTCGGGGTGCTCTGTGGAGGAATGGCCATGAACAGATCGACCATCACATCGGTGCTGACGAAGCGGGGTTTGTGGCTTTATTGAACGAGAGGAGTGGTGATAAAAAGTAAAATAAAATGGACGGAAGAAATCCCAGAATGTGGAATGAGAGTGAAGATTTCAGACTCCTGTTCCTCGAATACAAGAACGCCCTGCGATGCGAAATGATGTCCACCGAAATGGATCACCTCTGGGCGGACGGGAACAGAGAGCGAGGTCGCCAGATCCGTCACAGTGGCGCCGGGCTGCTGATCAAGGACAAAATCGGGTCGCGTGATGCGCTGAATGTCACACAGCTCATCCAAAAGACGAAGGTGTGGTTGGCCCTTTGGGGCACACAGGAGAAGCAGGATGCGGGGCTGCCCCATCGCAGAACTCCCGACCCAAAACTAAAAAGAGGATTGCCTATCTCCCCCCCCTGTCAAATAAAGCATAAAAAAGAAAAAAGGACGATCCAGATGGGACTCGAACCCACAACCCTCAGATCCGAAGTCTGATACGCTTCCATTGCGCCACTGGACCGCGTTGAATTACGGTAAGGTGGGCCAAGCGTTCAAATAGCATGCTTGTGGTCCGTTTTTAGAGCGGGCCCACCGCCGTGCCGTTACTGGACATGGGGTTATTCACACCTATGGTGCTCCCGCCCAGCATCACCGTGGCCGAGACGGAGGCCAGGGAACCGGGGAGGATGATGTGTTCGGGCCCATACAGTTGGGTCAGCCGCACCAGAAGGGACTTGCGCTCGGTGGCGCGGGGGTGCCCAATGTCGTAGAGCTGAGCCAAGTTGTCGAGCAGGGTCTGGCGGGAGGGAGCGGAGGGGGGCGAAGGATGGGATGGGATGAGACGGGGGAACAGGACATCCACCACCACCAAGGCCACAGTCATCAGACGGGAGGTAACATCCATACTGCAGGGTTCCATCCTCACAGTCATCAGACTGGGGGGGAAATCTCCATCCACCCCACATCCACCACAGGGGTACCCAAAGACCACGACCGCAGCATCATCGCCCACTCCAGGGCACCATCGACCACCTCAGTCATCACCCCAGGGGGCACCATCCACCACCTCAGTCATCACTCCAGGGGCACCACCCACCACGGGGCACCATCCACAAGATGGGCACCGACATCACACTCAGTCATCACCAGCACAGTCGTCACCACAGGGGGTCACAGCCACCAGCACAGCCATCACGACACAGCACAGTCATCACCACAGTCATCGCCACAGGGGGTACGGACCGTGTTGAGGGTGTGATAGGGGTCCTCCCGGATGCACTGCTCCAGGGTGGTGATGGCCTCGTCCACCCGCACCTTCATCAGGTAGCAGATCTGCGTGGGATGGCGGGTGTGGACGGGATGGATGGATGGATGGATGGGGGGGGGGGGGTGGTGGTGGTGGTGGTGGTGGTGTGATTGGCTGCTTGGATGACAGGTGGCAGGTGACAGGTATGCTGCTGCAGCTGCTGATGATGCTGATGCTGATCGCACAAGCAGCGCCCACCGAGAGGTCATTGGCGGCGGCTGTGTTCGTCGGCTCCACCAATGATGCTGATGCTGATGCTGATGCTGATGCTGATGCTGATGTTGACGCCGATGCTGATGTTGATGCACAGACCGAGAGGTTATTGGCGGCGGCTGTGTTCGTCGGCTCCAGCTCGAGCACGGCCTTGAAATGGCCGATGGCTGCGTCGGTATCACCCTGGGCAACAGCCAGTAGTCCCCTGCGGGGTGGCGAGCCCGCGCAGGAGCACGGGGGAGAGGACAGGAGATTTTCGAATTTATTTATGACTTAGTTTTTTGACCGCAAAAACTCGCTAAATTTTTGTCTGGCGATTCAATATGCGATTTCAGTCCAAACTGGGAAATGACGCTTGACTCCGGATCAGACATACACGGACACACGGACACAGACACGAGGCGGAGGCCAGGACCAAGAGTCAGACAGCAGGCACGGACCGCATCATGGAGACCAGGGCGTGGCGTTGGCCGGCAGTCTGCTCCATCCGGGCGACGGCCCGCTGGGCCCCCGCCAAGTCGCCCATCTGCCCCGGGTTGGTGAGTGATGATGAGGATGATGATGATGATGAGTGATTGGATGACTGGATGATGATGATGAATGGATGATTGGATGATGATGATGATACGTAATGCTGATGACTGGATGATGATGATTGGATAATGATGATTGGATGATGATTGGATGATGATTGGATGATGATTGGATGATGACTGGATGCTGCTGATGATGCTGATGATGATGCTGCTGATGATGACTGGAGGATGATGATCCTGGATGATGATGACTGGATATCCGATGGTGACGGTCGAGCGGGGGGCGGACGGCCAGACCTCGATCAACACCCGGCAGACGTGCGACCAGATGACTTCAGGGGCGGGCGACCTGACCACAGCCAGATGTCATGCGTTTCCATTCAACGAGGCCACAACATGGCGATGGGGGGACGCGGCCACCCATTGATTGATCAGGCCCAATCCAAAACAGGACGGAGAGGTGAGGGAACCGAACGGGGGAGAGGCAGGCCAGCCGGGGGAATGGGAAAGCCAGACAGGACAGACAGAGGCAGGGCCTCGCCGAGGGCGTTCAGTGCCAGCGCGTAGTCCTTGCGGCCCGTGTGGAAGGTGGCCAGGGCGAGATAGACACGCACCAGGTCCTGCCGGGTCCGCTCGATCAGCTGAGACCGGGTGGGCGGCTGGCGCAGCTCGGCTGTGGTGGTGAGGAGGATGATGATGATTGGATGATGATGATGATGATGATGATGATCGGATGATGATGATGATGATGATGATGATGATGATTGGACGATGATGACTGGATGATGATGATTGGATGATGATGATTGGATAATGATGATGATGATGACAGGATGATGATGATGACAGGGATGATGATGATGACAGGATGATGATGATGAGGATGATTGGATGATGCTGGTGATGATTGAAGATGGTGATGACGATTGGATGATGATGCCAGACCATGGTCCGACCAACTGCTGGTTGCCGGAGGGGCTGCGGCCCCCGTAGGTTGGGGCGGCGGGGGTGAGGGGGATGGAGACGAGGCCGGGGAGAGCGCCGCCGGCGAGGTGGATGATGCCGGGGGTGGGAGCACCTCGTCCCTGCAAGACAAGGGGGGGAGGCAGGGGATCGTGTGGTGAGTGGATGATGCCGGGGGTCGGGGCGGTGAAGTGGTGGAGGAGGGCAGGCGATGAACGGACGATTCGAGTTCCTGATAGAGCCCCGCCAATGGGTCCTCGTCCACGGCCGTCGTGTGCCGTGCCGACGAGAGCTCCCGAAATGGCGGTGGTGTCTGCAGAACCCCCAGAGTTGAATCCACGTCCGGCATTTTGGAAAAATCGTGGAGGAGACACAGACCCTTTGGGGGGTGCCAAGGGGTGCAGGTGATGGGGGCAGTCCCACGGGGGTCTTGCTACTCGATAGTCCAGAATCGGGAGTTGATGTGGGTATCACCTCGGGTTGTATCGCAATCCAACTCACGTGGTCTTTGCACCACCGAACAAGTTTATACAGGCGGGACATGGCCTCGGAGGGATCCTCTTGATGGAGTGGGAGTCGTGCGTAGAGCAGACGCAGTGCGAAGGGAATAAAAAGTTCTGTGGATGGGACGGGAGAGAGAGACGATCAGATCATCTGCGAAGGCCGACCGGACCATGTGATGTCAGCATGATTGAGGAAAATGGGGCGAACTCGACGTCCACCTCTGAATATTTCCCTAATTTGTACCAACAAATGGCTCGGCACATGAGAATCCGTGGCCGATGGGTGTGCCAGAGAGCTTGGGGAAGGAGATCGGTCAAATCGAGGGCCGACATCCAGGACTCGTGTTGCTGTGGGATGGATGAGGGGACTGGAGAGAGGGGGCGAAAAATTACAGAACCATCAAAAGCTTCAGAGATTGCACCGTCTTCGGGAGGTCCGAGGCGCGCAAACGAGGTCGAGATTGCACATTCCGGGTGAGGAAAGCCAGCACGGGGTCCGAAAGGGACGGAGCAGCCGGGGGAGGTTTCCTGTAGGTGGCAGGAGGGGGCTGAAACTCTGTGGAAAACTGCGAGAGCGGATCCACTTCAAGAGGCGAAGAAAGGGATAGCCTGTTTGACCCGCAGGGACCATGACCTCAGAGCGAAAACCTTACGCCGCCCTTGAGCGGCTGAGTGAGTTCTGCCATTCATGCACGCAATCGGTCGGGCATGTTGCGGGACCTTTACGAATTCCGCCAACAAGGGAACAGCTCGAAGATCTCGCCCGGCATCTGCACAACTCATCGGGTAAGCTTGCCCTGATGTTTGCCAAGATCATCCCCGATGAACCCGTATGTGCCCCAATGATCGCCACCTTTCAGGACGCCGTGGGACACCTGTGCACTTATTTCTCCACTTTATCGTCGTACGCCTCCGCTGTCCTCCGCGTCCGCATTCAGGAGGAGGCCGTGGGGATTTTCACTGCCATTGAGGAATACGTTGAGGCACTCTCGCTGGCCTGCGTCACCCAGACCGTCCCCGAAGACAATGCCCACGTCGCCAAGCTCTGGGATCGATGCGATTCCGTGGCGCGGATGGAACTCACCAACCGCGAGGCCGTTCTGAGGCGACTCAAGGTGGTGTTTTCCCAGATGTCCGACGTGCAACGAGAGATTTCCGAAATCACTCCGTCCACCACCGGCAAAGCATCGGACGCATCCCCGCCGGCGGCCGCTCCGCCCCCGGCCGTTGAGGGTGTGACCCACGACGAGGACGACGAGGACGAGGACGACTTTTTCGATGATGACGAGGACGAGTGGGACCCGGTGGAGTTCTCCCGGGTACCCTGCGTCGGGTTGCTGGTGAAGGTGGGCAACAGCCTCATCAACAAGCTCACCACCAGCTTTGTACCTGCCTGCGCTTTTGCGGACCTTCCCCCGTCGACTGCCGCCGCCGCCGCCACCACCACCACCCCTGCCACCGCCACTGCCACCATCCCGTCCACGGCTGCCGCCGTTGTCGCTGCGACCCCGGTCCCCCTTCTCGATGACCTGGTTCCCCTGTGCCAGACGTGTGCGGAGTGCGCCGACACTCTGATGGTGTCGCTGTACCCCCCGCAGAACGTCACGGCGCTGGCGACGAACAGCCGCGAGTACCTGGGGGCATGCCGGCACATTCTGGGGGTGGTCCGCGGGCTGGCCACCGCCCACCCGGAGGTCTCTGCGGCATGGGTGGAAGTGGTGGAACGACTCTTGCAACAAGCACACACCGATCTGGGCAAGGCCCTCCATCAATGAGAGTTGGCGGACGATTGGCATCAATTCCCTCCCTCCCTCCTCCTCCTCATCTTCCTCATCTTCCTCCTTCTTATTTTTTCTCTTCTTTTTGGTTCGCTTTTTCTTACCAGCCAACACGAACACGCTCATTTTTCTGCTCCGGCATTTCCGCTTACACCCCGGGGGCGCATCGACTGATCAAAGCCGCTATTTCCGGCAGCCAGTTTCGGGCGAATGCCCGTCATCAACGGCTATAAGTATGCCTTTTTCTCGAGGCGCTATCTCCAATCTTGGCTGGGGGGGCCTCGTTTCACGTGGGCTCAGGATCCTCCGCCATGCTACATCTTTCTTCTTCAAATCCTTCTTTTCTTGGCGCCTCTCTTCCCCGGCATCGCTATGCTCGTAATTATTCACTTTGGGTTCGTTTCTTTATGGGCAGGGGCAGGTATTTGCGCGGGTCCGCATCCCAATTGTACTCCGCCGTCATTCTCTCTGCAGGCGGAACCGCTCTAATCTTCTTATGTACCCAAGCGATCACGGCTTGCTGCAGAAGAGTCAAAGACGATGCCCCAACATATACCCTCCCTGGTTCGCTTTCTGATGAGGATAACACCCAAATTTCGGGATGCTGCACAAGTCTTGCGGCGGATTATCTCGTCCATGCCAAGGGCAGAAATCGGGCATTTTGGGGGCATCTCATCCTCCAGGCTGTCGTATCCGCGGCCATCATGTATGTCACGGTCCTGATGACATATACCTCGTACTGTTACGGGCGGTCTGTTTCACCACCCCAACCACTCCGACGCATCGTTTTCCCTCCTGTATCTACGCAGATACGGTATCCCCCTGGGTACTGTCTACCAGGTCTTCGCCTGGCTCAGTCTGCTCACGGCGCACTACTCGCTTCTCGCCACGGCTCCGCCCGAGCCGAGCGAATACGGGGCGGTCGATCGGACATGGCTGGATTACAACCGGCCATTCTATTTGGCCGTGCTGGGCGCGCTCTTCCTGGCGGAGTTGGTGGTGGTCTGTCTGACCCCGGGGGAGATTGATGCTCATGCATGTCGGGGCACCCCCACGCGCGCAACTCGGCAGATGAGCGCCATTTTTCCAGCACCGTGTTTTGGCTGCCGCCCACCATTGAAGCAGCTGCTGCGTCAAACCACAGACACGATTCCTTGTTTGATTTTTTGGCGAGCCATGTGATCATTCTGTGATTCTTGTTCGTCACCGGCCCCAAGTTCGCTCAGCTGTGCGTCATTTGAGGGACCCTTCCTGGCCGATGAGTCAACCCCTTTGCGCGCACACACACCACACACACATCCACAATCCTTCTGCTTCTGTACAAGACACACAACTCGCTCACATCATCGACATCCCCCCTCCCTCCAAATCACCCTGTCCCCAGAACGGCCCCTCGGTTCATGCCGCCCCGGTGGCCAGTCTGCTTCGGGGATTCACCGTGGTGACCCACCCGATGTTCGCCTGCATGGTCTTCCTGCACCCGCTGGGGCTGGTCCCCTCGTGGGACGCCCTGCTCCTGTGGGCATTCGAGCAGGTTGGTATCCATCCCCCCACACATGCATGCATACCCCCGGTCATATCCACACACACCCGCCCATCGCATGTGGGCATTCGAGCATTGGTATCCCGCACATGCACCCGCCACCAGACCTCGGCCATATCCACACTCACCACCTGGATACTTGTTTGCGCCATCCCATTCTCTTGGGCAGGTTGCACACTTCCTCTTTGGGGCGCCGCCTGTGGGCTCGTCCGGCCGGATCGTCTGCCAGTTCCTCGCCGGGCTGGCCGTTTGCATTGGGGTCTGTTCAAATGCACCACCCGCACACACATCATCATCATCATCATCATCATCATCATCATCATCATCATCATCATCATCATCATCATCATCATCATCATCATCATCATCATCATCATCATCATCATCATCCAATCATCATCATCATCATCATCATCATCATCATCATCATCATCATCATCATCATCATCATCATCATCATCATCATCATCATCATCATCATCATCATCATCCAATCATCATCATCATCATCATCATCATCATCATCATCATCATCATCATCATCATCATCATCATCATCATCATCATCATCATCATCATCATCATCATCATCATCATCATCATCATCATCAGAGAGAGACATGCTGTGTATTTGCATCATCATCATCATTCTACATATATAAATACCGAAAAACAGGGACGACTTTTCGGGGGAAGGAACTGAGGGTGGCCTTCCAAAAATCTGTAAAATCCCAGGGCTCTCCCCCCGGCACCGACCCGACCCTACGGCAGTTGGTATTTTTAGTCCTCATGCCGTCGGACTTTTGCCAACTTAGGGGCAACACGCCATTTGCCAGGGGGAGAGTGCAGCCGTCATCACACCCTATGTGTTCGGGACCGGCTTACCGCAGCACTGCGGGGACGTCCACAGGCCACAGTGGTATCCTGGAGAGCGCACCGTGTTGTTGGAGTGGGGTCCGGCCAGCTGTCCGAGCGGTCCAGGTCACCGTGGACCAGCACCCGAGAGAACCCGTCGCAAGGCCGGGATGGTAGGGGCATTCATCAGGGGGGGTATCGCCAACCTTGACCGGGCGGGCCATTGTGCTTCGGGTCTCCAAGCGGGTTCGGGCGGTGGTGGGCTAAACTAAGCATCAAGGGCAGGGGCCAGAGAGCGCTACCATGTTTCGCAACGATTTCGCAACATTTTCGCAACAGTGTTGTCCGGACAACGATCGCACCTGAAGGTGGGGCCGGACGCAGCCTGGGCGCCACAGGCGCATGAGAGCCTACCAGGTCTACTAAGCCTACTGTGTCTTGCGGCAGTTCGGCTTTTCGGCCCTTCGGCCCCTCCAATCCCATCTTCACAAGTCCCCCAAGGGGGGTGCCCCTGATATACCCTACTTGGGAGGCACCTCCAAGGAATTTTGGGACACGATCCAAAAATATTATGGGGTCATGTCAAATTTCAAAATGGTCGGAGAAGGATGGCGACCTCACCAGTCGTTCGGGGGACCCCAACATATGTTTAGAAGCGGGGGTCGTGGTGGCCCCCAGGGCAACCCTTCCCCGGGGGGATAGCCACCAAGGTCGAAAATTCAAACAGGCTCAAACGGGTCGGGGAAGGATGGCGACCTCACCGTTCGCTGGAGGGACCCATAAATCCAGCGAACCGTGGTCGTGGTGGCCCCCAGGTCAACCCTTCCCCGGGGGGATAGCCACCAAGGTCGAAATTTCAAACAGATCGGGGAAGCACGGCGACCTCACCAGTCGTTCCGGCCACCCTGCCATATCACCGCAGGGTGGTCGCGGTCGACTCCAGGTCAACCCTTCCTCGGGGAGAGAGTCACCCGTTTGAAAGCGTAACGAAGCGAGCTCACCTGACTTGTCATCATCATCATCATCATCAGCCGTGCATCATTTGATCGACCCCGCTTGTCCGATTGATCAGTCCTTTGCTTCACACATCATCATCATCATCATCATCATCATCATCATCATCATCATCATCATCATCATCATCATCATCATCATCATCATCATCATCATCATCATCATCCAATCATCATCATCATCATCATCATCATCATCATCATCATCATCATCATCATCATCATCATCATCATCATCATCATCATCATCATCATCATCATCCAATCATCCAATCATCCAATCATCCAATCATCCAATCATCCATCATCACTACCACGACGACCATCACTCCCGCACCCATCCCCCCCAGGGCGTCTTTCTTGCCGGCTACCAGCTGCCCTGGCTGGCTCTGGGCCTCTACCTCCTGGCCGCCGTGGGCCTCTCGCGCAATTGGCTGCCGGCCTCGCGAGCCCACTTCCGGCTGCTTGGGACCGAGGGCAGACGGCGCTGCTGGGGATCCTGGACGGTCCGTGAGGCTCCCTTCCTTCAATATTCACCCTGGTTGACCTGCCATCATGGCATTTTCTCTTGCCTTCGCGTCCCTTCCCTGTGGCGGCATACCACCCACCCTCCTTCAATATTCACCCTGGTTGACCTGCCATCATGATATTTTCTGGCATCCTTCGTTTTTGCTCATCCACACGCAGGTCGTCTTCACCCTGGTGGACCTGCCGCTGCTGGTCGGCATCGTGGCGGCGGCCGTGGTGCTGACGGTCGTCCTGCCCGACGCCTTCGGCTCAGGTCCGTTGTTGGAATTGGTCTTCGCTCGTCCTTGTTTTTTTGCACTTTTTTGCATTGTCAGCACACCCCGAAAAATCCGTGGCTTCGGGTGTGGTCTCTGCGACCCGTCATCATCATCTTGTTCCTGTGCGTATTTCCATCCTGATCCGATTGGTTGTTGTGCAGTATCGCTTCTGCTGAGTACGGCGCCCACCCCAACGGTCATGACGGTCCGCCTGGCGATCGACATCGCCCTGACTGCCCTCTGGGCCCTGGCCGCCCTCTGCGGCCAGCTGGGCCGACCCTACATGTGGGACTGGGTCCCCACCCCGTTGTGGTCTGCTGTGCAACTTGAGGAGGGGACTGGTGAGTGGCCAAAGAAGGCGGGTTTTTATATGGGGTCGGATCACCCGGAAAAATTATGGGATGATGTTTTTTTTCCCCGGCATCCCATAATTTTTCCGACCTGGGCGATTTATATCAGTTGAGCCGTTCTGTTTTGGTGGTCCATCACATGTGGCCAGGCACGGTGGCCGTAGTGTAGCGGGAAGCACGGGAGGCGGGCCGTCTCTACGGGGGCGGTTCAACTCCGCCCGGCCACAAATTCATTTCTTCTTCCCGTCGATGTCTTTGAAAACTCTTTGCTGTGCCGACGCAACACAGTTTCCGTGGGCCGCTAGTATGCCGCTTCTGCGGTGGCCTCTACCGGGTCCTCTGCACGGCCTTCATGGTGCTGCTCCCGTGCTATGGAGTGGCCTTTGAAGGGCCCTTCGATGCGACGACATTCCTGGTCTGTGGGATGTGGGTGGGTCTGGTGATGTTGGCGATCCTTTTCCTCGCTCTGAGAATTTTCATTGGTGAGGATGGGAGAGAGAGATCTTCTGGCTCTACCCCTCATGTTGAGGATGGCGGTCGCTGGCGCCGCGAGAAAGGATCTTGGATGGAGCAATGGCCGGATGCATGCATCCAGCGGAAGGTCATGCAGGCATCAAAACAGGTGACTGGAGCACGGAATCCAAGGGACCTCCACTACTGTTGCGCTGCTCGAGCGTGGAGCGTCTCGTGATATGGGAAGGAAGACATGCGCATCGTCGCTCTCCCCGTCTTTTATCGATCCGATTGGGTCACTTTGAGAGTCTGAACACTTAAACGATGTCGGCCACTCACTATGAAGCGAAAAGTGTCACGGAGGATTTTGGGAAGTTTGACAGGATTTTGACAGAATCTTCACAAAACCTGCTGCGAGGTGTATTTCCGCCCCCACTTTTTTTGGGTTTTCCATCGGAATTCGGACATAGTCTAGCTGGTCAGGATAGTAGACCCTCACTCTACAGACCCGGGTTCGAGTCCCGGTGTCCGAATGAAATTTTTCCCTTTTTCTTTTAAAGCCTCTGATTTTAATAGATTTTTTTGATAATGTCGATGATGATTGGCTTTGTTGCCACTGATTTTGTGCGTCCCTTCCCCTTCCCCTCCCCCCACAGCCTGCCCTGGTCCTGCACTGCATGGGTCTCCAGCGTCTGCTGCGCTACCCGCTGCAGCTGTGCTCGCCCACGGGGGCGGCCAGCCTGGCCCCGATGCACGACCACCTCCTCGCGGCACTGGTGTGGCACCTGGCCCACACCATACCACTGATGAGCGGCGCGGCCCAGGATGGTCTGCTCCTCTGCTCCGCCGCCCTGCCCGGGTTGGGGCATGATGACCGACTGCTCGGGCGGAAAAAGAGTAGCAGAATCAAAACAAGCTCTCTATTTTTAAGCCGGATGGGATACAATAAAATTATGGGACCGTCCCATAATTTTCCCGACCCCCCCCCCCTTTGGCACCCTATCATCACATCACGAGCACGGGGGAGTGGTCGGGAAATTTATGGGACAGGCCCACAATTTTGCGCAGTTTGAAATGGGACCTTCCGAGGAGGAGGCTCTGTTGTTCTCCGAATCACCCCCTGCACGGGGATTGGATCTTCATGCGGCTTGAAATGGGGAGATTTTTTTGTTTGGATGCCCGCCTGCTGTTCCTCACCATCGCCTTCTCGACCCCCCCCCCCCCCCCCCCCCCCGCCTCGCGCACAATAGCCACCTGGCTGGGCACCCTGACTTACCCCCAGCTGTCCCTCATTTCCCGGTTCCTCTGGGACCGCGCCTGCGACCTGCGCCGGAAGTTCGGCTACTACATCGTGGCCGCCATCTCCAGCGTGGTCCGTCCTGTCCTCCATCAGACCTCAGTTTTTACGTCAGACCTCAATTTTATTTTTGCGTCGTTTTTACGTCATTTTTTTGCGCCATTTTCGCATCATTTTCACATCATTTCGTCACTTTTTTCAATTTTCCCACACAGGCACAGCCCAAGCAGCGCCCGTGGGGCACGGCGGCCTCCGTGCTGTTCCTCATCCTGACGTGCCCCATCTCGTTGGTGGGCATCGTCTTGTCCACGGCCTTCGGGTCGCCCATGTTGCCCCTGCTGGGGCTGCCGCTGTTCATCTTCGGGTTTCCCCGACCGCTCATGCACTGGCACACCCTCGGTCTGCTTTTTAGGGGATTTTATGGGACGGTCCCATTATTTTTTGGGCAGCTCTACCTCGGTTAGTATCGGGGATGCCCTTCCCGAAACATTATGGGTCCACTAAAAAAAAAATGGGACGGTCCCATAATTTTTTGGGGCAGCAAACCGGATCATAAGCACAGCCACTTTTGCACGCCGCGAGCACTCCGCTTCACACGCGGCCCGGGTTTTCCGGCCTGTGGCCTCGCAGGATCAACCAGCAGCGCCAGCCCCGAGTCGGTCCTCTACGAGACGGTATGGCCAGGGATGGCCAAGGCCCTGAAACAGTCCGTTCTGTTCGATTTTTCATTGATGATGCGCGGGCACGGGCCGGGACCTCATCGATGGCCATCATCACTCGCCCCGCCAAGATGTCATTTTTTCAACGTTGGTCAATGAGTCTGATGCTTTGTGTTTTTTGGATGAAGAATTGACAAGTTTCCCCCCCCCCCCCCCCCCCCCGACCCGCTTTATGTTGCCCACTCGGCTTAACTCTCTCTCTCTCTCTCTGCCCCCCCCCCCCCCGCCTGCCCATAGTGCGATCGTGCGGGGGCAGCTGGACGGGACCCCGGGCACCTTCCACCTGGTCCGGTGCGAGAACATGCTGGCTTGGGTGCAGGTGGTCGAGTGCTGGCGCAACCAGATCACGGTCTGTCTGACGGATGATGATGACTGGATGATGATGATCACGGGTCTGTCTGACGGAGGGGACGGACGCTCTCAGCATCATCATTGCAAGCATCATCATCACGCCGTGCGGCCGAAGTTGTATTGAGGTTTGGTACGTATGATGACGATGACAACACGACGACGACGGGATGATGACTGGATGATGATGACTGGATGATGATGACTGGATGATGATGACTGGATGATGATGACTGGATGATGATGATTGGATGATGCGATTGGATGAGATGATTGGATTGATTGGATGATGATTGGACGATGATTGGAGAACGATGGATGATGGATGATGATCGGATGATGATGATGATGTTGGTGCTGCCATCATCACCAATCGGTGGGGTCCCTCAACCCGACTCGTGATGTCTCACCGTCCACCGCCGTCTGCAGGTCTCCCTGAAAGGCCTCGAGCTTCAGGGCACGTCGTGTCACAACCAGGAGGCCATTGCCGTGGATGCGATGCTCGCCCCCATGTCTGCACCCCCCCTGCCTCCCTGTCTACCCTGGTCTACATCCCCCCTGTCTGCCTCTCCCCTGTCCCTGGGAGTGACATGAGAGCAGAGCTTGTCCCATAGTGGGGCGACGACCACTGCAAACTGGCTCCAGAGGGATCCCCGCCCCCCCCCCCCCACACACACACACACACACAACACACACACCTTTCCTTCTTTACTCGACACACACACACACAAACCGAGCCGGGGAAATGATGGGAGATGCGGAGCGCCGGGAGCGACAATGAAGAAACAGAAACAGTGACAAATGATGGGTTTTTTGGGGGGGTGTCGGCCAGCTCCAGGCGGGTCCTCTGCCCCCCCCCCCCCCCCCAAAACAGGGCACAACCACCATCAGCAACACCCTCAATTTAGTCTCTCCACGGGATTATTCACTGAGACACCACCCACCCACCCACCCACCCAGTCGGTCCTATCAGGCTCACTGCCGTACAGCCGCCGCCCCCGAAGGCGATGATGTCGGCGACGATGCCAAAGCCACGAGCTGTGTCAGCGGCTCCTTGGCGGCCATGCTGCAGCCCCGGACTGCTCTCGCTGTGCCCAGCTACGCGCCCATGCCCTTCCGCCTCTCGGGTCTGGCCACCCTCTTGCTCTCGATGGATGATGACTGGATGATGATTGGATTGATGATGTTGATGATGATTGGATGATGATTGGATGATGATTGGATGATGATTGGATGATGACTGATGATGACTGATGACTGATGATGACTGATGACTGATGACTGATGATGATGATGATGATGATGATGATGATGATGATGATGATGATGATGATGATGATGATGATGATGATGATGATGATGATGATGATGATGATGATTGGATGATGATGATGATTGGATGATTGGATGATTGGATGATTGGATGATGATGATGATGATGATGATCAGGTGATGATGATGGATGATGATGATCAGGTGATGATGATGATGGCGGCGGTTGAAACGGGTGGGAGCGATTTTTTGATCAAGAACAGAGGTTCAGAGGTGACACGGTCTTCTCACCACCTCGTCCTGATTTGTGGTGGGGCGTGCAGGCATCATCGAGCACCCCGACAATATCGCCCTCGTGCAGCAGCTCTTCATGCAGTCCCTCGCCTGGGTCCTGGCCCATGCATCCTCAGTCCCAACCACGTCTGTGCGGACGCCCTTCCCAGAGCGCTGTGATTCCCATCTTCCAATCGTACGGGTTGACAGGAGTGTGGATACGAGTGTGTGTGGGGGAGGGAGGGGGGGAGGGAGGGAGGGAGGGAGGAGGAGGAGGAGCACAAGTAGGGACAGGGAGAAGGAAAACGGTCCCCACGAGACGAGAAAGTGGAGGCCGGAAGCGGAGTGGCACCCAAGAATGAGCCGACTGATCGGAGCGTCGAGGTCAGAGTCAGATTGGCTTCTCCCGACACATTCTTGATTGGCGACACATGGACGACGACACACACTGACGACACACACTGACGACACATGACACACATGGATGACACCGCGACACACTGAGGAAAAGAGTGTCCTTGTGCCACTTTACCCCTTTCCACAAAAAGGGCACGGGTCATTGCTGTGTCTGGCCAGGAAAATGAGCCACAATTCCCTTGGTCAACATCCCATAATTTTGCCGCTCCAGACCCATCCGTATCAACAAGATGCTTCTGAATGTGCTGGCATACGGATTGCGAGAGGTATTTCAGGAAGTGTGATTGTTGGCATCCAACGCCCATCCCTTATTGGAGCTCCGTCAGTGAAGGAAGCCAGGGGCACAATCAGCCAGGTGGAGGACCCCGAGGGGGTTGCTAAGTCACACACAGCCTTGCGCTGGGGCGGCGGGGCTCCGCGAAATGGCCAAGAGCTCCCATTCGCTGATGATCAACTGAAGAAGTGACCGCGTGCTTAAGGCACTCAATTCCCCCCCTGCAAGAGTCTCAAGTGACAGATCACTTTTTTGGTGTGCCCTCATGTTATCCCCCCCCCCCCCCCCGTCCCATTTTTTGTCCGGCCCTCCCATATTTTTCATGCCCACCCGCTTACGTAGTGAAGCAACCAAGGGCTGTCAGTCGACGGAACGCTGCGACCCATCTTGGATTGCCGGCCGAGCACTCAGAATGTGGCAGGTCTCTTGAGGGAGGAAGACTTCCTTGCGATTCAGAGGATGAGGGTCTCCTTTCCCCCCGAGAGGCAGGCCCTGTTGGCCTTACTCAGGGGCCTCGATGGGGAGAGAAGGGTCCAGACCTTGGCGCAGGTATTGGGAGCATTGACCAGGCCCCGGCCTGCCTCTTTCACCTGGAGAAATGCAAGGTGAGAGGGTGAGGGGGCGGGTTGACATGGAATGTCCACACTGACCGACGAGGAGGTTTTGAGTTCCTCACTTTTCCTGCTCTGCTCTGTCCTGTTCTGCTCTGTCCTGTTCTGCTCTTTGCTCTGCTCTTTGCTCTGCTCTTGGCTCTGCTCTTGGCTCTGCTCTTGGCTCTGCTCTTGGCTCTGCTCTTGGCTCTGCTCTTGGCTCTGCTCTTGGCTCTGCTCTTGGCTCTGCTCTTGGCTCTGCTCTTTGCGCTGCGCTGCTGCCCTGTCCTGCTCTGCCCTGCTGTCCTGCTCTGCCCTGCTGTCCTGCTCTGCCCTGCTGTCCTGCTCTGCTCTGCTCTGCTCTGCTCTGCTCTGCTCTGCTCTTGCCCTGTCACCCTCAGATGGCTGACCACCCCCGTGGACAACAGCACGTTGTCCTCACTGGCGGGGCGCTACTCTCAGCCCTGGGCCGACCTCTGCATCGCCCATGCAGCTGCCCAGCCCTCGCCTCGCGCTTCGGTTGCTGCTCGGGCGGGTCTGTCGCTATATGAGCACGCCACATGCTGCCCAGGAAATTATGGGTCCCATAATAATTTGTCTCACAGCCTCAACACAGAACCAGCGCCTTGGAAAAAAAGAAACCGGGCCGCATGCCCAAGAAAATTATGGGATGGAAGAGTCCCATAATTTTTTGCGCGTCCCGCATCCTCAAAACGCCAACCCTCGCGCGGAGTGATATCGACGTGTGCCGCCTGGATACCCATCCGGTCACGCCCTTCTCCGCCTGCACAGATTCCGCAGGGCAGTTGTGGAAGTCCGCTTGCTCGTCACGGACCGGGATGGAGTCTCTGTGTGTGTTGAGAGGACTGCCCTCATCTGTGTCCCTCTCCTCGCCATCCCTTCCAGCTGCCCCCGACGCGCCCGCCACCAAGCCCGCCCGTCCCTCTTCGGCCCGGCGGAGAGGCGGCGCTGGCGGTGAGGACGCCGTCCACGCCATGCCGCCCGTCCCGGGCGCCCCGCGCGTGGCATTCGAGGAGTCGGACCCCCCGGCGGACCCTCCAGCCACCACCCGCCCACCACCACCACCCGCGGTCCGTACAATATGAGAGGGGGCACCTGCTTTCGATGATGGGTTGTTTTCGTTGTTTGTGTTTTTTTGACATGCTCGTTTTTCAAAACCCGCGGTCCGGACACCAGATGAGGTGCGAGGTTGTTGGGGTGCCTGCATGGCTTCTTATTGATGTATTTTTGACTCACCTGTTGACACAGACGGGCGGGCGGGACCTCACAGTTTTTGATCTCAAACGCACGTCAGGTGTTTCCATCAGCCATGGTTAGCCGTGTCCGGGTACTTCTCTTTTTTGTCTCCCAACTCAGCCCTCGCATTCCCCTCCTTCCCACATCCCCACCACAGGCCCCCGCGCCTCCCTCCCGCGGCAGCAGCACCCAGTCCCTGACCTGCCCCATCCAAGCAACGCCACTTCCCCCGCCCCGCCAGCCCCGCCCCACCCAGCCGGCCCGCCTCACGGCCATCCAACAGCTGCTGGCTTCATCGCCTGACAGTGACATTGACTCGTGGCTTCAGGAGACCAACGTGGCTGCCCCGGGGGCAGTCGAGCAGCGGCCGGCGGCCTTTGGGGTGCCCGAGAGCAGCCAGGAGTACCTCGGGCCGCCGCCCGCCGATCTGGGCAGGTCTGCTGCTTCATAACAACCATCACTGGCCGGAAAAATTATGGGACACCAAAAAAAAAAAACAACCCATATTTTTTCCGGGTGGTCCCTCGCCATATCAATCCGCCCTGTCCTGCTCTTGCTCACCTTATTATATTACACCCCAGCGCCCGCCCCCTGGCTGGCGGCCTGTACGGCGGCGCCCGTTCGACGCCTTCGTGCTTCATGGCCGAGCGCGCGACGGGCCTGACATGGCAGGTTGCCCTGGGCGCGCCCCTGCCTGGCCTGGGGGCCACCCCACGCCTTGGGCAGGGCGCCGGCCGGCCGGGCCTGCGAGGCGGTGCTGGTGGTGAGGATGACGGGGCTGCAATGACGACCGTCATGCGAAGAATTGGCGGGCCGAGTGGGTCCATGGTCCGCCTGGGTTCCCGACGCGGGACAGAGGGAAGGACGGGGGAAGGGGGCCGAACCAACACAGCGCTGCCGACAAATAACCTGATCTCGATGGGGAAAGGGTTCCCAACGCAGAAAAAGTGTCTCCCTCTCCGCACTCCAACCAAGAGCGAGTCTCATCCTCCCCCTGGTGCTGCTGTGTTGCCGGGCCAGGACACGGCCGACGAGGCAAGTGGGGCGCTGGAGGTTCCCTGGTTTGGAGGCGCGGCCTCGGCCGACCCGCAACTGCCCGATGCACTCAGGCGACTGGTGTTGACCTGCTACGCCATCGTTGAGACCCTCGGTCCGTGCTCATCATCATCAACCAGCGATCAAGCGATCATCACATCCAGCTATCATCATCATCATGGTGGGTTGATCATCCAGGCATCAAGCATCATCAGCAGCAGTTCGTGGTGGTGTTCATGAACACCCAGTCACGGTGCCAAACTTTCAGCGCGCCGTCCCGGGTTGGGAGGTGGGGAAGTGACGAATCATCGCCAAAATCCAGTCACCATCAACAGCAGCATCTGCTCATGCTTCTGGGGAGATTCCAAGACTCCTTGGCGCAATGGCAGCGCAATCGACTCCAGATCGATAGGTTGGGGGTTCAAATCCCTCAGGGGTCAACTCTTTTTCTCTTTTTTTGCCGCATTTCTCTTAGGGGGCGAGGCGGGCCCCTCGCACAGCATGTCCATCTTCCAGGGGGCCCTGACGCCATGCTTCGAGGCCGACTGGCTCAAGGAGCGACCCGAACTGGACGCCCTGGTCCGCCCCCGCATCATCATCATCATCCAATCATCATCATCATCCAATCATCATCAGAGAGACATGCTGTGTATTTGCTAGGACGCACATCATCCAATCATCATCATCCAATCATCATCATCATCATCCAATCATCATCATCATCATCCAATCATCATCATCCAATCATCATCATCCAATCATCATCATCATCATCCAATCATCATCATCGTCATCATCATCATCCAATCATCATCATCATCATCCAATCATCATCATCCAATCATCATCATCCAATCATCATCATCCAATCATCATCATCAAATCATCATCATCCAATCATCATCATCAAATCATCATCATCCAATCATCATCATCCAATCATCATCATCCAATCATCAATCAACAAAATGGACCCCACGGCTCCCCACCACCCGCCTCCCCTCCTCCGCATCGCAGAATCTTCGCGTCACGTCAACCACCCCACCCCTCCTTCAAGGTGCACAAGGCCTCCCGTTTACGCGATCAAGCTTCACATCATCATCAACCACACCCCACCCCCTCCTCCATCCTTCAAGGTGCACAAGGCCTACCGCCCCGCGATCAAGCTTCTCCATCCTCATAATTCTCTCTCCCCCTCTCCTTCAAGGTGCACAAGGCCTACCGCTACGCGATCAAGCTTCTCTACGATCACACGGCCTTCGCCCCTCCCGACTCCCCCGAGGAACTCGTTGAGATGCTGAATGATACCGACCGCCTGTGGTTCGTGGGCCCCTCCCAGAGCCCCCAGTGGGCTGAGGCCCTGCGGGCGGGGCGGCCCAACCTGTTTGAACTGGCCCCGCGCAAGGTCGAGGGGGCCGTCATGGCGGCCGTGTGGATCAGGCGCGAGCGGGTGTGGAAGGTCCGTCTTCGGCATGCACGCTGTTGATGATGATGATTGGATGATGATGATTGGATGATGATGATGATTGGATGATGATGATGATTGGATGATGATGATTGATGATGATGATGATGATTGGATGATGATGATGATTGGATGATGATGATTGGATGATGATGATTGGATGATGATGATGATGATGATGATGATGATGATGATGATGATGATGATGATGATGATGATGATGATGATGATGATGATGATGATGATGATGATGAAGGTCGTGGGCCGGGAGCATAATAAGTACACACCCGATTCGGCCCATGAGATGTGAGGGGCTGTGAGGTGGTGGTGAAGTCCACGCCCCCCCCCCCCCCCGATAGCATAAGAGTAGATGTGACGATGGGATGAACGTGCCAACCTAAGCAGTGAAGGAGGTGAAAGTCCTCCGAGTCTTCATCATCCAATCTTCATCATCATCATCATCATCATCTCATCATCATCATCATCATCATCATCATCATCATCATCATCATCATCATCATTCATCATCATCATCATCATTCATCATTCATCATTCATCATCATCATCATTCATCATTCATCATCATCATCATTCGGTAGGTTGGACCCCTCAACCTCATGTGTCGATGCGCGTGTGTCTGTGTGTGTGGGGGGCCACCCCATCATCAGGTTGGGACCCTCAACCCGGAATGTGTCCGGGGGCTGTGGGCCTCGCTGGGGTTGGAGCTGCTCTACTTTACCAACGATGATGACGAGCGGTACTCCATCCAGGTCCGCGGCATCCTCGTTGGGTGAGGAGGATCGTGGTCAGAGCCACATCGTCCCCTGACCCCCTTGACACATCCTTTTGTAATGTCTCCTCAGGCCCACCGGCAGCTGCTCCGCAATCTGACCATCCAGGCAGCCGAGCCACCCCTGGGCTACCCCACCTTCGCCAGTGGTCCATGCCTCTTGTAAAAAAGACGGGGGGGTGCGGGTGGCTTCTCGTCAAAACCGGCTCTTTTCTCTTTTTATATGCAGATATGAAAGCAAAGTTGACCGATCTTCTGGCAAGGAAATATGAAGCGACGGGGACAAAGAGGATCGGAAGATTGGAGAAAGACGCAGGGAGAGATGATGGGGAAATGGGGGTGAGCCCTACAAATCTTCTTCTGTATTCTCAGTCTCGTATTAATGCAACCTAGTCGGCTCACTCGAAGATCGCCAGTTTCGTGCGATTTTCCAGCCTCGTGGCAGTGAGGGATCAACCCCCGGTCATAACGTTAGTTAGTGAATTGAATGAAGCAGCACGGGACAAAATCGGTAAACAAATGGAAGGCGCGCGATCCTTTTTGTCGGGAAATTGTTACGAATGTGTCGAAGATGGTTTCTGGAGATTTTCCCGGCAAATGGCTTTTTGCAAAGGATATTACGCATGAAACTCTCAAAATCTACAAAAAGCTGATCCCTGAGCCATTTAGGAAGGGATTTTATCAATGGTTCAATGTCCGCGATGAATTTCACTTGAAAAACTGCCCCATCATCTCGTCTTTTTAGAATACCAAATTCGCTCACAACTGCGACAACGTGGCGGACTGGTTGGTGGAGATCGATCAGCTGCCAAGGAAGTCCCGTCATCGGTTTGTGGATGCTTTCGCACACCTTCATTTTTTTCCAAAAAAAAAAAAACAAAACTTCCATCAGCCCTCCCAAGTGGTACCTTGACGAACTGCTCCGTCCGGGCGACATTACCCCGGCACCCACCCCAGCTTTCGTGCCACCGCCGGTTCAACCTGAGATCCAGCCATCAGAATGCGAAGAACCCAACGCCGAAGCGGCGAAGATGGCGATCATGACCCCGGGTGATGTCGATGCCTGCCTCCCCAAACCGGTCGTCACGCTGGGGGACCTGCGACTCGACGGCGCGTCGCTTTTCGATGACGATGGTGGCCAAAGCGAGCAGGTCAGTTTTTTTTTTGTTTGATCTCAAAATATCACAATTTCCCCCCTTCATGACAAGGCTGTCGGCTCTCCCGAGTGGAACCCGATTGACCTCAGGGGGATCACCCCGGATTGGATGCGGGACCCGCAGGAGTGGCTGACCGAACCGTCCGTGGCTCTTACCCCGGCCCGCTGGCTGAGATCGACCCCGAGGCGGCTGTCATCCTCCGCCCCCCTGTGTCGACATTCCCACCGGTGAATGCCGCGATCACCGGCCAAGTGGCTATCGCCCCCTGCCGACCCTTGGCGGCAATTACCACCAAACAGGCGACCCCGGGACCAGTGGTGGCTGTCACCCCTCCCGCGGGGTACCATACTCCCATGGGGTACCATCCTTCCGCGGGGTACCAGACTCCAGTGGGTTATCATCCTCATCCGGAGTCCCAGACTCCTCCCGCGAATCAGACTCCCGCGGGGTACCATCCTCCCGCGGGGTACCAGACTCCAATGGGTTATCCTCACCCGGGGTATCAGACTCCCGCGGGGTCCTATGCCCTATGCTGCCTCCTCCGTGGCGATGTCTGGGGGCTGTGCCCCCCGCTGCCCCGGAATCTCAATGAGGCTGCCGCCTTGTTCGCCCCGATGGGAGAGTGTGGGTAACGAAGGTTTTCTCCGTGTTGCCCTCCGCATACTACGTGCGTTGCATGGATGCGGATCGCAGAAGATGATCAATGCGAATGAAACTTAGATTGGTGAGGATGGGCACGATGTGCATCGCTTGAAATCTCCGCGACATCTTGGCCCGATGATGACTGGATGATGATGTGGGGCATGAGGCGGATGGATATGACAGACACTCCGCGGAGGTGAATCTTCGAAGCACTCTGGCCGCGGAGCCGTCGGAACTTGACAGGACATCTTAATGTAACCCCTGGTGAAATCTACTGACCCAATCATTTTTCGCCATGAAGTGGAGCAGTCCATTTTTGCTTGGCCCTGTTCTCGGAGCTTTGTACTATTATTTGATTAGGCCGATATTTGTCGCCGAATCGGTCAAACATCCTCGACACGTGTACATTTCCGGTGCATCCTCTGGGATCGGATCGGCGCTGGCTTTAGAGTACGCCAAAAGGGGGACTCGCAGACTTTCTTTAACTGGGAGGAATTTCGATCGTCTCGAGAAGGTGAAAAATGACATTCTCTCACGATACCCCTCCGTCAAGGCTCGTTTCAATTATTTTCTTGTCATTATTTTTTCGTCTTCAGATCGAGTTAGGACTCCACGATACTCGCGATGGGCCTGCCCAAAGAGAATATATTTGGCGTGTAAATGCTATGATGCCCATCGACCTTGTGATTGCCAATGCTGGCGTGGGCCCTGATCGGGCCACCACTTTAGAAGATAGTTCTCACATTGTTACCGATGTCTGTACCGAATCATCGCTCGAGTCACCCACATTGAGAATCACCCACCTAGGTGAATTATCTGGGGACATTGAAAACAGTGTTCCCTGCACTGGACTGTTTCACAAAGCGCGGTCGGGGCCAGTTAGCAATCGTTGGTTCCTGTGCCGCATATATGGTCCGGTGTGCTGTCAGTACGTCAGATCCTCATCTCCCTCTCCCGACAGGGCATCCCCTTCATGCCCGAGTATTGTGCCGCCAAGGCGGCTCTAGCCACATTCGCAGAAGGCCTTAGGTTTCGCTATGGACGCTCTGCGATCCGTGTGAGCATCATCATGCCGGGATGCGTGGGCACACCCATGCTCGCCACCGCCATGCAACGGGTCTGTTTTTTTTCTTCCTTTTCGTTTGAGTCTCACCAACCCCTTGGCGTTAGGCGTTTTTCACGTGGACGCCTGCCCGCGCGGCTCGCTTTATCGTCCGCGGACTGGCCGCAGATCACAAGGAAATTGCCTTCCCCTGCATTCTGGCCATCGTTATGAGGTGTTGGGGAGCTGTACCTGCTTTTCTCAAGGATGCTTGCGCGTTTGCCCTGGGACCCCTTTTTCTCCGAGCACTGTAAGAGTGTCGTTTTCCTCTCTTTCACAAGACAGGGACAGACCAAAGTACCCCCGAAGGTCAGAGCGACAGTTTGCAGGGTTCACGGCCGTTTCCTTTCTGGATGACGGAAGAAACAGAACCTGCCTTGATTACGGAGTTTGAACGTAGAATTGACGAAGTGTTTGGCGAGGGAATCGAGTTCCCCGAACCGCAAGCTGTCATTGAACTGCTCAATTATCTCAGCCTCCACATTGAGAATCAGGAGCAGCAGTACGCCCTGAGCTCTACTGACCCATATGCTGATCGGAGGGACGAGTTTTTGATTGGGCAGCTCCTCCAACACCTTCTCCATTTCGATCAATTCTTTGACCAGGTCGGCTTGCACCATCTCCTGGATGCCCAGCTGGTTTCTCCTTTTTCTTCGTCCTAGCTCTTGACCAACTATACGGTGGACCTCACTTCTGAGCTCGCGGTTGCCGTCTATCGATTTCTCGCCGCATGTGCCCCCGGTCTCCAACTCGTTGTGAGCGCTTCGATCTCAACTGACGTCTGTGACTTCGCACGATGCTTTCGGATGCTAATTCCAGATTCTCTGGGATCGATGACACTCTCGATGATGTCTCCAGGAAATGATTCTGGGCCGGTTGTGCCCCATTCTGCTCGACCCGCACCCGACGCCGCTTCGTGTCTTTGTGACGGGTCCGTGGACTTCACTTCCCCAGATCAATCGCCACACAAACTCAAATTCTATTCCCCCGGGGGAATATCGACAGCCGTCACCGCCTACTCCTCCATGGCGGACTCGGAGATCGGGCGCTACTTGTTCGAGCACCACCCCAACGCACCTGGCGTGCTGGCGGCGCGGTTGGCCTCGTTGATTCTGATGAACTGCACGCCCCACCCGCCGGCGCCGTCTCCACTACCCCCGGTCACACAGACTCAGTCGCCCGCTGGGGGTCTGTTCTGCCGCACGGATGATCCTGTTCACCCGTGACAATACCAACCATGCCACAGACACTGTCACAAGACGCCTCACATTTCAAACCACGCGCCACTCCCATATATATGTTTGGCCAACGGGGGCCCTCAAGTTCGCTCAAGCTGTGGCGTCATTTGCGAGACCCCTTCCTGTCCAATTGATCAGTCCCTTTGCTCCACACCACACCCCCTCCACACCAGGCGCCCCGGCAGCAGCCCCCGCCCGCCCTGCCTCAGCCCCGAGTCCCGCCCTGGCGGCCCCCGCCTCTGGCCCAGCCCCTGCCCCCAGCCCAGTCCAGGTGGATATCCCCCAGGCATTTGACATGCCCTCATATCAGAACCTGACCGGCGAGGCGCTCAAACGGCTTGAGATGAAGGCCCTCGTCATTGTCTGCACCCACACCCTCCAACACATCCATGTCATTGTGATATATCATGTGCGGGTCATTGTCAGCACACACACCCTCCAACACATACATGTCATTGTGATATATCATGTGCGGGTCATGTCATTGTGATATGTCATGTGTGGGTCATTGTGATATGTCGTGTCGTTGTGAGATCATGTGTGTGTCATGATATGCCGCACACGTCATGATATCACATCGGGCATGACACATGTGATACCACACACATGATCTCCGCTGGTGTGAACTCCCCTGTTCACACCAACTTGTCCCTTTCAACATCGTCCTTCTTGCTTCTGCTTCTGCACAACACACACGATCTCACAGTGATATCGCCCACACCTCCACACATCCTCTCCTCTCCGTCCCCCGGGTCAGCTTCTTGGCGCCCTGGGCGAACGGCCCGAATGTCTCGATCCCCTGGCGGCCCTCGACCCTGCCCCGCTCCTTCTCGCCACGGCCACCGGGGCGCCAGCCACCTGCCCCACACCGCCGTCCTCCTCGGGCCATAAGCACTCGCGGTCGCCCGCCACCACTGAGGCGCCGGCAGTGGCGCCGCCCCGCCCGCCGCCGGCATCAGGCGGGGGGGTCGGGTTTCTGGCCTACTTGCTGGCTTTGATGGAATATGCGAAGAACGGGGGCTCGGTGGGGGTCGTGGTGTCGGACGCGGCGAAGGAGACGAGCGCCGGGGCGGCGGATATGCCGCTGCTGGGGGATACCCTGAGGTCTGATGATGATGATGATGATGATGATGATGATGATGATGATGATGATGATGATGATGATGATGATGATGATGATGATGATGATGATGATGATGATGATGATGATGATGATGATGATGATGATTGGATGATGATGATGATTGGATGATGATTGGATGATGATTGGATGATGATGATGATTGGATGATGATGATGATTGGATGATGATGATGATTGGATGATGATTGGATGATGATTGGATGATGATTGATGATGATGATGATGATGATGATGATGATGATGATGATGATGATGATGATGATGATGATGATGATGATGATGATGATGATGATGATGATGATGATGATGATGATGATGATGATGATGATGATGATGATGATGATGATGATGATGATGATGATGATGATGATGATGATGATGATGATGATGATGATGATTGGATGATGATGATGATTGGATGATGATTGGATGATGATTGGATGATGATGATGATTGGATGATGATGATGATTGGATGATGATTGGATGATGATTGGATGATGATTGGATGATGATTGGATGATGATGATGATGATGATGATGATGATGATGATGATGATGATGATGATGATGATGATGATGATGATGATGATGATGATGATGATGATGATGATGATGATGATGATGATGATGATGATGATGATGATGATGATGATGATGATTGGATGATGATGATGATGATGATGATGATGATGATGATGATGATGATGATGATGATGATGATGATGATGATGATGATGATGATGATTGATGATGATGATTGATGATGATGATTGGATGATGATGATGATGGCTGGATGATGATGACTGGATGATGATGGCTGGATGATGATGACTGGATGATGATGATGATGGTTGGATGATGATGATGATGGCTGGATGATGATGGCTGGATGATGATGACTGGATGATGATGACTGGATGATGATGATAATGATGATGACTGGATGATGATGATGACTGGATGATGATGATGACTGGGGGCTTGGTGCCGCTGATGCTGATGAGGTGCCTCGAACATAATCTCTTCCCATTTCTTTCTTCCGACAGACTCGTCACGGCTCTGGTGGCTCACGTGCGCTTTGCCCGCGTCTTTCTGACCTCCGGGGGCGTGGAGGCCATCTTATCGCTGCCTCGTGCGCCGTACCTGCAGGTTTGTCTGTCGGTTTGGCGTTGTTGAGGTTGTGGCTCGGATGAAGGGCAGTTTTTTAGAGATCCATCCCCGGGAAAAATATGGGACGATTTTTTTTTTTGGCATCCCATGATTTTTCCGACCTGCTCCTGACCTCCCCCCCCCCCCCCTTCCTTTTTCATTCCCCATCCAGCCCGACATGGCCATTGTGCTCTGCGGGCTCGCCTGCTTGCCCACCGTCATGGAGCAACTGTGTCGGCTAAAGGGCCTGTCCCCTGCCCCCGCGGCTGGGGCCGGGCCCGCAGCCTCACCCGCACCCAACCTGGGCCAGCACGGGCTGGTCACGGATGTGGTCCGGCTGGCACTGTGGCTGCTGACGGCTGGGTCGGACACCGCCAGGCGCCATGCGGTCCGTGCGACCACAACCCAAAACACACGATTTTATTGGCACGTGTTCGTGTTTGATCAAACCCACCCAGAAACGGAGGAGGAAAACGAAATCAATAGATAAACTGATGTCTCAATTTTTTCCTCGCCTTTCCAAAAATATGTCAAAATTCCCAATTCCCACATTCCACCACCACTTTGTCGGGCACACTAGGCGATGTTCTTCTGCGGGGCCTTCTCGTTCCTGTCCTTCGTGGCCGTCTTCGACATGCTCAATGGGATGCCGCTGCTCCTGGGTCCGTCTCCCCTTCCCCCACCGCCTCCTCCTCCACCCCTTCCGTTGACCAACATGCATCCGTTAAGATGTGCTCATAACTTCGTCCCACAATTCAATGTTCGCCCACACCTCTTTGAAGTTCCAATCTGCCCCCGTTCGGGGGTGACGAAGGTTGTCGGTTTTGGGTCCGGGCTGCACGCTGATATCGGGGGTCATGTCCCCAAAAAAATATGGGACTTCGAAAAAAAAAATATTATGTGATGTATGCAGGGGGAGATAAAATTATGGGACTCTGAAAAAAAAAAAATCTCCCATAACTCTTCCATCGCCCACCCGGCTTAATGTACCTCTGATAAATAGCGACCCAAAACAAAGTGAACCCCAAGATGCGGTCGGAGGCGATCCGCCTTCGAGTCATGTTTGGAGAACTGCACATCATTCACGAATATGGTTGCGTTTCGGGTGGGGCCGCCCTGGGGGTCGATGACTGCTTGGCATCTTTGGGGGGCAGACTCAAACCCGATGACAGAAAAATCGGCATTTCGCGTTTTGTCCCAGTTTGGGCAAACGCGAGACTGTTTTGTCGGGAGGAGGTTTTTCTTTGGTTTGCCACTTCGAGTGCAGGCCAGCTCCAAGGAGGTCACTTTCACCCCCTCGGTGCTTATGGGATGTCAAATGATGGCCACTTCGTGTTTCACTTTCACCCCCTCGGGGGCCTCCCATCCGGGCCGCAGCCAATACAGTCAGAGGCAGCCTACCTCCTTCGTCTCCTCGCTTCTCTGTTCCTTTGTTCCGGGTCATCAGACCCCAGTTCCGATGCGGGTGTAGGGGAAGGACAAAGTTTTCTTTTGAATCGGTTAAATTTTGGTCGAACAAATAGAAGGGACTGACTCCTAAGTCCGGCCTTTGGGCAAGGTGAACACACAATAAAATTATGGGACCGTGAAAAAAAAAAAAATATCCCCACACCTTTTCCTTTCCGCTGGCCATGGCATCGGTTTTTTTGATGTGCAGGGGAACCAAAAAATTATGGGACCAAATCTGAAATCCCATAATTTTTTTCCACTGCCCTCTCGGCTTATATCCCGGCCGGCACCTTTTCCTTTCGCAGACATGTGCCGGGTTCGCGAGGGCCTGTTCTCGCGTCCGCTGGCCATGGCGGCCCTGTCTGCCCTGCGGCAGTACTTCCGACGGCACATTCTGCTGGCCGCCGACGCGGTGCTGCGGGCTGATCAGAAGCTCGAAGAGCAGCAACAGCAGCAACTCCAGCTGGTCTGCCCCTCTCATGCCCGTGTGTCCCTGTCGTTATTCGTACCATTTTCTGCTTGTTTTGGTCAAACACACCCCGAATCGTCGGATGAAAACATGAACGGGACGGGAACACCAGAAAAATATCCCAGACACACCATCCCGATTGTTTAATATCCCGACGTGTTCACTGATTGATTGAACTTGATTTTTCTGGTTCTACTCCACAGCCCCCCACTCATGGATCCTCTCCTTTCCTCCCCACCCTCTCCGCCTCCCCCACCACTCCATCCCCCAACAACAGCAGCAGCAACAGCAGCAACAACCTCTACTCGCCGTGCCCAGCCCGACCCCCAGCCCCGGCCCCCTCCTCTCCTCCAGCACCAACACCACCACCACCCCATACTCCTTCCACCCCCACCGGGCGGCCCCGCTCGACGCCTTGACTGTCAGCACGGCCATCGGGGTGTTGGGCTCGGCCCGGCTGCGTGGATCAATGCTGTTCTTCCGGAGGCCGTGGGCCCCTGCGGAGACGCTGGCACAGGAGGGCGGCGCGGCCGTGCTGCTGGGAGTGGCCGAGCGGGCGCGGGCCTGGCATGCGGCGGATGTCCGTATGCATGATACACGACACATGACACATTCTGACACAATTAATTGGTACGCATATGATCTGCTGCTGGGAGCGAGCGGGCATCCGTCATGCTCGACACACAGGACACACATTCTGATACACATGACACACATCCATACGCATGACACATCATGATACAATTGACACACATGACACGTATGACATGCTGGGAGTGGCCGAGCGGGCACGCGCTTGGCATGCGGCGGATGTCCGTATGCCTGCTTGACACATCATGACCCCAATTGACACACATGACACACGTGACATGCTGCTGGGGGTGTGGCCGAGCGGGCACGTGCCGGGCATGCAGCGGATGTCCGGAGAATGACTCATGCTTGACACATCATGACCCAATTTTTTGACACATGACACACATAATATCACACATGATCAGGACCTTTGTTCCGCACACATGACACACATGACACACACATGACACACACATGACACACACATGACACACACATGACACACACATGACATGACAGCATCATGACGCGCACACACATCACACATGACACACACACACACACACACACGACAGTTGGCCCACGCGGCCCTGGATTGCATCGACTACGCGGTGCTGCATCCGTCCTTCCAGCTTGGCCTGCTGGCGCCCCCCTCGACCGAGCGCGCCGTCGCGCTGCTGCTGGACTTGGCCCTGACGGGCGTCGAGGGTCCGTTTGGGCGCGCCCATCACGCTTGTCGTCGAACAAAAAAACGCACAAAAAAAGCAGAAAAACAGCTCATCATCGGAAAAAAAAAAAAACGCGAAAGCAAACAGTTCATCATCATCACCATCGTCATCATCCATCCACCTCCAGATCCGAACGTAATGAAGGCCGCCCTGAGTGTCTTGGCCCGCTGTGTGGCCCGGCCGCCATTGCACCACCTCCGCGGAGTGTCCGTCTGATCATCCATCCGCCTCATGCCCCACATCACAGATCATCATCATCCAGATCATCATCCAGATCATCATCCAGATCATCATCCAGATCATCATCCAGTCATCATTATCATCATCATCATCATCATCATCTTCATCATCATCATCATCATCATCATCATCATCATCATCATCATCATCATCATCATCATCATCCGATCATCATCATCATCATCCAGGCCATCCGACCATCCACTCATCATCATCCAACCCTCACCTCGCCTCCCCTTCCTCCATCCTCCAGTCCCTGCCCCGTCTGCGGGGCCCCCCCAGGCGCGGCCTGCTTGGACCAAGAGCTCCCCCGTCCCCGCCGCCGCGCTCGCTCCCTCGCCTTCCCCGCGCTCGCCGCCCCGCCACTACCACCACCCGTCCCAGCCCCGCAGCCCCCACTCTCCATCCCCATGCCGAGCACCCCCGCGCCTGTCCAACCGGGGTTAGCGAGGCACCTGGTGGTCCCACCGTCCACCCCGGTGACATCCATGATTGGCACGGGCGCAGGCGCCGTGACACCACAGCAGGTTTGTTGGTCTTCTCGATTTCCATCCACTCATCCAATCGTCGTCATCATCATCCAGTCATCATCATCATCATCCAGTCATCATCATCATCATCATCATCATCATCATCATCATCATCATCATCATCAGCATCATCATCATCAGCATCATCATCATCAGCATCATCATCCAGTCATCATCATCATCATCATCATCATCATCATCATCATCATCATCATCATCATCATCATCATCATCATCATCATCATCATCATCATCATCATCATCATCATCATCATCCAACGTCTCTTTGCCCCACGCACACATCCCTGGGCGGGGTTCTGTGTGTGCTGGCCATAGGCCTATACCCCTGGCGCAGTCTTCTCGGAGCTGAGCAGGGGGTTCACCCCGGCCGCCTCGGCATTGCCGGCCCATGAGCCTCCGCCCCCACCGCCGACATCCCCCATGGTCTGCTCCCCCCCCCTCCCCCACATCGGTATGGTCTGGTCGACATCCCCATGGTCTGCTCATCCCCCTCCCTCCACCACCCCCCTTCTGAACACCTCAGACCCCACACTACACGATCCACTCATCTCAACTGCCCACCCTTCCTCTCTCACTCCCATCACCAGGTTGAGCCAACAACAACTACCAGCACCCCGCTCGGCCCCCACCCCACCACCCCGCCGCCACCACCGCCACGGCCACCCCTGCCCCCGCCCCGCCACTCCTCCTCCTGCCCCGTCCGGCCCCGGCAACGGGCGGCCCCACCCCCTCTGATGACCTGCCGCACCTGGCCCTCACCGCGACCAACAGCGAAGGGGCGGCGGCAGCAGGCGGGGCAGTGGCGCCCGTCAAGAGGAGGGCCGTGCCACACCTAGACACGGCCCTTTCACGTGATTTGGTGGCCGTCCGGAGGGCCGGAGGCGTGCGCGTGTCTGCTTTGCCCCCGTCGTTCCCCATTCCTCCAATCATCATCATCATCATCATCATCATCATCATCATCATCATCATCATCATCATCATCATCATCATCATCATCATCATCATCATCATCATCATCATCATCATCATCATCATCATCATCATCATCATCATCATCATCATCATCATCATCATCATCATCATCATCATCATCATCATCATCATCATCATCATCATCAATCATCATCCAATCATCATCCAATCATCATCCAATCATCATCATCATCCAATCATCATCATCATCATCATCATCCAATCATCATCATCCAATCATCATCATCATCATCATCATCATCATCATCATCATCATCCAATCATCATCATCATCATCATCATCATCATCATCATCATCATCATCATCATCATCATCATCCAATCATCATCATCCAAGCATCATCATCATCCGAGCATCGTCATCATCCAAGCGTCATCATCATCCAAGCATCATCATCATCATCATCATCATCATCATCATCATCATCCAATCATCATCATCCGAGCATCGTCATCATCCAAGCATCATCATCATCCAAGCATCATCATCATCCAAGCATCATCATCATCCAAGCATCATCATCATCCGATCATCCATCATCATCATCCAGCCATCATCATCACCACCCACCCGCACACACACACACTCCGCCCATTTGGCAGTCTGCTTTCCCAGCTGCGGCCCGACGTTCCGCCCTCCTTCGGCGACGCCATCCGGGTGGCCTCGGCCCGGGTGCTGCTGGGCATGGTCCGGGACCCTGAAGTCAAGCAGGTCAGTTTCTGTGTCTGTGTCAGTTTTTTTTTTTTTTGGTCAGTCCCATAATTTTTCCGTTAAGCCATCGCTTCAAGTCGATCCGCGTCGCAACGCTGACATCATGGCTGAGAGCCCCCAGGACGAGCTGCTTTCGTTAGGAACGTTGTACATGATGGCTGGTGATAAAGGGAATCAGGAAGAGGCTGAGAGTCAGGCGGAGAAGAATTCCGTGACCCACTTGACGGCTCATTCGGCACGTGCTGAGCAGTAACATGAATCCCATTGAGCGTTTTCTTGATTGAACAGACACAAAATGTCCATGCTGGGCTGTCCTGCCTGGTTTTAATATGGGACGGGTTTTTTTTTTTTCTCATCCCATAATTTTTCCGGCCAGCCGGCCGACACATATTCTCACGCCCGCTCACCCAATCCCAATCAGATTCTGATGGGCCTCGGGGCCCCTGCCCTGCTGGCCGACCTGAGCCGTGAGCCCATCGCGGCCGGAGGCACGGGGGCTACCCCCGGGTCGGCCAACCCACACACCGAGTTCGCCCGGCTGGCCACGGCCATTGTCAACAAGATCATCGGGTCTGACTTTTCCCCATCACCACCCACACACTTTGACCGCCATTTTCTGCATTGTGCTGTCCCATTTTTCTGTGGTTCTGTCCCATAATTTTCTGACTCGTGGTGGGACCTGATAAGGGCCGGCCCTGGCAGTGCAGGCTATTTTCTGACATCAGGTTCCAGTCGTCTCCTGGAATTCAGGAGGGTAGGTGATGAAAGGGCGCATTCTATTGGTCCAGAGAAGCAGGCAAGACGATTGAAACGGGACGACGCTGGCCAGAACCAGGCCCTGCCCTTGAGTGAGTTGAAAGGCAATCATCCGATCACCCGGCCTCAAAACAAGGTCACCCGCGGCATGAACTGGAACCAGACGCGAGTTCCGGCTGCGTGAGGTCAAGTGGCTTGACCGGGGTGAGGGTCATCTAAAGCGAGTGCGATAAGCGGCCGCAAGGCCTATGGGCGGTACTGCGGGACCTGAAGTGGACTGCGGGACCTGAAGTGTCACCTGAAGTGTACTGCGGGACCTGAAGTGTCACCTGAAGTGTACTGCGGGACCTGAAGTGTACTGCGGGACCTGAAGTGTACTGCGGGACCTGAAGTGTCACCTGAAGTGTACTGCGGGACCTGAAGTGTACTGCGGGACCTGAAGTGGACTGCGGGACCTGAAGTGTACTGCGGGACCTGAAGTGTCACCTGAAGTGTACTGCGGGACCTGAAGTGTACTGCGGGACCTGAAGTGTACTGCGGGACCTGAAGTGTACTGCGGGACCTGAAGTGGACTGCGGGACCTGAAGTGGACTGCGGGACCTGAAGTGGACTGCGGGACCTGAAGTGTCACCTGAAGTGTACTGCGGGACCTGAAGTGGACTGCGGGACCTGAAGTGTACTGCGGGACCTGAAGTGTACTGCGGGACCTGAAGTGTCACCTGAAGTGTACTGCGGGACCTGAAGTGGACTGCGGGACCTGAAGTGTCACCTGAAGTGTACTGCGGGACCTGAAGTGTACTGCGGGACCTGAAGTGTACTGCGGGACCTGAAGTGGACTGCGGGACCTGAAGTGTACTGCGGGACCTGAAGTGTCACCTGAAGTGTACTGCGGGACCTGAAGTGGACTGCGGGACCTGAAGTGTACTGCGGGACCTGAAGTGTCACCTGAAGTGTACTGCGGGACCTGAAGTGGACTGCGGGACCTGAAGTGTACTGCGGGACCTGAAGTGTACTGCGGGACCTGAAGTGTCACCTGAAGTGTACTGCGGGACCTGAAGTGTACTGCGGGACCTGAAGTGTCACCTGAAGTGTACTGCGGGACCTGAAGTGGACTGCGGGACCTGAAGTGTACTGCGGGACCTGAAGTGGACTGCGGGACCTGAAGTGTACTGCGGGACCTGAAGTGTCACCTGAAGTGTACTGCGGGACCTGAAGTGTACTGCGGGACCTGAAGTGTACTGCGGGACCTGAAGTGGACTGCGGGACCTGAAGTGGACTGCGGGACCTGAAGTGTCACCTGAAGTGTACTGCGGGACCTGAAGTGGACTGCGGGACCTGAAGTGTACTGCGGGACCTGAAGTGTACTGCGGGACCTGAAGTGTCACCTGAAGTGTACTGCGGGACCTGAAGTGGACTGCGGGACCTGAAGTGTCACCTGAAGTGTACTGCGGGACCTGAAGTGTACTGCGGGACCTGAAGTGGACTGCGGGACCTGAAGTGTCACCTGAAGTGTACTGCGGGACCTGAAGTGGACTGCGGGACCTGAAGTGTACTGCGGGACCTGAAGTGTACTGCGGGACCTGAAGTGTCACCTGAAGTGTACTGCGGGACCTGAAGTGGACTGCGGGACCTGAAGTGTCACCTGAAGTGTACTGCGGGACCTGAAGTGTACTGCGGGACCTGAAGTGGACTGCGGGACCTGAAGTGGACTGCGGGACCTGAAGTGTACTGCGGGACCTGAAGTGTCACCTGAAGTGTACTGCGGGACCTGAAGTGTCACCTGAAGTGTACTGCGGGACCTGAAGTGGACTGCGGGACCTGAAGTGTACTGCGGGACCTGAAGTGTCACCTGAAGTGTACTGCGGGACCTGAAGTGGACTGCGGGACCTGAAGTGTACTGCGGGACCTGAAGTGTACTGCGGGACCTGAAGTGTCACCTGAAGTGTACTGCGGGACCTGAAGTGTCACCTGAAGTGTACTGCGGGACCTGAAGTGTACTGCGGGACCTGAAGTGGACTGCGGGACCTGAAGTGTATTTGCGAGGGCGCAGGCGACAAGTTCAAGAAGAAATCAATGATGATGATCGTGTTCCGTTCCCCCCCCCCCCACCCCCACCCCGTCCGTTCGTTCAAGGCCTCCCTTTCTGAGAGTGATTAATGAAACACATAAGATCCTCCCCCCGTGCAAAAAAAACAATAACTGATGATCAATTCAATCATTCTTTCCCCCTTCCCCTCACGCCCCTCCTCCTCGCTCACCCCGTTTTCCTCGTGCCTTCTTTTCCTCGTGATGATGACGCGCGCGCGCGCGCGCACACACACACACACAGCCAAGCGGCCCTGTCGGACATCTCCACGCCTGAGGAGCGTCTGGAACGCGCCCAGATTGTGGCCGCCACCCGGGTCGAGTACAAACAGGGTCCGCCTGACACAGACACACATTGACACATACGCACATTGGCACAGAATACTCTGCGCACATGGGTGAGACACAGACACATCCACCCTTTTGCACTTTGACGACCACAAACGCGCATTGACTACAGACGCGCCGACGCACATTGACACATACGCAGACGCACATTGAACACATACGCACTTGATACACGAAATTGACGGCACAAACACGCACATTGACACAAATAAACACACCCGCATTGACACAAACACATCCGCACATTGACACAGACGCACATCGACACAACGCAGACGCACATTTGACACATTTGACACATTTGACACATTGACACATACGCACATTGACACATTGACACATTGACACATTGACACATTGACACATTGACACATTGACACATTGACACATACGCACATTGACACATTGACACATTGACACATTGACACATTGACACATACGCACATTGACACATTGACACATACGCACATTGACACATTGACACATTGACACATTGACACATGCCTCCAGACGGACCATGCCTCACATACGGGAGCACCGAACATGACATCCCTTGACGACGCACATTTTGATGCAGACGCACCTGACCGGTCCGATTGATCATCTCAGTCCCTTTGCTCCACACACACAATTCCCCTTGATACATACCTTGATACATACATTTCCCTTTGACACACCCAGAGGAGCTTCTGGTGCTGATGCGCGAACATCTGACCTTGATACATACCTTGATACATACCTTGATACATACCTTGATACAGACCTTGATACATACCTTGAGACATCCCATTCCCTTTGACACACCCAGAGGAGCTTCTGGTGCTGATGCGCGAACATACCTTGATACATACCTTGATACATACCTTGATATACCTTGATACATACCTTGATACATACCTTGATATACCTTGATACATACCTTGATACATACCTTGATACATACCTTGAGACATCCCATTCCCTTTGACACACCCAGAGGAGCTTCTGGTGCTGATGCGCGAACATACCTTGATACATACCTTGATACATACCTTGATACATACCTTGATACATACCTTGATACATACCTTGATACATACCTTGATACATACCTTTCTCTTTGACACACCCAGAGGAGCTTCTGGTGCTGATGCGCGAACATACCT
>JAPMOS010000071.1:100000-188323 GCA_027972325.1 Paratrimastix pyriformis
GCCCTGGCAGAAGACCCCGTCATCCTGACTTACGACCAGCTTCGGGCTGACCAGCGGAGGCGTCTGAGCACAGGCTCGGTGCGCCCCGTGGTGCCTGCCCCGATGCCGGTCGGGACGGCGGGAGGGCGCCACGTCCGGTTCTCGGATGACGAGTCGGGTCTGTACGGGTGGGCGTGGACCGGGTTGATGTAGGCTGGGCGCGGTCGGAAAAATTATGGGACGAGCGGGGAGAAAAAATTATGGGACAGACAGTGAAAAAAAATAATGGGACGGTGGTATCCCATATTTTTTCCCCATTCCAACGAATTTTTTTTCTGCCCGTCCCATACTTTTTTCCCACACGGCTTCACCTTTGTTTTTTTTTTTCTGCCCGTCCCATAATTTTGTCCCGCCGGCCTCGCCCATTTCAATGCCTTTCCTTCTCCTCCGCACGGCAACACCCCGACAGACGATGCCGATCGGAACAAGCGCTCACGAACCGCCGCCCCGAGCGGTGGTGATGACCTGACCGCTCCTGCCGCATCAGCCCCAGTCCCTCAGGGCTCCGACACGGACACCGATGTCCCTGCCGCCGCCTCCACAGCCCCAGTGGGTGATGTCACCACTCCCCCGGCCGTAGCCCCTCCCACCGGGTTTGGGGCCGAGGAGGAGGAGGAGGACGAATATGGCACACTGTCGGCCGTCTTCAGCCCTTGTGACCAGTTTGTCTTCAGCGATGGGGTGCTGTGGGATGTCCGCAGTGGCGGAATCGTGCATAAGGTCCGTCCGTCCGTTGGGGAGCGGGCAATGTGGGCGGGTGTCTTGAGGTTGGGGCACTACTTTTTTTTTTTTTGGGGGGGGGGGGGGGGGGGGGGGGGGCGATGATGCATATGAACACGAGACTGACTGCCTGGATCACTCAGAGATCGACTTCAGTTTTGTGCTCGTGCTCACTCTCGCCCCGCTCCTCAACATTGTCGTTTCCCACCAGTTCGAGAAGATCTCCGGTCGACACGCAATGGGCTCTTCCATCCCAATGGGCTGCATCTCATTCTCGAGTCGGAAGTCTGGGACGCGAGAACCTTCCAGGTCCGTCGCATCCTCCTCCCTCCCCTCCTCCTCCTCCCTCCCTCCCTCCCTCCCTCCCTCCCTCCCTCCCTCCCTCCCCCCCCCCCGATTGATGGTGACTGGGTGATGATTGGATGATGATGATGACGATTGGATGGTGATGATGATGATTAAATGGTGATGGTGATGATTAGATGGTGATGGCGATGATTGGATGGTGATGGTGATGATTGGATGGTGATGATTGGATGGTGATGACTGGATGGTGATGACTGGATGGTGATGACTGGATGGTGATTGGATGATTGGGTGATGATTGGGTGATGATGATGATGATTGGATGATGATGATGATGATGACGATTGGATGGTGATGGTGATGATTACGTAGATGGTGATGGTGATGATTGGATGGTGATGGTGATGATGGTGATGATGATGGTGATGATTGGATGGTGATGATTGGATGGCGATGATTGGATGGTGATGATTGGATGGTGATGACTGGATGGTGATTGGATGATTGGGTGATGATTGGGTGATGATTGGGTGATGATTGGATGATGATGGTGATGGTGATGATTGGATGGTGTGTGAAGCAAAGGACTGATCAATCGGACAAGCGGGGTCGATCAAATGATGCACGGCTGAATTGGATGGTGATGATTGGATGATGGTGATGACTGGATGGTGATTGGATGATTGGGTGATGATTGGGTGATGATTGGGTGATGATTGGGTGATGATTGGATGATGATGATGATTGGATGATGATGATGATGATGATGATGATGATGATGATGATGATGATGATGATGATGATGATGATGATGATGATGATGATGATTGGATGATGATGATGATGATGATGATGATGATGATGATGATTGGATGATGATGATGATGATGATTGGATGATGATGATGATGACAATGGATGACAATGGATGATGATGATGATGATGATGATGATGATGATGATGATGATGATGATGATGATGATGATGATGATGATGATACAATGGATGATGATGATGATGATGATGATGATGATGATGATGATGATGATGATGATGATGATGATGATGATGATGATTGGATGATGATGATGATGATGATGATGATGATGATGATGATTGGATGATGATGATGATGATTGGATGATGATGATGATGATGGATGATGATGGATGATGATGATGATGATGATGATGATGATGATGATGATGATGATGATGATGCGTATGCCCCGGCCCGATCATGGCTTCTTCTCACCACGTCTCACTTCCCTCTTTCCGTTTTCCGTTTTCCGTTTTTCTGTTGGCTGTTCGCAGCTCGTGACCACCTGCCCGGCCCTGAAGGGCGCCGATATGGGCTTCACCAGCGGCGGGTCGGTCATCTTCGCGGTGCAGCATCCCAACCCAGACTCACCCGAGCTGCCTGATGAGGCCGAACAGGTCCGGGGGAATGTACGCACTTTTTTTTGTTTTTTTATGGTCAACACTGATTGTTTGGCACGGGGGGGAGGGGGGGTGCGACCTCATCTTTGAACTCAAAAACCAGTGGGAGACGGAAAATGAATCATGCTGAGGGCCGACAACAGAGATGATGTGTGGTTTTGTTGTATGCCACTTATGGGGATGTCGGACCCTCCATAAGATTATGGGACGCCCAAAAAAAAAATCAATGGGAGTTTCCCGCTTTTCATCATTTTTCTTCCCCCCCCCCCCCCCCCCTCCTCCTCCTCTCCTCCCTCGCGCCTCGCAGACCTTCCACACCATCGACGGGTCGGACTATCGGCTCATCACCTCGACCAACGTCGGCCGTACCATTGGAGACCTGGCCATCCATCCCCAGGTCAGCGTTCGTGTTGAGTCCCGCGGACCCTGAACAAAAAAATATGGGATGGAACGAGTCCCATATTTTTTCCACACCCACACCGAAAGCATCAGAAGAACGCGCCTGTCCATCCAATCCAAGAAAATTTTGGGATGGAACGAGTCCCATAATTTTTCCACCCGAGCCGAGCGCATAAGAAGAACGCACAACACACACACATCTGGGAATATTGAAGCGATGTAGAGTCGCAATTTCGTGTACTTTGGCCTGATTGCCGATGGAATCGCATGTGAACTCGTCCTTTCCACAGCATAGCTCTTCGGCTTGATCATGTCCGCCACCTTCCCACAGCCCAGTGATCGAGCTTCTGCATGCGATTCCATTCCGACTCCGGACATCTTTCCCCAGATGAGGGCTCTCACTTTTTCTTCGCATTCTGCTCTCTTCTCTTTTGTTTTTTTTCGTATTATGCTCACGGCTCGGACGGAAAAGGGATGGGACGGAACGAGTCCCATAATTTTTCCCACCCACACCGAAAGCAGAAGAAGCCCATCTTGATCAAGTGTTTTTTTTTCCCCCCCACTCCCATAATTTTTCCACCCGCGCCCAGAGCATAATAGAAAAACCTCACCTGCCCACCATTGCCCAATCCGTCTTCTCTCCCCCAGGACATCAACCTTGCCCTGATTGAGACCAAATCGCGCACCGTGGCCGGAATGGACGTCTCCGAGTGCGAGTGCTGCGTCTACGGGGCAGGCCTGACCCGGCCCTCGCTTGAGGACTCCGGTGCGGGCGTTCTCGAGCAGGTGAATGCAGATGAGGATGAAGAGGATGAGGAAGATGACGATGATGAGGATGAAGATGAGGATGATGAGGAAGAGGATGACGAGGATGACGAGGAGGGGGACTTGATGATGGGGGATGAAGATGAGGAGATCGTGATGGAGGACGAGGGGGAGGAGGGCGAGGAGGGCGAGGAGGAGGGGGATGATGACGAGGTGATCTTGGAGGATGAGGAAGACGAGGAGGGTGAGGAGGATGAGGTCTGTTCTGTTGGAGTGGTTCCTCGGGCGCCCATTGGATTGAATTGATGATGATGATGATGATGATGATGATGATGATGATGATGATGATTGTTGGATGATGATGATGATGATGATGATGATGATGATGATGATGATGATGATGATGATGATGACCTCCTCTCCGTCTCTCCATTCTCCTTCAGGGCGCTGCCGATGACGATGACGATCATCACCATCCCGGAGCCCCATCCCCCGCCCCCGCCACCACCAGAACAACTTCTGCTCCTCCGACCGCCACCACGACCGCCCCCGCCTCAGCCACCACCGCCACGACCCCCACAACCCCCACAGCATCATCATCCGCTCCCGCCGCCGCCGCCACCACCACCACCGTCACCACAGCATCACCCACAACCGCACCACCAGAAGCCGGTGCCCCACCAGCACCACCGCCACCGCCACCCCGGAGGAGACGACGGGGTCTCGGACATGGGCATGCCCGACTCAGGAGGGGTATGTCCCTGGGGGATATCCTCACTCAGCTCCTCTCGGGCATGGACGGCCAGCAGGAGGGCGGTGGGGAGGAGGAAGACGAGGAGGATGCTCATTAAGCAAGGCGATCGTTTTTGTTTTGTTTTGTTTTGTTTTTTGAATTTTCTTCAGGATTTTTCGAAATTTCCCTTGCAGCTTTGCTGATGTTTTGTTTCGCTTTGGGACGGGGCGGATGGGATGGTGGTGGTCCCACAGGGAGAACATCCATTTTCGAGCCTCAAAACACAAGAGGAGGCGCCCAGAAAAATTATGCAGGGATAGAAGAATTTGAGTTTCAGCTGCAGTCTGCGTGCCGTTGAGGTTTAACACGCTATCTTCTGCTGGTGCGCACGTCAAACTCAAACATAAAAGCCCGCGTTCCCCATGCGAATGACTGGTTTGTTTGCACGACAACGAGCATTCACTTTTGTTCGCATTCCAGAAAGAGGTTTTTTCGAGTGGATTCACGGCATCTTGGATGAAAGCACCGCTAACTACTTGGAGTCCTCGAATGTTCTTCAGGGTATTTCTGACCGAAACAACGACCCAAATCTCCTACTTTTCATACAAACGGTATTCAAGCTTGAGGGTATGAATGCCTGGCACTTTTTTGTACTGTGGCGACGTCAATTTCCCCCTGGTCTGCTGAAAAACGGTTTCACCTTGCCCTCACCCGCGCGTCCCAGTTGCCGCCCAACCCGCTCCAGACACCGCTGGAGCCACTTTTCCCGCCGCCATGCCGCCGCCCGGTGAGTCGTTCCGCTTCGCAGGCTCCCCTGCTGACACCCCTTGGGGTTCCCCAACGGCCGAGGTCATCTCCGACTCCCGCGCGCCCGACCACGTCGAGCAGGCAGGTGTCCGTCTTCCGAGCATCATCATCATCATCATCATCATCATCATCATCATCATCATCATCATCATCATCATCATCATCATCATCATCATCATCATCATCATCATCATCATCATCATCATCATCATCATCATCATCATCATCATCATCATCATCATCATCATCATCATCATCATCATCATCATCATCATCATCATCATCATCATCATCATCATCATCATCATCATCATCATCATCATCATCATCATCATCATCATCATCATCATCATCATCATCATCATCATCATCATCATCATCATCATCATCATCATCATCATCATCATCATCATCATCATCATCATCATCATCATCATCATCATCATCATCATCATCATCATCATCATCATCATCATCATCATCATCATCATCATCATCAATCACCATCACCACCACCACCACCACCACCACCCAATCATCATCATCATCATCATCATCATCATCATCATCATCATCATCATCATCATCATCATCCAATCATCACCATCATCCAATCATCATCATCATCCGCTTTCCCCGACTCATCATCATCACGTTCCCATCCAGTCGACGTCGGTCCGGCCAACGGCCCGCCCGTCCCCGTGCCAACCCCGTCGACTCCCACCCCGCCAGTCCAGAGCAAGTCTCAGTTGTTGGAACTTGTGGTGTCACGGCTGTTGGCTGACCGACTCTCATCCCCGCATGCCAACCCATGGGTCGCCCCCGAACGGCAACCGGATCTTCAGTCGCGGTCCCGTGCCATCCCGCGGTTGGATCGACAGGGCCGACCCATCCTGGATGACCAAGGCGAGCCCATGTCCTGGACTCCCGACTTCCTGTGTCGTGTCCGCTTTCACAACACCCGCCCCGTCAACCTGTTCGAACAGTTCGTGGACAGCGCACCGCGAGACGTGCCCCGGCCCACCCCGCAGCCACTACTGAGGATCTCACAGACCGCCCCCCAGACCACCTCCACGCCGGCCAGCAATCATGGCGAGGGCACCGCCTATGTCATGGGCGAGTGCACGACTGATTCCACCACAATCCGGACACAATTACGCAAATTGCGTCTCGGCCTCAGCGGCCTTGTGCGCTACAAAACGCTGGCCCCGAATGACACCCCAGGCCCGGCCAGCACCCGTGGCCGGACCAGCCCTCCACCTCCAGCCAGCATGCCATCTGATGATGAGATCGCCAGGATTTTGAGCAAACCCGACGGCGATGATGATGAGAATGTTGGGCTGCAATTTCCCGACCACCCGCTCATCAGTGTGGCCTTTCTTGCTCTCAACGACCCGCCGACGCCTGCTGACCTGCGGGACTTTCTCGCGGCCGCCAAGGATATGGGCCTGGGGGACCTTCTGACAAGGGGTCGTCTGCGCCTTGTCTGTCGAGAAACCGCATCGCAATCGGAGAAACCACTGCAAGAAGGGTCGTGTTTTCGGCTGTGCGATGTCACCCCCTCCTCCCCTCCTCCTCCTCCTCCTCCTCCTCCTCCTCCTCCTCCTCCTCCTCCCCTCCATCCTTCCCCCCCACCCCATCCCCCACCCCTGTTTTCCCTGAACAGAGATCTGAAGGTCGCGATCTGCCTTTCCGGCTGCAGGGGTGGGAGTAGGCGGCGCAGGGGATGGGTGTGGGTGGGTGGGGAAGAGCCATAGTATCACCCCATCACCTCGATATCACTCCCCATCTTCGTCCCCTTCTGTCCTCCTGGAGGCCGTGAGCGGCGGTGTGTCTGCATTTTTTGTTCACAAGCGGTCGTTTCAACCCAGGGGAGATGTGGATGCCTACCAACCGGAGTTCCATCCACTTCGTCAGCCACACCCAAGGCCAATCATGGCACTGTCGACAGCGATGTCGGCGCGCACCACTTCCGGACCCCACGGGACCGTGGCCCCCTTACAGTATGTCCAACAATAAACGAGCCACTCCTTCTCATGTCAGAGCGAGTGCACCAAGAGGGAGCCGGGGATTTTTCTGGGTGCCACGCATGCACAACACCACAAGGACTCCACCCATCCACTTAGTATTTGGTGTGGCCACCGTGGGCCCGAATGACGGCACGAAGTCGGTCGGGCATCGAGTTGGCCAACTTTTCGGGGAGGTCGGCGTCCATGGTGGCCCACTCGGCCTTGAGCACCCGGATCAATCCAGCGAGCGTTTCGGGGTGGCGTTCAAGCAGCTTCCTCTTGAGGAGTGCCCACACGTTTTCCATCGGGTTGAGGTCGGGGCTCTGGGGGGGTAGCCCGATGTCGGTCAAGTTCTCCTCAGCGACCCGTTCCGTCACCAAGTGGGACCGGTACTTGGGATCGTTGTCGTGCAGCAGCACCCGGCCCTCGGGGCCCTCAACACACACCTCGAGGGCAGAGGGCACAAGCTCATCAGTCACAATCCGGGCCATGAGGGGGCCAGTGAGGTTCTCCTGGAAGGAGAACAGACGTCCCCATCACCCTGACCGAAGCAACCGTGGAGGTTAATCTTGGCCGGATGATTCACAGTGAGGACGGGCTTGCGCTTCCCAGGGTAGCCCCAACTCTTCGTGGCTTGTGCATGCAGGCGGGCGGTGCATTCGTCAGAAAAGAGCACGCAGCTCCAGTCACGGTGCAGGTTGGCACGGGCAAAGGCGAGCCGTTTCTTCATGATGGCCGGGGTGAGGGTGGGTTTCTTCGGATTGCCCCCCCAGCGCAGGCCCACGGTGAAGAGGCGCGAGCGAACAGTCTCATGGGAGGGGTGAGTGCCCTTCGTAGTCTTCACTTGTGCAGCAATGGACCGCAGGGAGGGCTTGGCCGGGGACATGGAGAGGGAAATCATCTTTCGGTCAGTGGGCGGGGTGGTGGCCCTTGTCCGACCAAGATGAGCCTTGTCCGCCAACGGTTGGCCGGCGCCAACCCGCACCGTGTGCCGGTTCACTCCCAATTCGGCTGCCACCGAGGTGCGGGTGCGCCCCTGCTGCACAAAAACCGCGACTCGGGCTCGATCGAGGGCAGAAAGTCGAGGCATGAAAAAAATCAATCCTGTGCTCGCTGTGGGTAGGCGTTTGGGGGGAGGTGGATGGCAGACCTGAGGCACGGCGGAGCACTGAGCATAATGCAAGGCGCCCCCCGGAGCCCGGGACCCCTCTTGCCCGGGGAACCAAAAAATTATGGGTGGCTAGTTTATTGTTGGACATACTGTAATTGTACCTCAGGATTAAAAACCCATGTTTACCTCCCACCCTTCCATCGGGGCCCCAATCCAGTTCGCGCAGTCTGACGAGGCTGAGTGGGGCCACACAATGGTCTCTTGGGTTCCCTCCAGGGGGGTCGGGGGGATGCAGAATCGAGGGGCCCTTTGGGAGAGGTCCGTCGTGAAGGGGGGTTGCAACTGTCAGGGCAACGAGGGCTGGGGGGACGATGTGCTTCAGGTGGGCAGGCTCAAGGGGCACCTTCGGCTGCTGCCGCGGCGGACCCCCGGGACCCACGACCTGTTGGGCGGATCATCGAGCGCAGGGATAAAATGCGTATTCAATCGCTGAAACCTTTGAAAGATGTTGCCAGACAGGGCCCCTTCACTCCGCGCCCTAGTGTCCAAGCCGATCGGCCGGGGGTGATAACCGCACGATATAGCTGATCGGCCGGGGGTGATAGCAGCACACTTGCTGATCGGCCGGTGATAACCGCACGATATTGCTGATCGGCCGGGGTGATAGCCACACGATATTTCACGCTCGGAATGCCACGGAGCCCCGCCACCGGATTCCACAAAAAACCACACACACATACTGTAAAAATATAAAACGTTTTTTAAAAAAAAAATTATTAAAACTTCCTGTCGGGCACAGTGGGGTCGATGACCCCGATCGTGCGGCGGCGGCGGGCGCTCATCAGCAGCACCACCACCACCACCAGCAGGCCAAACAGGAGGATACCGAGAGTCGAGGCGCCCACCGAAATCAGCGCCGTTGCAGCGGCTGGGGATCGGGAGGGGAGGGGAGGATAGGATGATGATGAGAAAACCAACGTTGGATTCCGCCCCGCCCCCTCCCCCGAGGCGTCCAAAACCACGATGATGGAGAAAGACGAAAGGGCCGGAAAAAGACAGGTTGTGCAAGAAGATGGAATAACGCACCGGAGAGGGCAGGGCGCGCCGGGTAGAGGGCCGTCGTGTAGGCGAAGGTCTGGTTGAGGGTGGCCTGGGTCAGGTCGTCATTCTGCACCACCACATCCACCGACACCGACACGACGGCCGTGGTGGCTGCGGCCGCCAGCTGGGCCACCACGGCATTCTGGGCGGGCGGGACCAGGCAGCTCAGCGCGCCCGTGGCCGGGAGCAGGGTCGCGTTGAGGCAACGCTGGCCGCCCACCCAGACGGTCAGCCCGGCCCGCAGGTTGGTCCCCTGCAGCACAACGGGTGTGCCCAGGTTGCAGGGGCCCTGGGCGGGGGTCACGCCGCTCAGCGCAGGGGCAGCACCTGGTGGTGGGTGGTTGGTGGTTGCGGTGGTGGTGAGGAGAAGGAAGGAAGTCCACAGGGCACGAGGTCGTGAGGTGAGGCGAGGTTGGGTGTGTGGTGTGACCAACCTTGGAAGTAGAGGACCACTGCCGATTCGGCGCCCCCGGAGACATTTGAGGCGCTGCTGAGCCCGTCCGCGTTGGTCACCACAAGCGCGGTGGGGCCGGCAGTGCAACCCACACCGACGGCCAGGGTGCAGGTGATGTTGGTGCCGGTGGGGTCGACCACCGGGGAGGCGCATGTCTGGTTACCCAGGGTCACCACCGGCCCGGCCCGGAAGTTCTGGCCCGTCACGGTCAGCACCACATCGGCGCTCGGGCTGTTGGCGGCCACTGCTGCCGAGGTGAGGCTGATGGTGGAGGGCGAGACGCCCGCGACCACAGGGGCAGCCGTCCCTGTGAAGGTGTAGCCCCGGGTCAGAGTGGCCGTCGTGCCGTCCGCATTGGTGACCGTCACATCCACGGGCCCGTAGTAGGCCGCGCCGGGGGCGGGCAGGGTGCATCGAATGCGAGAGGCGGTCACAGCGGGGCCGGGGCAGGTGAGCCCGCCAATGGTCAGCGTCAGGCCCGCCCGAAAGTTGGACCCGGTGACGATGATCGAGGCCGCGGCCAGCTGGTTCGAGGAGGAGGGCGTCAACCGGTTGATGACGGGCGACAGGCCGACCGCTGGAAAACAAACAATGGACACAGTGCATCGATTGATGATTGGGGAGGGGTGAAGACAGGCGCCGCCCTTGTGTGGTCGATGTATGGACGTGGGTCAATTCGAAGATCTCTCAATCACCAGGACGTGGCCGTTTTGACATGCGCGGTGGGCCAGTCCAGAGAGGGGGAGTGTTGCGATGAGATGGGTGGTGTCGTCAGATGATGGTTTGACGTCCAAATCTCTCATTCATGTTCCCCCCGACGTCCTGGCTCCATTACGGATGGATCGGCAAGTGGCGGAGGGAAGCAGACCGTAGTAAGCGAAGTCTGTGGTGGCATTGGTGCCATCGCTGTTGGTGATCACCACCACAGCGGTGCTCGCCGCCAGGCCGGCCGGGGTGGTGCAGTTGAGGAAGGTCCCGTTGGAGGCCATCAGGGTGCAGGGGCTCCCCGCCACCGTCACCGTCACCCCCGCCCGGAAGCCCGTCCCCACCAGGACCAGCGCCGTCCCACCACCGCAGGGGCCTTGCGCTGGACTGCGCCAGCTCACCGTCGGGATGGGCCCTGCGAGGGAAGGAGGCGCAGAGACAAAGGGACCGACACCCACGGGGAGAGAGGGCATTGAGACAGATGGAGATCAGAGGGGCAGCAGGCAGGCAGGCAGGCAGGCAGCGGACCCTGGTAGGAGTACCCGCCGTCCAGGGTGACTGTGGTCTGGTCCCAGTTGGTCACCACCACAGCCACCGACCCCAGGGCCGCACCCGCGGGCAGGGTGCACGTCAGCCCCGTGGCGGCCGTGCTCCCAGCCGGATCGGCGGCCACCCCGGTGCAGGGCTGGCCCCCCACAAGCACCGTCGGGAGGCCGCCCGCCACCACCCGGAGCCCGCTGCCCTGCAGGTGCACCGTCTGGCCGCCCGCCAGGGGACCCCGCGCCGGGGTGAGTCCGCTCAAGGTCGGGGCCGGGCCCTGGAAGTAGAATGCCCCGACGGCCTGGGTGGTCGTGCAGGTGGCCACGTCGGGGCTGGGGTTCGTCACCACCACCGCCGCCGGCCCGTTGGTGGCCCCGGCCGGGCCCACGGTCAGGGTGCACGCCAGGCTGGTGGCCGAGGGGCACGTCAGGGCGACGCACGGCTGGCCGCCCACGGTCACCGTCGGGCAGGCGGCACCACCACCCATCCCTGTGGCGAACCCGGTGCCGGTCAGGGTCAGTGTGGCCGTCGTGCCGGCCGTCTGGGAGGCCGCCGCCGGGGTGATGCTGGCCAGGGTCACCTGGCCCTGGTACCAGAGCAGGTTGTCCTGGCGTTCGGAGAGTCCGACCGAGTTGGTCACCTCGACCGCCACGTAGCCGCCCCCGACGAGGCCCCCCGCCGATTGGCACACCACACGGCTGCTGTTGGCCAACACCACCGGGCACGGCTGGCCGGCGACCTGCACGGTCGGGTTGCTGCCAAACCGCAGCCCGCGCACCTCCAGAAGCACATCGCCCGTCCCGTGCGGCCGCAGGGCAGGAATCACCGATTGCACCACGGGAGGCATCGCTGGGGCGGATGGGTGGTGGGGTGGTGGGTGGCAGGGGAGAGGATGCAGAGAATCATCATCATCATCAGCAACATCAACAGAGAGAACATGCTGTGTATTTTCGAGGGCGCAGGCGACAACAACATCAACATCAACAACATCAACAAACGACAACAACAAACAACGCCACCACCTCAACAACACGCAAATACACAGCATGTTCTCTCTGAGAAAACGAGGAACACAATTTCTGGCGGGGCCGAGAAAACGGACCAAAGGTGACACCCGTGGACCCACTGGCGGGGGTCAGCGAGCCGTTGCAGTTGCCCGCCGGGTCGCAGAGGGACCCGCTCAGGGTGTACGGAATCGGGCCAAGGGTTTCGCTGCCCAGCATGGTCACAGTGGCCGTCACGGCCGTGCCGGAAGCAGTCAGCTGGACGGTGGCCGGCCGGCCAGCCACGGTCACCGTGGGTAGGGGCGTCCCGGCCAGAATCTCATCGGCCTGCAGGGTCACCGCCACCTCGTCACCCTCCGCCGCAGAGGTGGGCCCACCCGCGTGGTTGGAGGCCCCCGTCACGGCAGTCAGGCTGGGCGCCACCGAATCTATCCGGAGGGTGCGGTATACAGAAAAGGAAAGGTGGAGTGGGAATGGGCGTGAGTGAGAACATGCTGTGTATTTGCGAGTGGCGCAGGCGACAAGTTCAAGAAGAAAGAGATGATTGGATGATGATGATGATGATGATGATGATGATGATGATGATGATGATGATGATGATGATGGTGGTGATGATGATGATGATGATGATGATGGTGGTGGTAGTGGTGGTGATGATGATGATGCTGATGCTGATGCTGATGCTGATGGCACCCAGTTCTCCTTTCTTTGGATTGCCTCCAAGGAACCCAATCGCCAACCGAACCCGACATGAATGGAATGGACCGCCACTGCGGCAGCAGGCGCAGGATCTACGGACCAAAGACGACCTCCAGCGTCCCGGTGATCGTGGCCACCTGCTGGTTGCCCTGCAGATCGCGCATGCCGCTCAGGGTATACGTCAGGTTGCCCTGCGGGTCCCCACTGGCCATCGTCGTGAGGACGCTGATGGTTCTGTCCCCCCCGCCTGGGCCGACCGACGCCACCCGGCCGGCCAGCATCACCGCGGGCAGGCTGAATTGTGTCAAGTTCAGGGCGACGTTGGCCGTGAAGATGGCCACCACCGTGTCGCCCACCTTGGCCAGCGGGCTGTGGGCATTGCTGGTCACCGCAACGACCGAGACCAGATTCGGCAGGGTCACGTCTGCGAAACACCCCCGTGATCCGAAGGAAAATTACATACGTATTGCACCCCCCACCCACCCCCAACACCCACACCCATCACTGGGCGGCCCCGCCAGGCGGGTTCCCGGCCGGGAGGAGCCATCATACGGGTCATTTGGCCCGGGCGGAGTGTAACGCATGGCGCGAAGGCGCGAGTAATCTTTCTTCTTGAACTTGTCGCCTGCGCCCTCGCAAACATCATCATCATCATCCAATCATCATCCAATCATCATCCAATCATCATCCAATCATCATCATCCAATCATCATCATCCAATCATCATCATCATCATCATCATCCAATCATCATCATCCAATCATCATCCAATCATCATCATCATCCAATCATCATCATCATCCAATCATCATCATCATCCAATCGTCGTCGTCGTCCATCCAATCATCGTCGTTATCAATCATTCACCAAATTTCATCCGTACGTATGGTGGTGGGAGACAGACAGTTGAGGATCGCGGCGGTTTGGGTCGAGTAGACCCCGCTGGCGCCGGGCATGCTGACGTGCACCTCGAGTTGGTCGGCCACCCCGCTGGCCTGGGCGGGCATGAGGAAGGTGAAAGACCTCTCCACGGCCGCGATGCTGGTCGGGGTGATGTCCGCCGGGGCGGTGCCGGACCCACCCAAGGGCATCAGGTGCGCCAGGGCCCCGCTGTAGAAGTTGCGCCCGGTCACGGTCACACTGGTCGACGTGGCCCGGTCGATCCGAGTGGGGCTGACCCCGGTGACGATGGCTGCATGGTGAGAGGCAAGGACATCGAAGGGGGTGAGACCATGAAAAGGACTTCGAAGGGGGTGAGACCATGAAAAGGACATGGAAAGGACATCGAAGGGGGTGAGACCATGAAAAGGACATGGAAAGGACATCGAAGGGGGTGAGACCATGAAAAGGACTTCGAAGGGGGTGAGACCATGAAAAGGACATGGAAAGGACATCGAAGGGGGTGAGACCATGAAAAGGACTTCGAAGGGGGTGAGACCATGAAAAGGACATGGAAAGGACATCGAAGGGGGTGAGACAATGGAAAGGACATGGAAAGGACATCGAAGGGGGTGAGACAATGGAAAGGACATCGAAGGGGATGAGACCATGGAAAGGACATCGAAGGGGGTGAGACAACGGAAAGCACAATGTCCGGCAAAAAGGGTGTGACGGACGATGGTAGCTGAAGGTGAGTCCGGCGCCAGTCTCCTTGGAGAGACCCGACCCGGCGCTGGCAGGATTCAACACCGCCACGGGCCACGCGCCCGAACGGGCGGCCCCCAGCGTGGTCTCGGCGACGGCCTGGGTGGGCATGTCGAAGGTGAGGCTCGTGATCGAAGCCACTGTGGTCGTCGTTCTGATAATTTCGTCCGCCCAGCCCAGCCGCACCTTGGCCCCGCTGACAAAGTTGGTGCCTGTCACGGTCACGCTGGTCGTGGCTGTGGCCGGGCCGTGGGTCGCCGAGAGCCCCGTCACGGTCGCTGGAGTGGAGTTCCAAAGAGAATCGATGAGGATGCAGGCAAGAAGGAACGCCCCACACACTAGGATCCGGCCCTGTGGGGGTCTGGAACCTGCGGCCTCCCACCCACATCTCCCAGATCGTGCCCCTTGATGACTGAATGATGATGATGATTGGGATGATGATGATGATGATGATGATGACTGGATGATGATGATGATGATGATGATGATGATGATGATGATGATGATGACTGATGATGATGATGATGATGATGATGATGATGATGATGATGATGATGATGATGATGATGATGATGAATGATGTGATGAATGATGATGATGATTGGATGATGATGATCCGATGATGATGATGATGATGATCCGATGATGATGATGATGATGATGTGGATGATGATGATGATGATGATGATGATGATGATGATGATGATGATGATGATGATGATGATGATGATGATGATGATGATGATGATGATGATGATGAATGATGATGATTGGATGATGATTGGATGATGATGATGATTGGATGATGATGATGATGATGATGATGATGATGATGATGATGATGATGATGATGATGATGATGATGATGATGATGATGATCCGATGATGATGATGATGATGATGATGATGATGATGATGATGATGATGATGATGATGATGATGATGATGATGATGATGATGATGATGATGATGATGATGATGATGATGATGATGGTGATGATGATGATGATGATGATGATGATGATGATGATGATGATGATGATGATGATGATGATGATGATGATTGGATGATGATGATTGGATGATGATGATCCGATGATGATGATGATGATGATGATGATGATGATGATGATGATGATGATGATGATGATGATGATGATGATGATGATGATGATGATGATGATGATGATGATGATGATGATGATGATGATGATGATGATGATGATGATGGATGATGATGTGGATGATGATGATGATGATGATGATGATGATGATGATGATGATGATGATGATGATGATGATGATGATGAATGATGATTGGATGATGATGATCCGATGATGATGATGATGATGATCCGATGATGATGATGATGATGATGATGATGATGATGATGATGATGATGATGATGATGATGATGTCCAGGGACAGAAACTCCGATTTCAGGGGCAAAAGGTGGAGGGCAGAGCCGGACGTGCATAGCTGAAGGTGACACCAGCCGAAGGCGACTGGGCGCCCGTCGCCGTGTCGGTGACGAAGACCTCGTACGTGACGGTGGCGGCGTTGGGCTGGGCGGGCACCGCGAACCGGAGGGAGGTCGCCGAGAGGAAGGTCGTGGCCAGCAGGGCGCCCGAGACCCCAAGTTGCACCCTGCGATGATGGCGTGAGGACGGATGATGATGATGGCGTGATGAGGACGCAGGCAGACAGAGAACCTTCATGTGTGCCGAGATCGGACGCAGGCAGACAGATAGTGTGCCGATCCACTCCGGGGGAAGTAAGCCCCGGGAGATGGCTCCCCAAGACGCCAAGGGGGGGGGGGGGGGCAGAGAAGAGTGCCACACAGAGTGAACCCGCACGGACCGACAAGTGGTCGCGAAGTTCCTCCCGGTCAGGGGGACGAGGTCGCCAGGCCAGCCCGCGCTGGAGCTCAGGCTCGACACGACGGCTGGGGGAAGGAAGAAGAGAGAGTGGGGCGTGGTGAAAGGAAACGAGAGCAGGCGGCGTGTCTGTGAGCACGGGCAGCATAACCGATGGGTCAGGGCGTGTGTGCTGATCGTTGTGAAATGAGTCGCTTGCAGTTCGGCGGGACTTAACCCTTTGTCAATTCGTAATGGGACGGCACCCACTCATCAAGCAGAGGGGTTGCAAGGGGGAGGGGCAGGAGGGACAAGGGCGAAGAACAGAACAGGCATCGGAACATCGGAAGGCGCAAAGACGGACGATCGTAGAGAAAGGCGAGTGTGACGGTCTCCTTGGAGAGGCCCGACCCGGCGCTGGCAGAATTCAGCACGGCCAGGGGCCATGCCCCTGTGTGGATCGTGGCCTCGGCATCGGATTGGGCGGGCACGGCGAAGGTGAGGCTCGTGGTCGAGGTCACTGTGGCCGTTATGTCGAGGTGGGCACTGGCCGTGCCCAGCCGCACCTTGGCCCCGTCGACAAAGTTGGTGCCCGTCACAGTCACATTGGTTCCAGGTGGCCCGTGGGACCCCGAGAGGAGAGTCACGGTGGCTGGAGGGAGGGAAGACGAAGAGAAGGTTCGTCAAGGACACAGAGTTGGGAGAAGTGCCGGGAAGGCGACTGACTCGCAGAAGATTCGAGCGGATGATGATGATGATGATGATGAATCTTTCTTCTTGAACTTGTCGCCTGCGCCCTCGCAAATACACAGCATGTTCTCTGATGATGATGATGATGATGATGATGATGATGATGATGATGATGATGATGATGATGATGATGATGATGATGATGATGATGATGATGATGATGATGATGATGATGATGATGATGTGTGAAGCAAAGGACTGATCAATCGGACAAGCGGGGTCGATCAAATGATGCACGGCTGAATCAGGTGGGCGCACGATGATAGAGTTGGATGATGGAGTTGGGTGAAGATTTTGGGTCAGGCCAGGCCTCGTAATGAGTTTCGGCGCGGAGGATGATGATGATGATGATGATGATGATGATGATGATGATGATGATGATGATGATTGGATGATGATGATGATGATGATGATGATGATTGGATGATGATGATGATGGAAGATGATGGTGGGTGGTGGTCTGGTGGTGGTGGTGGTGGTGGTGGTGGTGGTGGTGGCAGAGAAGGTCCAGGAGGGGGTGAGCGCCGCCGCCCGAGGCCGCGGGAAGGGGAAGGGGGAGGGGAAGGGTTGAAACGGCGGAGTGCCAACGAAACAGCGGGGGTTCGGGTGCATGGTGCGACCCCCGATGCTCCCCTGTGCTGTCTCCCCTTGGTGGGGTGCAGAGGGTATCTGACCCGCTTCGGCTGGGTTTCGGTTTCTGGTCTCTGTTTCATTCGTTTCTCGTGTTTCAGACGTCCGAATCGAATCGTCTCTGTTTCTGGTCTCTGTTTCGTTCGTTTTTCGTGTGTTTCAGACTTCAGAATCGTATAGTACAAACACACGCGTGATGCGAAAATCGAGAGCAGGCGAGAAATGGGACGGCAGACAGCGAAAACAAATGAAAGACGGGACGGACGTGCATAGCTGAAGGTGATGCCGGCTGAGGGCGACTGGTCGCTCGTAGCCGTGTCCGTGACGAAGACCTCGTACGTGACGGTGGTGGCGTTGGGCTGGGCGGGCACCGCGAACTGGAGGGAGGTCGCCGAGAGGAAGGTCGTGGCCAGCAGGGCGCCCGAGACCCCAAGTTGCACCCTGCCACCACACAAACAAGGACCAGGGAAGGAGATTGCGTATGTGTCATGTATGTGTGTCATGTATGTGTCAGTGTGTCATGTATGTGTGTCATGTATGTGTGTCATGTATGTGTGTCATGTATGTGTGTCATGTATGTGTGCCATGTATGTGTGTCATGTATGTGTGTCATGTATGTGTGTCATGTATGTGTGTCATGTATGTGTGCCATGTATGTGTGTCATGTATGTGTGTCATGTATGTGTGTCATGTATGTGTGCCATGTATGTGTGTCATGTATGTGTGCCATGTATGTGTGTCATGTATGTGTGTCATGTATGTGTGTCATGTATGCGTGCCATGTATGTGTGTCATGTATGTGTGTCATGTATGTGTGTCATGTGTGTGTGTCATGTATGTGTGTCATGTATGTGTGTCATGTATGTGTGTCATGTATGTGTGTCATGTATGTGTGTCATGTATGTGTGTCATGTATGTGTGCCATGTATGTGTGTCATGTATGTGTGTCATGTATGTGTGTCATGTAGTCATGTATGCGTGCCATGTATGTGTGTCATGGACCCACCCGAAATTCCTGGGCATCCTGCGAGCCGTCTCTCGCGCAGAGGGATATGCGAACCCCTAACACCACCACCCCATGCGACGACGGACTTGGCGGCAGCGGTGAAGCCGGCTCCGGTCACGTTGATAAAATCGCCCTCCCAGCCCGCCTGGGCGGACAGCATGCTGACCGACAGGACCGGTTCGACAACTGCATGGGATGGCGGTCAGGCGGGGTGAGGTGGGACGAGGTGGTGATTGTACATGATGATGATGATGATGATGATGATGATGATGATGATGATGACTGGATGATGATGATGATGATGATGATGATGATGATGATGATGATGATGATGATGATGATGATGATGATGATGATGATGATGATGATGATGATGATGATGATGATGATGATGATGATGATGTGGATGATGATGATGATGATGTGGATGATGATGATGATGATGATGGAGATGATGATGCTTTGAAATGATGTCCTTCTGTGATCTCATGGGGGACATCGAGGACAGAGACGGACCCGTGATGGCGTCTGCCAGGGTGGCACTGAGACCGACGTCCGTGTTGTTGACGACCACGGCGTGGCTGCCCAGCGGGAGGGCGGCGTCGAGGGTGCATTGCAGGCTGGTGGCACTGGCCAGCTGGACGTTGGCGCAGGGCAGCCCGCCCACCGTCACCGTGACACCCGTGCGGAAGTGGGTCCCCGTCACCGTCACCGTCTGGCCGCTGGGTGAACTGGGGGGCGCCAGGCCAGTCACCGTCGGGGCAGCCCTGAGAGAGGGGTGTGGAAGGAATGGGAGCATTTGTCAGACACCGACTGCCCGCCACACGGAGGCCGAGAGAGGAGTTTACTGGGGGGGATGGGAGGGAGGGAGGGGATGGACATCCGATCGTCATCCGATCATCCGATCATCCGATCATCATCAACATCAACATCAGCATCATCAACATCATCATCATCATCATCGTCATCCTCATTCAATCATCATCAACATCATCAACAACAACAACAACAACAACAACAACAACAACAACATCACCCTCATCCTCATCCTCATCCTCATCCTCATCCTCATCATCCTCATCCTCAGGTGGCCGACAGACAGGCCCCAGGCCAGCGATCCACCGCTCAGTGTCGTCAGCCCGAACAGCTTGCCCATGCTCGGGCGCAGCAGGGTGCTCTCGGTCAGGACACTCCGGCTGGTGGTGTCCGTGCCGATGAGGAGCACATGTCGCTCGTTCGTCTGGAAGTTGCGGGGAGGGGGAGGGATGGTAATGAGGAGTGGGATGTGGTGACGGGGGCACTCCACGGACCCCCGTCCCGAAGACACGGCCGTCATCGGTGTAGACGAGGGTTTGAAATGCTCCACCGGCGAACCACTCGAAGGAAGCCCCTGCTGGGATCGACGAGACGTCGGTGAACGACAGCACGGGATTGGTCATGTGCCCCAGGCCGAGTTGCCTGCCGCCAAGCCAGGCGCACGGCACACCAGACAGACGAAAGAACACGAGAAAGAGTCAGAGAAAGAGAACCGTGCCCCCTCCCCCCCCCCCCCCCCCCCCCCCCCCGTGCCAGGTGCGCGAGGCGTTCGAAGCACAAACCTTCTCGTGCGCGCCCGTTCAGGGGCGTAAGGTGGGTCCTCCCTTTTGCTTTTCCCTTTTTGTGTCTCGGTCTTTCTCGTGTGTCCCTTTGACGGGCCTTTCCAGAATCTGAAAGAGCAAGAGAAAGAGACAGAGAAAGAGACAGAAACAGAGAAACATCTCGACCGCCTTCACCTCATCTGCCGAAAAGACCCGTGAGATGCGGCTCCCCTGCTCGTAAGAGCATCCCCGCCCTGGTATCTATCACCCCGTTCCTTGGCCATCGGGCATCCCTGCTTTGGATCTAAGCCACCGAGCTTGCTCGGTGGTGATCTCATGACGAGACATTTTCTGATGGGGAGTTCGGCTGGGGCGGCACATTTGTTCAATAATAACGCAGGTGTCTTAAGTTGAGCACTCTCATGTAGAAGAACAGAAGGGTCAAAGCTCATTTGATTTTGGTTTTCAGTCCTCACACAAACAGTGAAAGCGCGGCCTACCGGCTGGAGGCATTCGCAGTGCCCTCTTGCTGTGGTGGTGGTGCAGGGGCAGTGGGGGGCAGTGGGAGAGGACCGACAGACCCAAAATTGTTGCGCCCGGTCGCACTGATGACGCCTATGGTGGGTAGGGAGAGGAATATGGGGGTTGTTAAGAAACGCTAAATTTTGTATGGAAAAGACAGAATTGACATTGCCAGACAAAATTTAGGCAGCAAGTGAAGAAATCAATCAGGGAAGGAGGGTGAAGGTGGCACTGACCGTCAGTTGAGCACACGAAGAGCCCGTAACCGCCGCTCATTAGCGAGGCCGCCCTCCGCCCTGTACCCGGCAGAGCAACCTTCGCCAAGGAGTAGCGGATGGTGGTGGTGCCGTCCCCGTTGGAGCCATACAGCCCACTGAGAGAGAATGAGAGTTGAGGATCATGTTGATGATGATGAGGATCATGTTGATGATGATGATGATGATGATGATGATGATGATGATGATGATGATGATGATGACTGAATGATGATGATGATGATGATTGATGATGATGATGATGATGATGATGATGATGATGATGATGATGATGATGATGATGATGATGATGATGATGATGATGATGATGATGATGATGATGATGATTGGATGATTGGATGATGATTGGATGATTGGATGATGATTGGATGATGATTGGATGATGATTGGATGATGATTGGATGATGATGATGATGATGATGATGATGATGATGATGATGATGATGATGATGATGATGATGATGATGATGATGATGATGATGATGATGATGATGATGATGATTGGATGATGATGATGATTGGATGATGATGATGATTGGATGATGATGATGATTGGATGATGATGATGATTGGATGATGATGATGATGATTGGATGATGATGATGATGATGATTGGATGATGATGATGATGATTGGATGATTGGAATGATGATGATGATGATTGGATGATTGGAATGATGATTGGATGATTGGAATGAGAATTGGATGATGCTGATGATGATGCTGATGATGATGGGTGATGATCGGATGATGATGATGATGTTGAGAAGAATGAGAGTTGCTCGAACGGAGATTTCGATTTTCACACTCTTTTGTCATCGGTTCTTGATAGACATCTGCTGGGGTTTGAAGCCACTTGCACCCTCTGGGTTGGTTCGACCCCTCCCAACCTCAAGAAAGGTGGTCGGAACCCCCAAAAAACGCAAGACTACAGACTAGCCACACGTGGCCAAGGAGCCGTCGTCCAGGATGACGGCAAGGTTCGTGAGCGTCATGGCGATTGCGGTGGCCGTGCGCCCGGTGGGCAGCGGGATCTGGGTGATTTCACTGGTGCTGGCGGTGGTGAAGCCGAGGCCAATAGCCCCGTTGTTATTCGATCCCTGCAAAAAGGCGCGTGGAAAACACGTGAGACAAACAGTGCTGATCCGCGCGCGGTGCAGCGTACAGGCTCAGAGAGAGCCATCCATATTGATAGCCCGAGCTTTCCCCCCCCCCCCACACACACACAGACACCCACCTACGGACGATGCCATAGAGGTCGCCATTGTCCAGCCGCAAAACGGCGGAACCAGACTGACAAGTGTGTGTGTGTGTGTGTGGGGGGGGAGGCACTGATGAACCCGGATCGCCCCGACAGAGATATGGCAGGGGTGGGGTGGGGTGGTGGTGGGGTGGTGGGGGTGGTGGGGGTGGTGGGGGTGGTGGGGGAGGGTGGGGTGGGGGGTGAGGGGGGTGATCGGGGGGGGACAGACCCCAACCTGCATTTGGACGATCGTCCGGTTGGCGGGCAGGGCGGCGGACGTGAGCAAAGTCGGGCTGAGGAGCCAGTTAGGCTGGCCGCTCGGAAAGATCACTTTCCACTGGTCCCACCACCAAGTTGCACCAAGAAGGAATGAGGATGAGACGGGCGGAGGCAGGGGCGGGGGCGGGGGCAGGGGCGAGAGGGAGGAAATCTCTCGAGGCGAGCAAACCGACCGAATTCAACCCGCACGCGTACAGGGAGTCTGGGGTGGGTGATAATGTCAGATTTGGGTGGCCAAAAACGCCAGGCAGACCATCGGTCATCCAGAGAATCGTTTGATCACTGCCTGTGGCAACCCCCTTCAGTGTCTTCCCATCGGGCAAGGTGAGTTGCGTGAATGGAGCGCCGTCGGTTTTGGTGCCCAGGCAGAGTTCACCGTGATCATTGGATCCCTGGTTTGTTTGTGGGATGAAGACCGCCCAGATTTTGATGATCAGACCGCAACAAAAAGGCGTCCATCGACACAGTGAAGAAAAGTACGCTTAACAGTTGGGTTTGTGTAGATTTGTTTGATCAGGCAATTCTCGGGGAGCGCGATCTCGCGAAAAGTATCGTCTGTGACTGTGTCGCCCAACTATCCACGAGAGAGATATGGATTGAAAAAAACAGAAACAAACCTGGAAATACTGGTTATACCCGGTGACCCAGAGAGCGTCGCCACCTGGATTGGGAAACAAAAACCCGGTCATAGAACCGAGCCCAAGAGCAAACCGATGTCATGGACTGGGGTGCCGAGAAGAGTGGTGACCAAAACGCCAAAAACCCACCACCTGAACCAGGACATGAACCAGAACCAGGTTATGTACGTTATCCACGGTTCAAAATTTTGGGCAGGTCCCTCGCTTGAGGACTCCGGTGCGGACGTTCTCGAGCAGGTGAATGCAGATGAGGATGAAGAGGATGAGGAAGATGACGAGGAGGGGGACTTGATGATGAAGATGAGGAGATCATGATGAGGGAGGGGGGATAATTCCATCGCAGCGCGAGGGCAGTTCCATGCCGCCACATCCACAACTGCCACATCCACAACTGCCACATCCACAACTGCCACATCCACAACCACAACTGCCACATCCGCAACCGCGTCTCGAGGCGCATCTCCAGACGCATCAACTTCCATCATCGCACCATCCCCTACAACTAGCAGCATCTCCTCCGCTCGTCTCCCCGCTCCCCCAGGGAGGGGGAGGGGGGTACGAGGTGATCTTGGAGGATGAGGAAGACGAGGAGGGTGAGGAGGATGAGGTCTGTTCTGTTGGAGTGGTTCCTCGGGCGCCTCGATGATGTTGATGATGTTGATGTTGATGTTGTTGATAATGTTAATATTGTCGATGATGATTGGAAGATGATTGGATGACTGGATGATGATGAGATGATGATGATGACGCTTGGATGATGGAGAGGATCAAACATTCTTCTCCTCTCTGTCTCTCCATTCGACGACGACGACGACCATCACCACAACATCCATCCGCTCCGGCCGCCGTCACCACCAACCACCCACCACCCACCGTTGCCACCCACCACCCACCACCCGCCGCCGCCGCCACCGCCACCGCCACCCCGGAGGAGAACGGGATACCAATTTCCCGCTCTTCAGCGTGGCCTTTCTTGCACCCAACGACCCACCGACGCCCGCTGATCAGCTGGCGCCTTTCTCGCGGCCGCCAAGGACATGGGCCTGGAAGACCTTCTGACGAGGGGCCGTCTGCGCCTTGAATATGTCGAGAAACCACTGCAAGAAAGGCCGTATTTTCGGCTGTGCGATGTCACCCCCAACCCCACGGCTCCTTGATTCGCTTCCCACTTTTTTCCGTTTCCAGGACGCCCCTCCTCCCGGCCACACGGTATCCCCCATCCTTTCTCCGGCCCCACTCCCCACCCCCCTCATCCATCCCTCATCCTCCCCCCTCCTCCTCCTCCTCCTCCTCCCTCCTCCTCCCTCCTCCCTCCTCCCTCCTCCTCCTCCCTCCCCACCACCACCCTGTTTTCCCTGAACAGAGAACTGAAGGTCGCGATCTGCCTTTCCGGCTGCAGGGGCGGGTGGGGGTAGGCGGCGCAGGGTGGGTGTGGGAAGAGCCATAGTATCACCCCATCACCTCGATATCACTCCCATCTTCATCCCCTTCTGTCCTCCTGGGAGGCCGTGAGCGCCTGGCGTGTCTGGTTTTTTCGTTCACAAGCAGGCGTTTCAACCCAGGGAGGAGATGGTATCCACAACCGGAGTTCCACCTCATCATCCACACCCAACCAAGGCCATCATGGCACTAGCGATGCCGGCGCGCACCACTTCCGGACCCCACCGGACCGTGGCCCCCTTAATGTACCTAAATTGAAACGCGACGGCCGCCCTCCGCACCCCCCCAACACCCACACCCATCACTGGGCGGCCCCGCCACCAGGCGCGGGCCCCCGGTCGGGAGGAGCCAGCATACGGGTCATTTGGCCTCGCAAATACACAGCATGTTCTCTTTCTTTCTCTCTCTCTCTGAAAAACATGGTGTTTGACGCCCTTCCGGTCCCCACCGCCTCCCACCCGTCCATCGGGGCCAATCCAATTCGCGCAGTTAGACGAGGCTGAAAGGGGCTACACAATAATGGTCTCTTGGGTTCCCTCGGGAATGCAGAAACGTCGAGGGGTCAAGGGGTTCCTGGGGTGAGGTCCGTCGGGTATGCTCGATCCGACGTCGGAGCGCAGCGACAAAATGCGTTTTCAATAGAGTTGCACGAAAAATCTTTCTTCTTTTTTTTCTCCACCCAAGAAAGACCTCTCGCCTAGAGTCCCAGACTGTCCCTCGTGCACAAACGCAACGACAAAAAATGTATATATATACATTTTTCTTTCTCACTTTCTTTTTTCTTTCTCCACTTCTTTACAACTTTCGTGCGGCTCTAATCGCTGAAACCTTGAAAAATGTTGCCAGACAGGGCCCCTTCACTCCGCGCCCCAAGCCGTTCGGCGGGGAGTGATAGCCGCACGATCTTGCTGATCGGCCGGGGGTGATAGCTGCACGATATTTTTTGTAACCCTCGCTCCAGTGGGGTCGATGATCCCAATCGTGCGGCGGCGGCGGGCCCTCATCATCAGCAGCACCACCACCACCAGCAGACCACACAGGAGGATGCCGAGGGTCGAGGCGCCCACCGCAATCAGCGCCGTTGCAGCGGCTGGGGATCGGGAGGGGAGGATATGATGATGAGAAAACCAACGTTGGGTTCCGCCCCCTCCCCCGAGGAGGCGTCAAAACCACGATGCTGGAAAACGACGAACGAGCCGGAAAAACACAGGTGTGGCAAGATGGAAAGACGCGATCACCGGACCGGAGAGGACAGGGCGTGCCGGGTAGAGGGCCGTCGTGTAGGCGAAGGTCTGGTTGAGGGTGGCCTGGGTCAGGTCATCATTACGCACCACCACATCCACCGACACGACGGCCGTGGTGGCTGCGGCCAGCTGGGCCACCACGGCCTTCTCGGCGGGCGAAACCAGGCAGCTCAGCGCGCCCGTGGCCGGGAGCAGGGTCGCGTTGAGGCATCGCTGACTGCCCACCCAGACGGTCAGCCCGGCCCGCAGGTTGGTCCCCTGCAGCACAACGGGGGTGCCCAGGTTGCAGGGGCCCTGGGCGGGGGTCACGCCGCTCAGCGCAGGGGCAGCACCTGGTGGTGGGCGTGGGTGGGTGGTGGGCGTGGGTGGTAGGTGGTGGGTGGTTGTGGTGGTGGAGGGTGGTTGTGGTGGTGGAGGGTGGTTGTGGTGGTGGAGGGTGGTTGTGGTGGTGGAGGTGGTTGTGGTGGAGGTGGTGGTGGTGGTGGTGGTGGTGGTGGTGGTGGTGGTGGTGGTGGTGGTGGTGGTGGTGGTGGTGGGTGGTGGTGAGGAGAAGAAGGAAGGAAGTCCACAGGGCACGAGGTCGTGAGGTGAGGCGAGGTTGGGGCGTGGTGGGATCACCAACCTTGGAAGTAGAGGACCACAGCCGAATCGGCGCCCCATGAGACATTTGAGGCACTGCTGAGCCCGTCCGCGTTGGTCACCACAAGCGCAATGGGGCCGGGAGTGCAACCCGCACCGACGGTCAGGGTGCAGGTGATGTTGGTGCCGGTGGGGTCGACCACCGGGGGAGGCGCATGTCTGGTTGCCCAGGGTCACTACCGGCCCGGCCCGGAAGTTCTGGCCTGTCACGGTCAGCACCACATCGGCGCTCGGGCTGTTGGCAGCCACTGCCGTCGAGATGAGGCTGACGGTGGAGGGCGAGACGCCCGCGACCACAGGGGCAGCCGTCCCTGTGAAGGTGTAGCCCTGGGTCAGGATGGCCGTGGTGCCGTCCGCATTGGTGACCGTCACATCCACGGGCCCGTAGTAGGCCGCGCCGGGGGCGGGCAGGGTGCACCGAATGCGAGAGGCGGTCACAGCGGGGCCGGGGCAGGTGAGCCCGCCAACGGACAGCGTCAGGCCCGCCCGGAAGTTGGACCCGGTGACGATGATCGAGGCCGCAGCCAGCTGGTTCGAGGAGGAGGGTGTCAACCGGTTGATGACGGGCGACAGGCCGACCGCTGTGGACGGAAAACACCGAAAACAAACAATGGACACAGGATTGGGGGAGGGGTGAAGATAGGCGAGGCGGTGGATGGGGCCCGCCGCCCTTGTCCGTGATCGAGCCACACCACCCACCACCATCATCATCCTATCATCATCATCCAATCATCATCAGCCAATCATCATGACATCCTGCCCCCACCCTCCTCATGACATCATCTCACCATCACCATCACCATCACCACCACCAACATCACCAATCATTCAATCATTCATACGGGTCATTCGGCCCCCCCCCCCCCCCCCCCCCGAGTGTGAACGCATGGCGCGAAGGCGCGAGTCATCTTTCTTCTTGAACTTGTCGCCTGCGCCCTCGCAAATACGCAGCATGTTCTCTCACTGGCAAGTGGTGGAGGCAAGCAGACCGTAGTAAGCGAAGTCAGTGGTGGCATTGGTGCCATCGCTGTTGGTGATCACCACCACAGCGGTGCTCGCCGCCAGGCCAGCCGGGGTGGTGCAGTTGAGGAAGGTCCCGTTGGAGGCCATCAGGGCGCAGGGGCTCCCCGCCACCGTCACTGTCACCCCCGCTCGGAAGCCCGTTCCCACCAGGACCAGCGCCGTCCCACCACCGCAGGGGCCTTGCGCTGGACTGCGCCAGCTCACCGTCGGGGTGGGTCCTGCAAGGGAGGAGGCGCAGAGGCAAAGCCACGGGGAGAGATGGCATTGAGACGACAGATGGAGATCAGAGGCAGGCAGGCAGGCAGGCAGGCAGGCAGGGACAGGCAGGCAGGCAGGGACAGGCAGGCAGGCAGGGACAGGCAGGCAGGCAGGGACAGGCAGGCAGGCAGGGACAGGCAGGCAGGCAGGGACAGGCAGGCAGGCAGGCAGGCAGAGCAGACCCTGGTAGGAGTACCCGCCGTCCAGGGTGACTGTGGTCTGGTCCCAGTTGGTCACCACCACAGCCACCGACCCCAGGGCCGCACCCGCGGGCAGGGTGCACGTCAGCCCCGTGGCGGCCGTGCTCCCAGCCGGATCGGCGGCCACCCCGGTGCAGGGCTGGCCCCCACAAGCACCGTCGGGAGGCCGCCCGCCACCACCCGGAGCCCGCTGCCCCGCAGGTGCACCGTCTGGCCGCCCGCCAGGGGACCCCGCGCCGGGGCGAGTCCGCTCAAGGTCGGGGCCGGGCCCTGGAAGTAGAATGCCCCGACGGCCTGGGTGGTCGTGCAGGTGGCCACGTCGGGGCTGGGGTTCGTCACCACCACCGCCGCCGGCCCGTTGGTGGCCCCGGCCGGGCCCACGGTCAGGGTGCACGTCAGGCTTGTGGTCGAGGGGCAAGTCAGGGCGACGCACGGCTGGCCGCCCACGGTCACCGTCGGGCAGGCGGCACCACCGCCCGTCCCTGTGGCGAACCCGGTGCCGGTCAGGGTCAGCGTGGCCGTCGTGCCGGCCGTCTGGGAGGCCGCCGCCGGGCTGATGCTGGCCAGGGTCACCTGGCCCTGGTACCAGAGCAGGTTGTCCTGGCGTTCGGAGAGCCCGACCGAGTTGGTCACCTCGACCGCCACGTAGCCGCCCCCGACGAGGCCCCCCGCCGATTGGCACACCACACGGCTGCTGTTGGCCAACACCACCGGGCACGGCTGGCCGGCGACCTGCACGGTCGGGTTGCTGCCAAACCGCAGCCCGCGCACCTCCAGAAGCACATCGCCCGTCCCGTGCGGCCGCAGGGCAGGAATCACCGATTGCACCACGGGAGGCATCGCTGGGGCGGATGGGTGGTGGGGTGGTGGGTGGCAGGGGAGAGGATGCAGAGATGAGAAAACGAAGGAACACAATTTCTGGCGGGGCCGAGAAAACAGACCGAAGGTGACGCCTGTCAGCCCACTGGCGGGGGTCAGGGAGCCATTGCAATTGCCCGCCCAGTCGCAGAGGGACCCGCTCAGGGAGTACGGAATTGGGCCAAGGGTTTCGTTGCCCAGTATGATCACAGTGGCCGTCACGGCCGTGAACGAGGCCAACCCGATGTTGGCCGGCCGGCCGGCCACGGTCACCGTGATGGGCAAACCGGCCAGAACCTCATCGACCTGCAGGGTCACCGTCACCAGGTCACCCTCCGCGGCAGTGGTGGGCCCACCCGCGTGGTTGGAGGCCCCCGTCACGGCAATCAGGCTGGGCGCCACCGAATCTATCCGGGGAGGGTGCGGTACCCAGAAAAGAAAGGGTGGAGTCGTGGGAATGGGTGTGAGTGGAGTGGAATGGAACGGAATGGACCGACACTGCAGCAGCAGGCGCATCCACAGATCTACGGACCAAACACGACCTCCAGTGTCCCGGTGATCGTGGCCATGGCCTGCTGGTTGCCCTGCAGGTCGCTCATGCCGCTCAGGGTATACGTCAGGTTGCCCTGCGGGTCACCGCTGGCCATCGTAACGAGCGCTCTGAAGGTTCTGTCTCCCTCGCCTCGGGCGACCGACGCCACACGGCCGGCCAGCATCACCGTGGGCAGGCCGAATTGTGTCAAGTTCAGGGCGACGTTGGCCGTGAAGGTGACCATCACCACGTCGCCCACCTTGGCCAGCGGGCTGTGGGCATTGCTAGTCACCGCAACGACCGAGACCAGTTTCGGCAGGGTCATGACTGCGAAACATCCGTCAACCGAAGGAAAATTACATACGTACGTACGGTGGTGGTGGTGGTGGTGGTGGTGGTGGTGGTGGTGGTGGTGGTGGTGGTGGTGGTGGTGGTGGTGGTGGTGGTGGTGGTGGTGGTGGTGGTGGTGGTGGTGGTGGTGGTGGTGGTGGTGGTGGTGGTGGTGGTGGTGGTGGTGGTGGTGGTGGTGGTGGTGGTGGTTGTAAGTGGAAACTCAAACGACAAAGCAGGCCGAAAAATAGGCTTCAGTCACCTACCCTCCCACCATCAGTTCGATGACCAGATGGAATGGCCCCCTGATTGCGCTTTACAATATTGGCGGACGATGATTCCATGACTCACCCAGTTGGTCCCAGGCATCTTGTATGCCACAAAATGACGACAATGTGCTGATCTCATCATCGAGGAGAAGGAGCACGACAAAGAAACGGACCCGTGATGGCGCCTGCCAGGGTGGTACTGAGACCGATGTCAGTGTTGTTGACGACCACGCCGTGGCTGCCCAGCGGGAGGGCGGGGTCGAGGGTGCATTGCAGGCTGGTGGCACTGGCCAGCTGGACATTGGCGCAGGGCAGCCCGCCCACCGTCACCGTGACACCCGTGCGGAAGTGGGTCCCCGTCACCGTCACCGTCTGGCCGCTGGTTGTACTGGAGGGCGCCAGGCCAGTCACAGTAGGGGCAGCCCTGAAAGAGGGGTGTGGAATGGGAGGATTTGTCAGACACCGACTGACCGCCACACGGAGGCCGTGAGAGGTGGGGGGGAGGGGGAGGGGAGGGAGGGAGGAGGGATGGAGATAGGGGAGAGGTGGTGGGCATCCCATCACCGATCACCATCCGATCATCACCATCCGATCATCACCATCCGATCATCACCATCCGATCATCATCATCCGATCATCACCATCGTCATCCAATCATCCAGTCATCATCCAATCATCCAGTCATCTTCATCATCATCCAATCATCATCCAGTCATCATCATCATCATCATCCAGTCATGTTGTTGTGATACTATTTCGACTGCCAGTAACTGCGCGCAAAACACAGAAAACTGAAACAGAAGAAAATCCGTTCATCCGGTCGAAACCGGCGGGTAACATGCCGACCTACACCCCCCTCAGGGGTAGGCGCACAGACGGCATGGCGGGAAAGAGAGAGACTGGAATGTCGCCAGGAAACAGAATCGTTCAAACACTTGACAGCAAACAGAAGGAACATCAAAAGAAAGAACGGGGCAAGGGGGGGGGACAAAAGGATCCAACACTGAGACACGGGACACGAGGAACAATGAAAGGGGGCGAAGGAAGCAAAAGACAAGAACAGTTAGAACGAAAAATATTCCCGAACCCAGCCTGAGGGGGGGGCGGAACCCATCCACCATGACCTACCACCTCGGTAGGACAGGCGCACGGGCCCCTGAATCCACCACCCCCACACACGTTGCTCCCCTTCCCAAAGGCCCACGGTTGGCAACAGGCGAGAGGTCGGAGAGGCTAATCTTCGGAGGCACGGCAGAAGCGGCATGGTCGGGCGTCGAGGTAGCACGAGCGGGCGCAGCAGGCACAGCAGACAAAGGGGACACACCAGCAGCAACAGAGGCAGCAACAGGGGCAACAACAGGGGCAGCAACAGGGGCAGCAACAACAGGGGCAGCAACAGGTGCAGGTGCAGGTGCAGGTGCAGGTGCAGGTGCAGGTGCAGGTGCAGGTGCAGGTGCAGGTGCAGGCGCAGGCGCAAAAGCCGGAGCATGAGATGAAGTCGGAGCCGGAACAGGTGCCGGCTTGGCGAATGGGTTCGCCAAGGTGAGAGGTGCTCTTGGGGCAGCGGAAGAGGCAAATGGATTGCTCGAAGAAGGGGAACGGGCTCTCTCCTTCTTCCCCGCTGGACGATCGCCATCGATGATCGGGTGGCGAGTTCCACCTCCACCTCCAAGTTGCTTTGGACCACGGTATGTAGTCTCCCCAACAGATAGGAGGACTCGTTCTGGCGGTGTGCGGTGTTTGTCCACAGACGAGCCGCGCGATGATTCTTGTGGCACGTGGCAGTCGAAAGTTCGCACATTCGATTGCTGGAACAATAAAGCCCCAAGAAGTTGGAAAATAAACTGGCTGATCGCTTCAGGCTGCTTCTTCGGATTGTCCTCCAGCAGCATGTGCACCGTGCGTTCGATGATCTCATAGCGTGGAGCACGGTGCTCATTGACGACCAATGAACTGAAGAGCTTCATAAGCTCCAAACGCATCCAAGGAGAGAGCTTGTCCAATGGAGCTGAAGAGGGGGACCACAGATGCCGACCCAACTCATCTTGAAGATACTCTACCATAGGGTCGTCACGACTTTGGATCTCGGCGTGATCCATAATAAAGTTGGAATCGTCCTTACTGAGCTCGTCATGCTCAGTGGCGATCTCCATGGCCAGAAACGGGCAGAACGCGGAGCAAAGGGAACGTGCAACGCCGAGACTTCAACCGGGGGGGCCATCCAGTCATCATCATCATCATCATCATCATCCAGTCATCATCATCATCATCATCATCATCATCATCATCATCATCATCATCATCATCATCATCATCATCGTCATCATCATCATCATCATCATCATCATCATCATCATCATCACATCATCCAGTCATCATCATCATCATCCAATCATGGGAGGGGTGGCCGACAGACAGGCCCCAAGCCAGCGATCCATCGACAACTGTCCTCAGCCCACCCAACTTGACCATGCTCGGGCGCAGGAGGGTACTCTCGGTCAGGAGATTCCGATGGGTGGTATCCGTGCCGATGAAGAGCAGATGCCGCTCGTTCTTCTGGATGTTGTGAGGAGGGGGAGGGTGGGTAATGAGGAAGTGAAACGGGGGCACTTCCACAGACGCCCGTCCCGAAGACACGTCCGTCATCAGTGTAGACAAGGGTTTGCAATGCTCCACCGGCGAACCGCTCAAGGGAAGCCCCCGCTGGGATCGAGATGTCGGAGAGTGACCACACTGGATCGGTTCTGTGTCCCAGGCCGAGTTGCCTGCACAGACAGAGAGACGCGCGGTGCATATGTTGCGACATGATGATGAATGGAATGATGATGTTGGATGATGTTGAATGGATGATGATGATGATTGGATGATGATGGTGGTGATGGTGGTGATGGTGGTGGTGATGATGATGATGATTGGATGATGATGATTGGATGATGATGATTGGATGATGATGATTGGATGATGATGATTGGATGATGATGATGATGATGATGGAAAATACGAGAGGGAGAGAGAGGGCATCTCGTGTCCCGCCTTCGCACTTCACCCAACCCCCCCCCCCCCCCCCCCCCTCTGCATCTGGATCTCAGTCGCTGGGCTTGCTCGGTGGGGATCTCATGACGAGACATTTTCTGATGTGTTCGGCTGGGGTGGCACATCTGTTAAATAATAACGCAGGTGTCCTAAGATGAGCTCAATGAGAACACAAATCTCATGTTTGAACCCGTGGGCCATCACGGGCATCGCGGTCTCGTCGACCCTGGTCGGGGCCCTGCGGGAGGGCCGGCTGGACCTGCTCCTGGCCCGGTACACACCCGGCGGCTACCCTGACGCCCAGAACAGAAGAGGAAAAGCTCATTTGATTTTGGTTTTCAGTACGAACACAAATCGTGAAAAGCGTGGCCCTACCGGCTGGAGGCATCCGCAGGGGGAGGTCCCCCTGCTGGTGGTGGTGCGGTGGCAGCGGGGGCAGTGAGAGGATCGACAGACCCAAAAAAGTTGCGTCCGGCCGCGCAGATGACGCCTGTGGTGGAGCGAACGTAGGGAGCGGAATATGGGAGAAGGGGTTGTTAAGAAACGCTCAATTTTTGCGAAATTTGCTAAATTTTGTATGGAAGAGAATTTACATTCCAAATTGATTTGCCAAAATTTAGGCAGCAAGAAGGGAAGAAATCTCGATCAGGGAAGGAGGCAACGACCGTCAGTTGAGCTCACGAAGAGCCCGCTTCCGCTGATCATGAGCGAGGCCGCCCTCCGCCCTGTGCCCGGCAGGGCAGTCTTCGCCAAGGAGTAGCGGGTGGCGGTGGTGCCGTCCCCGTTGGCGCCATTCAGCCCACTGAGAGAGAAGAATGAGAGTTGATGCCCGGTCGTCCTCTCGGCGCGGGGAGTCGTCCCTCGGGCCACGCTGCAGGCCCTCTCTCGGACCACCCCGGCCTCCCCGCCTGAGATCCGGCTGGGCCTCCAGAAGTGCCTCTCCTCCCTCGCCACCCTGCTCGTGCGCGACGCCCTGGCCCTGATGACCATGCGGAACAGGGCGGCTGCCGACGAGCCGCACCCCTGACACAAGGCACCCCCACCTCCCCCGCCGCCCCCCTATCACCCACCCACTGGGGCTCCGCTCGCCGCGGCTGCCCCGGCCGAGGAGGGCCCAACACGAGGTCATTAGGCCCAGGGCCCCCATCGGAACGTGTAACGCGCGACGCGAAGGCGGGAGTAAAGTTTCTCTTCGCCTGCGTCCTCGCAAATACACGGCATGTCTCTCTCTCTGATGATGATGATGATGATGATGATGATCGGATGATCGGATGATCGGATGATCGGATGATCGGATGATCGGATGATCGGATGATGATCGGATGAAGAGCGGATGAAGAGCGGATGATGATCGGATGATGATCGGATGATGATCGGATTGTGGGGGAGCTCCGGGGAAATACCCAGGGAAGCCGGAAGAGAGAGGGAACCCAAGCGGGTGTATTGTACCGAGGACAGCTCTACTATAACACTACCCCTCCTTCGTCGAGAAGGGCGAAGGGAAAGGGTCAAGCCAATGGAGGAGAGAGATGGGATGAGGAGAGACCAAGCACACCAAAGAGCGGAGACCTCGGAGTACACCAAAGCAGAGAGTTCGCAACGCAGGGGACTTTCTACCCCCTTTCAGTCAAACCAAAGAAAAAAAAAAAATAAAGGACGAGGGTGCTCGCAAAAATTTGCAACAGGAAACATAAACGGGACCGTCTCGAGTCGAACCCGCTACCCCAGGCATGGGGCACAGGAATCCTGCCGCTGCACCAAAGAAACTTAAGTGAACAGGAAAACATGCATTGGGACCCAGACGTCCTCCGGACAGGACTCTGAAGACAGTTGATCAGGCTGCCAACAAAGCCTGCTGGAAAATCGCGGGGCAGGGGAGGTGGTAGAAAACGACACAAAGGCCTCTTGCCCCGGCATAAAACCGAGGGGTGGCTGCGGCCAGCTGCCACTCAGAACGCGCATGCCCAAAAGGAATAACACTGAACAACAAACGAAAGGATGGGGGGGGGGGGGGGGGGGGGGGAAGGGAGGGAGGTTAGGTGCCTCGCACCCTTTTTGCCAGGGCCGGTCTCCTGACACCGTGCTCCTTCATGTAGGCGGAAACCCGCCCATTCCCGGCGCAATCCTCGTACCGGGCCCAGGTGGGGAAGGGGGTGTGTTCCCACTGGATGAGGAACTCCAGCGGGGGTCCGCGATGGGAGAGGACCTCTTGGACGAAGAACTGGCCCGGGGGCGTCGCGAGCAGGCGGAGCTCGTCCTTGGTTAGCGGGCCAGGGAGGAAAGGTCTCATCCGGGCGACGGCGGCCAGGAACTCGTCACCGGTGACCAGGTCTCGAAGCACCCTGGAAGAGGCGTTCGCCCCGGGGCCCACAACCGCGTACGGGCCGAGCCAGGCGCTCTGGAGCTTGGTGGGCCGCGGGCGGTGGAGGAGCACGAAACCACCCTCGGCGTAGCTGGGGGCCTTGTCCTTGACCCTCTTGAGGTGGGCCTCGCGGCGCTTGGCGGCCTCCCGCTTGTCATGGTAGAAGACCAGGTTCAGGCACTCGAGGAGGGTCTGGTGTGCCAGTGTGGCAGCCTCCAGATGGTCGGCGGAGCGGGGCTTGGGGAGCGGTGTGTGGAGGGCGTGGTGCATGGGGAGCCGTGCAGGGAAGCTGTGGAGCAGGGTGAAAGGGGGGAATCCCGTGCATCGGTTCGGGACACTGTTCACCGCCAGTTGGAGTTGTGGAACGACAGAGTCCCAGTTGTCGGTCGAGTGGTGGGCGGTGAGGACGGCTCGGAGCGTGTTGACCGCGGTCTCGTTGGCGCGTTCGACGAGACCATGTCCCATGGGCGCCAAAGGTAAAGAAATATGTAGCTGCGCGCCCAGCAAGCGCACAAACTCCTCGTATACGCCGCCGTTGAAGGGGGGGCCACCATCGGAGAGGAACAAGGACGGGACGCCATGGAAGGCGATCCAGCGGTCGACCACGGCCGTGCAGACAGTCAGAGCGTCGAGTGTGGGGATTGGGGCCAGGACCGTGTAGCGCGTACATCTGTCAACCATGACAAGTAGATACTTGTTGCCTCCTTGCGACTCTGTGAGCGGCCCGATGAAATCAAGGACCACGGTCGCCAGGGGCAGAGCTGGGGGCACGGTGAGCAGGTCGGGGGCGGGGGCAGGTTGGCCTTTCGAGAGTTGGCAGGCCGGGCAGTGCGCGACGAAACGAGACACATCTTCGAGCGAGTTGGGCCAGGTGACGGACTGGTGGAGGAGGAAAGCGGTGCGGTCTCGGCCGAAATGACCTTCAGGCCAGCCAGAGTGGGCCAGAGCGACAAGGGTGGCGACGAGAGGATCTGGCGGCCTGTTGTGCAGGCTGATGACGCCGGACGCTGTGGTGGTGTGTGGGAGGCGGCGAATCTCGGCGGGGAGGTCCAGCGGGGCGTCAGGGGGCGGGAAACCCGGCGGGGGTAAACCCGTCAGGAGCTGCTCATCCGGGGTGTCGGGCATGGCATGGTGGCCGAGGACGGCGGGCGAAGGAGCGGTTGTGACGGCAGGCGGAGAGGCGGTTGGGGGTGGTGGTGTTGGTAACAACGGTGTCCGGGCAGGTGGTGTGGTGGAGGGTGTCGGAAGTAAAGGTGGCCTGGGGCGAGTCGGAGGTGTGGGGCTAGTGGTACAAATGGGAGGTGGGGTTGTTGCCGGGGGCGGCGGGGCGGGCGAATGTGCAGGCGTTGGAGGTGGTGTGGACGGGGCGGGTGGGGCGGAGGGCAGGGGTGGGGCGGCCGGGGCGGAGGAGACCGATGGGGCGGGCGGCTTGATCGGGGCAGGCAGCGCGGCTGGAGCTGGGGCGGGCGCCGGGACTGGCACGGCGGGCGGCACAACTGCGGACGTGGCAGGCTCGGCGGCAGCAGCAGCAGCGGGCTTGGCAGCGGCGGGAGCGGCGAGCTCGGCGGCGGCGGGGCGGTGGCGGGCGGTGGCGGGCTTAGCGGTGGCGGGCTTGGCAGTGGCGGGCTTGGCGGTGGCGGGCTTGGCAGTGGCGGGCTTGGCGGTGGCCGGCGGTGGCGGGCTTGGCGGTGGCGGGCTTGGCGGTGGCGGGCTTGGCGGTGGCGGGCTTTTGTGAGCACGGAGACTTGGACAGGCGGGGTAGGCAAAGGCAGGCGTGTGGGGGACGGGGATGATGGGGGAGTGACGGGTGGTGTAGGGGCGTGGGGGCCGGAGACGGCGGGCGAGGCCGGCGGAGGGGCTGGGGTGTTGGTGAGGCGACTCAGCATGTCAGCCACCGTGTTGGTCTTCCCGGGGCTGTACACAATGGTAACTGGGTACTCTGCCAGTTGAATGAGGAGGCGGGACAGGCGTGGGGTTGGTGAACTGAGATGGAAAGAGAGGTTGTGGTGGTCGGTGATGACAGTGATAGAGCCCGGGAGGATGGAGCGGAAACGATGTAGCCCCATGACAATTGCTTCCAGTTCGAGCTCGATCGTGGAATGGCGTTGTTCCGCCGGGGAAAGCTTGCGGGCGGCGAACCCCAGTGTGTGAGGTGGGGAGGTGAGTGGGTCAAGGGGGTTGGAACCCGGGGGCAGCTGCAGCAACCATGCACCAAGTCCGAGCTGGGACGCGTCCGTTCTGAGGACAGTCACCCAATCTGGGTCGGGGTGGAACAGTGGAACCGCGTGGAGGAGGGAGTGACGGAGGTGGTCCCACGCGGCTTGTGCCTTGGACCCCCAAACAAATGGGACGGCAGTGGCAGTGTCCCAGAGGAGGGAGATGTGCTGTTGTGCGGCGGGCAGGAACGCAGCCCAGTAATTGACAGTGCCGAGAAACTGCTGAAGCTCCTTCTTGGAGGTGGGCGGGCGCAGCTCGACAATGGCGGCCAGGCGCTCGGGGTCAGGGCGGACCGTGTCACCATCCACAATGAGGCCGAGGTAGCGGGCTTGGCGGCCACCGATGTTGCACTTGAGGGCGTTGGCGTGCAGGTTGTAGAGCTCGATCCGGCCCAGGACAGTGTCGAGGCGTTGGAGAAAGGCCTCGAAGGTCTCGCCATGAATGTTGACGTCGTCCTGGTAGCATGTAGTCCCCTCGACGTCGCCGAGCAGCCGCGTCATCGTGCGTTGAAAAATTTCCGGGCCACTTGAAATGCCGAAGGGAAGTCTCGTGAAAGAGAAATTCCCTGCGGCGGACGTGAGCGTGAGTAGGGGTGTTGTTGTTGCGGAGGAGGGGAGCTGTAAGAAGCCGGATGTTAGGTCGAGGCTGCTGAAGAAGCGGGAGTTCCTCAGGGTGGTGGTGAGGGTGCGGATGTCGGGAATGGGGTAGGAGTGCTTCACTGATAACTCATTCAATCTGGTAAAGTCTACGCACACCCTTGCACCGCCTCCTCGTTTGCCCACAACGACGAGGGGGAATGACCACAGGGAGTCCGTTGGCTGGACGATCCCCAGGCGGTGAAGTCGGTCGATTTCCGCGTTGATGATGGCCTGGGTGGCCGGAGTGGCGCGACGGGGCTGGGAGGAGCGAGGGATGGAGCCGGGGAGCAGTGTCAGGTCGAAGGGGGCGACGCGGGCAGGGACGGAGTTGAGAGGGGAGAAAGCGAGGCGGTGGCGCTCCAGGAGGGCCTGGAGCTGGGCACGTTGTTGCTCGTCGAACGCGCTGGGGTCAGACAGCTTGGGAAGCTGAATGGCGGCGAGCTCCTCGGGGGTGAGGGGCGGAGGGAGCGGGCCGACGGGAGGTGGTGGGGAAAGGTGGACCGAGGCGGCACGGCAAGTGGGGGGACGGGCCGCATGGTCCTGGTTGTAAGCCGGGTGGGGAGTCGCGAGCTCCCCCCCGCCCCCGCACACAAGGCCGAGGGCGACGGAGGAGGGTGTGGTGGTGGTGGTGGTGGTGGTGGTGTTGATGGTGGGTGTGGTGATGTTGGTGGTGGGTGTGGTGATGTTGGTGGTGGTGATGGTGGCGGTGGTGGTGGGGGGGGAAGTGCGTCCGACGGTACAGGGTCAATACGCTGACTGGCGATCGACCACGTCGATGTCAGCCGCCAGCTGGTCGTCAGAGACGTAGGGCACAATCTTCGGCTCGGCGGTGAGGAGGGCGAAATGGCCCTGGAGGGAGTCGCGGCCCAGAATCACATGGCCAAAGCCCTCGAAGACCAAGGCGTCGACGTGGGTTGATGGAGATGTCGGGGTGATTTGAAGGTCGAACTCGGTGGAGTGCCGGGCAAGAGACGTGCTGCCGTTGGCGAGGGAGACTGTGACTGGGGTGGGGAGGGAGCGGACAGGCAGGCCCAGCTCCTCAGTGGTGGCCCGGAACACAACGGAGGGTGTCGATGAGGGCGTCCGCCAGCACGCTGTTGATCGCGACGCGCGTTGAGAAATCCCGGGCCACGGCTCCCCAGGCCGTAGCGGCCTCGCCTAGTCCCGCGGTGTGGAGGGACCGGACATGCGCGGAGCCTTGCCGCGACCGGAGCCAGTAGGGGTTGACTGGGGCTGAGGGGGCCGGTGTGGGCGTGGAAGGGGACTGGGCGGCCGGCGAAGGAAAAGGGGCGGGTGACGGGCGCGGGCGCGCGGCGACGGGAAACGGGGTGGACAGCGGTGTTGGGGGCGAAGAGCGGGGTGGTGGGCCCGTGGGTGGTGGTGGTGGTGGGGTGGTCAGGCCGTTTTCAGCCAGCGTCAGCGGGCACTGGTCCCTCGTATGAACGCCTTGACGGCATCGGAGGCACACCCCACTCTGCTTCAGCGCCGTTTTTTCTTCGTCAGACAACCTCCGCAAGCCGGCGAAAGGGTTGGGGTTGGGCGCGGAGAACGGTCCAGCGGGAGCAGGAGGCGGGAGCGTGGCAGGAGGTGGGAGTGTAGCGGGACGGTAGAACGGTTGTGGACGCGGTGGCGGTGTGGACGGGAAAACGGACGCAACGGGAGGGGGGAACGGCGCAGGCGTGGGAGGCGGCGGCTGATAGGTATGGGCGAAGGAGGGCGCGGACGTGGCGGCAGGTGAAGGTGTAGCGAAGGGGAAGGCCGGCGTGGCCCGTGGGACCACGAAGGGGGCGGTCGGTGACGACGTGGGGAAAATAGGGGCGAAGCCGAGACCTCCCTCGTCCGCGGCCTGGGCAACGGCCTTCGCCACCAGAATTGCGTACTCGAGGGTGCGTTGATCTGGAACCGGGCTCGTGCGTGGCGGCGCACGGCGGGCGCCGCGGAGGGCCTGTTGGAAGGCGTCTCGAACCGCCTGGTGGCTGGACGGGGTGTCGACCCAATCCGACGGAGCGGGGGGGCCGGTGGCATCGGGGCCGGGTTCATCGCCGGCATCAGTCGCGAGTGGGAGTACAGGGTAGTCGATAACCGTGGTTGATGTGGCAGTGGTGGCGGCGGCGGCGGAGGTGGTGGTAGTTGGGGTGGTGGTGGACGGGAAAAAGGCGCCAGCCAGAGCTTGTACCCGACGGCCGATGGGATCATCAGCAAAGGACGACTTGAGGTGGAGGTCCACGGTCTGGCCAAAGGGACCCCCACCCAGCGACGCCACGAAAGCCTTCCGCGCCAGGTGGTCCGAAGCTTTGAGGGCTGAGGCGAGAGTTCTGAAATTCGCTACGTGGCGAGCGAGTGCCAAAGCGAAGGGTGGGGCCACAGGGTCGAAACGAAGAGAGCGTAACATGCTGAGCCGCTCAGCTGCATCAGCGGGCCGTAACAAGTTTTCAAGAAGGTCCAACACTGACGCGGAATCACTCACGGGACCGGCGGTTTCTTGTAAGGCTGCAAGGATTTCTGGATGGATCAGAGCCGAGAGATGCGGAAGTGGGGTCGTGGGATATTGCGCGATAAAGTTAGCCAGGTCACGCTCAAACAAAAGCAAGTCCGGGAAATTCGGCGAATCAAAGCGTGGGAACGGTGGGGTTGGAGTGAATTGGACGGGTTGAGGAGCGACGGTGGAAGGAGTCATAGAAGATAATCTGCTGCGAAGGTCTGGTACACGGTGAGAAGTTGGAAAAGTAGGAAACATAGAATCCGGAGAAGAACCCTAGTAAGCTTACTGTGGGGGAGCTCCGGGGAAATACCCAGGGAAGCCGGAAGAGAGAGGGAACCCAAGCGGGTGTATTGTACCGAGGACAGCTCTACTATAACAGGATGATGATCGGATGATGATGATGATGTTGAGAAGAATGAGAGTTGCTCGAACGGAAATTTCGATTTTCACACTCTTTTGTCATCGGTCCTTTGCTATACATCTGCTTGGGCTTGAAGCCACGAGCGCCCCCTTGGTTGGTTAGACCCCTCCAATCCCAAGAGTGATCGGAACCCCAAAAAAGAAAGCAAGAGAGACACCAGCCGACAGACTAGCCACACGTGGCCACGGAGCCGTCGTCCAGGATGACGGCAAGGTTACAGAGCGTGAACGAGATTGCGGTGGCCGTGCGGCCGGTGGGCAGGGGGATCCGGGTGAAGACGCTGGGATCGGGGAGGGCGGTGTTGCCGAGGCCAAGAGCCCCGTTGGCATTCGATCCCTACAAAAACAGGTGCGTGTGACAAACAGTGCTGACCGTTCCCGCCAACGGTGCAGGAGCGCCACGGCGTATTGGCTCAGAGGACCACCAGATTGATAGCTCCCCCACACACACACACACTCACTCACACACGAGACCTCGAGCCCCTCCCAACACCCACACCCATCACTGGGCGGCCCCGCCATCAGGCGGGCCCCCGGCCGGGAGGAGCCATCATACGGGACATTTGGCCCGGCCACCCCCGAGTGTAACGCATGGCGCGAAGGCGCGAGTAATCTTTCTTCTTGAACTTGTCGCCTGCGCCCTCGCAAATACACAGCGTTCTCTCTCCATATTGATAGACCCCGGCTGCCCCACACACACACACACGCCTGCGGACGCTGCCATAGAGGTCGCCATTGTCCAGCAGCAAAACGGTGGAACCTTCCTGACAAGTGTGTGCGTGTGTGCGTGTGTGTGTGTGTGGGGGCGATGAGCCCGGATCGCCCCGACAGGCAGATGGCAGGGGTGGGGTGGGAGTGGGGGGGGGCGGGTCCATGGGTGCGTAACGAGACGGAAACCGGACTCGGGGGTGGGGTGGGCAGACCCCAGCCTGGATTTGGACGATCGTCCGGTTGGCGGGCAGGGCGGGCGTGAGCAGGGTCGGGCTGGCGATACATTCGTTGCCGTTCAGTTTGAACTGGTCCCACCACCAGCAAGTTGCAAGTAGGAATGAGGATGAGACGGAGGGGGGCTGGGGGGCTGGGGGGCTGGGGGGCTTTGGGGGGCTGGGGGCTGGGGGCTGGGGGCTGGGGGCTGGGGGCTGGGGGGCTGGGGGTCGGGGGGGCTGGGGGGCTGGGGGCTGGGGGCTGGGGGCTGGGGGGCTGGGGGCTGGGGGGGGGCTGGGGGGGCTGGGGGCTGGGGGGCTGGGGGGGGCTGGGGGCTGGGGGCTGGGGCTGGGGGCTGGGGGCTGGGGGGCTGGGGGGCTGGGGGCGAGAGGAAATCGCGATCAAAACTACCAAATCTATCCCGCACACGAACAGGGAGCCTGGGTGGACGATAATGTCAGATTTGGGTGGGCAAAACCGCCCGGCAGACCATCGGTCATCCAGAGAATCGTGTGATAGAAGCCTGCGACAACTTCCCTCAGTGTCTTCCCGTCGGGCAAGGTGACTTGCGTGAATGGATCATCGGTGAAGGTGCCCACGCAGGTTTGACCGCGGGTACCGTCTCCTGGTTTGTTTGTAGGATGAAGTCCGCCCAGATTTTGATGATCAGACCGCAGCAAAAGGCGCCCATCGACACAGTGAAGAAAAGTCCGCTTAACAGTTGGGTTTGTGTAGATTTGTTTGACACGACAGTTCTCGGGGAAGAGACACAAGGGGAGGAGGGAGGGAGGAGGGAGGGATTGGGCATGCTGCTTCTTGGCTCGGGCACTCCTCGTCGGCCCCCCGCCGGAATTCGCGCCCCCCACCTGAGTTCAACCACCTCGCTCGGTGAGCTCGAGCTGGCCCTGACCGGACAGGAACCCATGGGGGACTCACTGATTCTCTCTTGGAATAGCTGGGTTTGGGGGCGGGACGATCGAAGGGTGCATGGGGCAAGGGTTGGCACTGTGGGAGAACAAGGATCGAAAGAAAAATCCTGCGGGCACAGATTATTCTGGAGGCGGCTCGCCTCAATGGACGACGCTGAAGCAATGGAGCTCAAAACGAGAGGGGAGATGAAATGCGGTGGAACACGTATGGATTCAACCAGCGTCAAACTGGCATCGACTACTACAGTGTCGCGATCCCAGAGGAAGGAGGAAAACATGTGTAATTCGAAGAGGACGGAACCGCGGAATTGAGGATTCAGGAGTCAGGTTGTGCTGTGGGAAAGATGAGGACCAACGATGAAGAATTTCGCACTCGCTCCCAATCCCACATCTTCCCGCGAACCCACATTGCCTCGAATCTTCTCTCCCTATTTCGATTCACCCTCCTGAAAGCATGCCGATCACGCTTCCCTAAACTTTTCCGTGACATCCCTCATCTCCTCCACCACCCCAAATAGAACGACTACCGTATAGGACATAATTTAGTACAGTGCATAATTTAGTACACTACCCCGAAAAATCGGAAAACCAGACCCCGTAGGGGAAAATTTTGGGAAAAACTGTGCTCGCAGTACAAATTTTCCTGATGGTCGACCGTGCCCAAGCAAACCCAGCTCTGTTGAAACACATCCCCAGCCGCCGAAAGTCCTGGTGCGCAAGGCCCTTGCAGTTGACCCCCACACCCACCTCCCACCCCACGCATTCCATCCTCCCCCCCCCCCCCCCCCCCCCCCCCCTTCCCATCCTCCCTTCCCACCCCATCCTCTCCCACCCAACCTCCCACCCAACCCCTCCTCCTCCCCCCACTCTCACCTCACCCCCCTCACTCCCACTCCCCAACCATCCCTCCCACCCAACCACCCATCCTCCACCCCACCCCCACCCCCCAACCCCCACCCCCAACCCCCACCTCGGATCCCTCCCCCACCCTCCCTTCCCTCCACCCTCCCTCCCTCCCCTCCCTCCCTCCCTCCCTCCCTCCCTCCCTCCCCCCCTCCCTCCCTCCTCCTCCCTCCTCCCTCCTCCCCCTCCCTCCTCCCTCCCTCCTCCCCCTCCCTCCCTCCTCCCCTCCTCCCTCCCTCCCTCCTCCCTCCCCCTCCTCCTCCCTCCCTCCCCCTCCCTCCCCGGCCGCTCGCTCAAAAGCAGAGGACTCAAAACGAGGGATCGACAGTGTTGAATATGCTTGGTGTTGTACAGCGAAGCGCGAAAAAAAATGGGGAGCGTTTTTGCACAGACAAATTTTAATATTGGGAGACAAAATTTAGTACACCCCCCCGGAAAAATGCCCACCTGGCCAGTGTACTAAATTATGTCCTATACGGTACCCCCCCCCCCCCCCCCCCCCCAAAAAAAAAAAAAAGAATTTCGCACTCGGACTCGACGAGCCGGCGAAAGTAGCAGTCATAACCCCCTGCACTCTCTTCTGTGAGCACGATCTCGCGAAAAATATCGTCTGTCACTGTGTCGCCCAACTATACACGAGGAGATAAGGATTGAAAAAAAACAGGGAACAAACCGGGAAATACAAGTTATGCCCGGCGACCCAGAGAGCGTCGCCACCTGGATTGGGAAACAAAAACCCGGTCAGAGAACCGAGCCCAAGAGCAAACAGATGTCATGGACTGGAGTGCCGAGAAGAGTGGTGACCAAAACGCCAAAAACCCACCACCAGAACCAGGACATGAACCAGAGAGAGATACAGTACCCTGCAGAAACCCGCCCAGCAGGCAAAAACCCGTCCGACGTCAAATGTGACATCTGCAGCCCTTCCAATCGAATCCGAAGCACGAAAAAAGCAGGGTTGTTTTCCAACACACAAAAAAGAAAGAATATTGCTTCAAAACGACACAGAGACATTTAATCTAGGGGCAGCCGATATCGATGCCGATGATGTCGATGGTCGCACAGGTCCACCAAATGTGGTCCGGGAAACATGGTTTTCAGGGAATAAGGTCAAGTACCACCAAAGAACAAGCCTATGATGTCATTTGTGGGCTGTGGACCATGGAAGGGGGTGATCTGGTGTCAGAGTGGCGGGGCACCCGGGGGGAGCTCAGCGACTCATGGGCACCCACCGGGGGTGCTCCAGGTATATGGGACGGTCGGGTGGTGGGGCGGGGTGATGTAGGGCGATGGGACAGCCAAAAAGTAACACCGGGGATCAAGGATGGGGGAGAGACGCCATATCAGGGGAGAGATGCATGAAAATAGCGGTCGGGACAGGAAAGAGGCCAGAATACCGTGAAATGACGCCAATTTCGCAGTCCGTTGGTCTTAATAACAAGCGGACAGGCGCTGCCGGCTTCGGGGGCGTCGTATTCATGGGTGGGTGATCGCGAATGGTGGTGAATAGTGCGTCGCAATCAGCGTGGTAGACGGCTTGACTGGCTTCGTGGGTGCGTGAGGGCGGGCGATTCGGGAGCCCGGAGACCCCAACAAACCCGGTCACCATCTACAGGCTGGGGGAAGATGGTCTGTGGGGAATTGAAGGAAGGATGGCGGGGTGCAGGACCTCCTTCCTCCCGACTTCCATCTGTGCCGAATGGGCTCACGGTGGCCGACTTCCATGAGCGGTAAATGGGTGTGGGTACGGTTAAATCTCCGATTCGTCATCCTCCGACAGTCCGGAGACCCTACGATGAAGGCGGTCGGTCCGGCTCCGCGGCCCCTGCCGCAGTTGAACAGTGTTCGGTCAAGGGGATCAAATAGGCGACGGACCGGCAATCGGAAATGATTCCCCAGCCAGGGTCGGAAGTTGTGGAGACGTGTTCCGCGCGAAAATGAAGAGGGCAGACAAGGCGCCCCCCATTGGGTGCTCGCCCTGGCGGCGGGGAAAATGCTCATCTGACTGAGTGGTAGGTCAGATGATGTCTGCAATGCACCTGCCCCGACAGGCGTTGGTCTAGAACAAGTCCTGAGAGAAAAAAGAAGCCGCGGGGGGCAGACCAGGGCTCAGACGGCTCATCTCTTGGCGATCAGAGACCCACCATACCGGCGTGAGCAGCCCCAAACGCCTTGGTGCCGTCGTGTTCTTGCTGTCGTTAGCATCGGTACTTGATTATTTGGGGTGTTGAGGACGCATAGGTCCCCTGTAAGGAAGGCACAGTAAAGGGGGAGCGCCCAGAGGGCTGACGGACCGTATTTTCGCGTGTTCACACCCCACGCCAGCTCAAAGAGGTATTCGGCGGGTTTTGAACGGTACGGTCGATGAAAATAGGTCTCCTCGACCAATCTGTGCGAGGTTCTGACAGAGAAAAACGCGAACTGCCGGACGGTCAGGCAATGACATATCGATGTGCAGAAGTTTCTCGGAAATGAGAGTAAAACAGACCAAGTCACAAGCGCCTAACAACTTGACCAACTTCCATCTTTTTCCGGCTTCAACCACAGATTCGAGGAGTTTGATCTTGCGGGGTTCAGAGATCATCAATGGTTGACCTCTTTGGCCTGCCGATCAACCAAAAGCACGAAGCGTAGGGCTTCTTTTGATGGTCTTGAAACCAGCCCCGATTGCCCGACCGGCTTCGAAAAAACGGATGCAATGATCGATGACCCGACCGAGGCCTCGTTCCAGCGGGGTATTGCGTCGGTACACAGCTCGAAGAAGGACCAAAGCAAATTTCTCGTCTGGGAGCCCTCTGCGGTGCGTGGTCGCGAAGTGGACGGGTTTTTGCCTGCTGGGCGGGTTTCTGCAGGGTAACGTGGGAACTTATAACCCGAGAATCGCCACCAAACCCGGCACAATTGAAATTTGATTTTGGGGTCCTTCCGGGGGCGCACCCCTCGAGGCGTCAGGAGATCCGGAAACCCCAAACCCCAAAGAAACTCAACGTAGGCCCAGAGAATCCCGGTGAGGGATGGCTGGTCCAGGACCTCGATCAGATGTCGACCTCATTCCGGACCCAACCTGCCCAAATGGCAGCAGAACAGAAAAACTAACATGCGGATCTATTGCAACTCGACGTGTTACGTAGAAACATGCAAAAATCACGATGCGGCGCCGAGGTCGGGGGGTGACGCGGCAGGCAGGCAGGGTTGGGGCAAGGCAATCGCCCCGGCACGGAGGCGGTCATGGCGCCTGGAACAGGACAACACGTGGCCCGTGTCCAAGGGGAGGCATATATTCACACCCCGGGAGAGGTGGGGCGGGACACTGTCAGCTGAGTGGGGTGGGCAGCGGGGGCATGGCAGGGCCGCAAAACGCGGAGTCAAAGCGCCGCGGAGGGGTAGGTGCCCCCGGGGGGATCCCTCCCACCATGAATCGATGGAACCCCGGAGTCCCGAGGTGAAGGCAAGAACTGGCGTCTCGCCTGCAAAACGCGTCACCTTTGCCGGGGCGGCGATGGGGTCCCTGATCCGGGGGGGCCACATGAATTCTGGCCCCTGTGCTCTGGGTGTTTCTCCGGGGCGCCTCGGGTGTCCAGGGAACTGGAGGGGACCATCAACGGAAGCCACCCGACCAACTGACGCGGACCTCCTCCCTCTGCCACGCCTCGCCGAGACGGGTCAGGGGCCCCCGTGGCCAGGAAAGCGGTTGTGCGCTCGGCGCATGCATGGTCCCGCGGATGGCAACCACAGATCGCGGAAAGACTGTGGACGGGCGTTTGGGATCGAGAGGATTCGTGATGGAATGAAGACAGACGGGGTGGTCGAAGATCATCAGTCGACATTTAATGTCGGTGAAATGTTCGGGTTGGACACAGTTCCACTTTCAAAAGATACGCCAACGAGTTGTGGCCACTCTGCAGGGAGTTCGCCAGTGAAAGGCTCTTCTTGGACGAACAACTTCAACAAACTGGTTTCGATCGAGCCTGGTCGATCGGTTTGGCTGCAGCCTTCGCCGCGACAGCGGGTAAAACTCGGAGACCCGTCCGGTCTGACGGGCCAATTGGGAGCCCCCAGAGTCGCTCCGAGCTCTGCCGGCGAGGCCGTTTTTGGTGTCGGGTTTGGTGGCGATTCTCGGGTTACAGGTTCCCACGTGACTGTAGCGTGTTCAGCCTCAACGCCAGGTTATGTACGTTATCCACGGTTCAAAATTTTGGGCAGGCACCCGGCCCTCGCTTGAGGACTCCGGTGCGGACGTTCTCGAGCAGGTGAATGCAGATGAGGATGAAGAGGATGAGGAAGATGACGAGGAGGGGTCTGCGGTGATCTTGGAGGATGAGGAAGACGAGGAGGGTGAGGAGGGTGAGGTCTGTTCTGTTGGAGTGGTTCCTCGGGCGCCCATTGGATTGAATTGATGTCGATGAAGTTGATGATGTTGATGTTGACAATGTTGATGATGATGATGATGGTGGTGGTGGTGGTGGTGGTGGTGGTGGTTGGCTGATGATTGGATGATGATGAGATGATGATGATGTGGATGTTGATGTTGATGTTGATGATTGGATGCTCTGTCTCTCCATTCAACGACGACGACGTCACCACAACATCGTCATCCGCTCCGGCCGCTGTCACCACCCACCGCCACAGCCACAGCCACAGCCACAGCCACCCCGGAGGAGACGACGGGGTACCGCAATTTCCCGCTCATCAGCGTGGCCTTTCTTGCACTCAATGACCCACCGACGCCCGCTGACCTGCTGGCGCTTTCTCGCCGCCGCCACGGATATGGGCCTGGAAGACCTGGGCCGTCTGCGCCTTGAATATGTCGAGAAACCACTGCAAGAAGGGTCGTATTTGTCGGCTGTGCGATGTCACCCCCAACCCCACGGCTCCTTGATTCGCTTCCCCCTTTTTTCCGTTTCCAGGATCAGGACTCGCCCCGGCACACGTTTTCCCCTCATCATCATTTCTCCGGCCCACCCACCCACCCACCCCCTCTCCCCCCCCCCCCCCCCCCTGTTTCCATGAACAGAGATCTGAAGGTCGCGATCGGCCTTTACAGCTGGCTGGGGGGTGGGGAGGCGGCAGTGGGTGGGTGGGTGAGCGTGTGTGTGTGTGTGTGTGTGTGTGGGGGGAGCTGGGAAGAACCATCATCCCATCACCTCGATATCGCTCCCCGTCTTCGTCCCTTTTTGTCCTCCTGGGAGGCCGGGCGCCGAAGTCACAAGCGGTCGTTTCAACCCAGGGGAGATGGTGGGCATCCACAACCACCGGGGTTCCACCTCGTCATCCACACCCAACCAAGGACAGCGATGCCGGCGCGCACTACTTTCGGGGTCTTCACCACCGGACCGTACAACCCAACAAAACACGGAGAAACAGCATTTCAAAGAGCAACACCCGAGAAGAAAGAAGATGACGAAGACGACGACGAAGAGAAGAAGAAGAAGAAGAAGATGGTGATGATGACGATGAGGATGATAAATGATGATGATGATGGAAAAGAAGACGCCGATGAATCCGAAAACCAACCACCGCCAGCCGCGCATTCACATCACATTATGCCTCCATTACGGCCATGGGGCAAAGCGCACCGCATCATCACCAGCGTACAGCGTGACAGCCGGGTACCATGGCCCCTCGCCCTCCAGCTTGACCCGCCCACACGAATGCCAATCTCCACCAGTCGCACTGCCACTGCTGCCTGTCCCGCTGCCGCTGCTGCAGCTGGCCGCGCGCGGGGGGTCCGCCAGCCTGCGGAAGGCGATGGTGTGGTCGGTGCAGTTGAGCTCAACCTCGACGGTGTCGCCTTGGTGGAAGGCCGGGCCGGGGCTCTCGGAGATCGACGGGCCGCGAACATCACCCGTGCTGTGTGTGTGTGTGGGGGGGAGGGGGTGGGGGGGGGGGGAGGGGGGGAGGGGGTCGGAATGGGGCAGAGAGGAGAAAAAAGGGGTTGTGATGATCGGGGGAAAGGAAAGTGGGGAAGTGCCTGTGCGGTAATACACAGCCCCAGCTGCCATACAGACACAGCCCCAGACGGACCGGTCGTATGCGACGGTGAAACTCTGCAGAATCTGCTCATTGGTTGCGAAGGTCTCCCGCTGGCGTTCGTCTGGGTGTGTGCAGGTTGATGGTGAGATCCGATCATCATCATCCAATCATCATCCAATCATCATCCAATCATCATCCAATCATCATCCAATCATCATCCAGTCATCATCCAATCATCATCCAATCATCATCCAGTCATCATCCAGTCATCATCCAGTCATCATCCAGTCATCATCATCATCATCATCATCATCATCCAATCATCCAATCATCCAATCATCCAAGCATCCAATCATCCAATCATCCAATCATCATCATCATCATCCAGTCATCATCATCATCATCCAGTCATCATCATCATCATCATCATCATCATCATCATCATCATCATCATCATCATCCAATCATCCAATCATCATCCAATCATCATCCAATCATCATCCAATCATCATCCAATCATCATCCAATCATCATCCAGTCATCATCCAGTCATCATCCAGTCATCATCCAGTCATCATCATCATCATCATCATCATCATCATCCAATCATCCAATCATCCAATCATCCAAGCATCCAATCATCCAATCATCCAATCATCATCATCATCATCCAGTCATCATCATCATCATCCAGTCATCATCATCATCATCATCATCATCATCATCATCATCATCATCATCATCATCATCCAATCATCCAATCATCATCCAATCATCCAATCATCATCCAACATCATCATCCAACATCATCATCCAATCATCATCATCATCCAATCATCGACCCCCCGGCAATAGCCGCACGGGCACCGCCACCCCGAACACCACCACAGCCACCAGCATCATCATCACCATCATCATCATCATCATCATCATCCAATCATCATCATCATCGCCATCGCCATCGCCATCGCCATCGCCATCGCCATCATCATCATCCAATCATCCAACCATCATCATCCAACCATCATCCTCCAATCATCATCATCATCATCATCATCATCATCATCATCATCATCATCATCATATCATCATCATCATCATCATCATCATCATCCAATCATCATCATCATCCAATCATCATCATCATCCAATCATCAACATCAACATCAACATCATCATCATCATCATCATCATCATCATCATCATCATCTCCGTGAGGAGGCGGGACGGACTGATCACCCCGATGTACGTGTTCCGGCGCGACTGGGTGGAATCGCTGTCCCGAACGATCTGCACAAGCCACCTGCAGCAGCCGAGAAGATGAGGAGGAGGAGGATTGGGTGATTGGATGAAGATGACTGCGCCGGCGCTTGTTGGATGACTGGGATGCTGATGATGCTGACGATGCTGACGATGCTGACAATGCTGACGATGCTGACGGATGCTGCTGATGCTGATGCTAATGCTGATGCTAATGCTGATGCTGTGGCTGATGCTGATGACTGGATGCTGGTGCTGAGGCAATAATTGGATGATGATGGCGCGGCAACCAGACCGATGAACGCCTGTCCGATATCCCACCAGAGCGCAGCCCCCGCCGGACCCGTCGTGGCCAGTGTGCACCAGCCGATCCTCCACCACCTTCGTCCGGGTCGGGTTGCTGTGGCTCGGGTCTGCGCGCGTGTCAAACAGCGGTGGTCAAGACAGGGCAAATCAAATCAAATCAAAAAAAAAAAATAAAATAAAAAATCTGATTCCGTTCCTCTTTTTCCCCGCATCCAATTTCATCCTCCTTTTCCGAGTGCGTTTGACCAAACATGAGATAACCATCCGCCGCGGGGAGACTGTGCGGGTCTGCACGCGGTGGTTGAGACAGTGCGGAAAACCACGAATGCCTTGGTCGGGGCGCTTGGTCTGGTCGCGTTGCTGTGACTCGGGGTGATGTTGAAGGCTAGATATTTGTGAAAAGGTCGTTGGCGGTGGCAATGATGAAGATGATTTCTCCGGATGACGATGATGCTGACTTGATGTTGCGAGGATGATGTGGATGTTGAAGTAGTGAGGTGGCGAGGATGAAGTGGTGGATCGAGTGGTGTGGGGCGTGTGTGTGGGAGAAACGGACCCCATGCAGGCACTTCCTGCTCCTCGGATTTCAAGGGCGGCAGCGGGGGCAACACGGGCGGCACGGGGGCCGTCCAGTCGACGTGCAGAATCCTCCAGTTGGCGCCCCTGCACCACAACCAACACCGTCAAGTTTGGAGGTCGTATACCACACACATCATCAGCATCATCCAATCAGCTCATCATCCAACAACATCAACTTCATCATCACCGCCACCGCCACCCTCAACATCAACAGCAACACCATCACCACCATCCGATTATCCGGTCATCAACATCAACATCATTTCATCATCATCATCCGATCATCATCATCCGATCATCATCATCCGATCATCATCATCCGATCATCATCATCATCATCATCATCATCCAATCATCATCCAATCATCATCCAATCATCATCCAATCATCATCCAATCATCATCCAGTCATCATCCAGTCATCATTATCATCATTATCATCATCATCATCATCCCCCAATCATCATCATCATCATCATCATCATCATCATCATCATCATCATCACCCATCATCACCCATCATCACCCATCATCACCCATCATCACCCATCATCACCCATCATCACCCATCATCATCATCATCATCATCATCATCATCATCATCATCATCATCATCATCATCATGCAATCATCATCCGATCATCATCATCCGATCATCATCATCATCATCATCATCATCATCCAATCATCCAATCATCATCCAATCATCATCCAATCATCATCCAATCATCATCCAATCATCATCCAATCATCATCCAATCATCATCCAATCATCATCCAATCATCATCCAATCATCATCCAATCATCATCATCATCATCATCATCATCATCATCATCATCATCATCATCATCATCACCATCATCATCATCATCATCATCATCATCATCCAATCATCATCCAATCATCATCCAATCATCATCCAACCATCATCCTCCAACCATCATCATCCAATCATCATCCAATCATCATCATCATCATCATCATCATCATCATCACCATCATCATCATCATCATCATCATCATCATCCAATCATCATCATCATCATCATCATCATCATCATCATCATCACCACCATCATCATCATCATCATCATCATCATCATCATCATCATCATCATCATCATCATCATCATCATCATCATCATCATCATCATCATCCAATCATCATCCAATCATCATCATCATCATCATCATCATCATCATCATCATCATCATCATCATCATCCAATCATCATCCAATCATCATCCAATCATCATCATCCAATCATCATCATCCAATCATCATCCAATCATCATCATCATCCAATCATCATCATCACACGGACTTGTTGAAGAGCTGGCCCGCGAGGAAGCCGCCGGCCCGAATCTCCGGCCGGTCGCGCAGCTCGGCGCACTGGGCGTCGTTCACCCAGTAGACCAGGTCGCCCCGGTCAATGTCCACCTGACAAAGATGAAGGAATGGGGTCGGCAGAACGCCGTGAAGAGGCCAGAAAATTGAGATCCTCAGTTGGCGAGATCATTCCTGCCGTCTTTGTGTTCTGTTTCCCAGAACCTTTTTTATCATTGCCCATAATCGTTGAATTATTTTCAAGGTGTTCCAGAACCTTTGCGGGGGGGTGGCCACAGACCCTCATCCGGACGAGATCTTCGGTGGTGTAGCGGGAGCGGCTCTTGGCCAGACACGTGTTCTGGCAGAAGATGCCCTCACCGTCATCGCACATGCCCCTGCACGCCAGGTGGGGTGGAGAGAATGTGTTGATGGTGACAAATCTACAAGGCGGTAGTGACACAAAGGTCCGGATTAATATGGGGTCTCGGCGGTCGAAAAATTATGGGACCGATCCCAGATTTTTTTTTTGATCTGTCCCATAATTTTTTGCTCATGAGCCGGGGTTTTTATGTGTCCATCAGATGGTGAGGGCGGAACGACAGACCATCCCTTCAAGGCTCCAGTGCGTCTGCCAATCCAGCCGAAGCCGGTCCGGTACTGGCCGGTCTCGGGGATGGCAGGCAGCAGGCCAAGACAGTAGCAGCTCCCCTCTGGAAAGTGTGAATAATGGGTGGTGATGATGATTAGGATGATGATTGACCGGGGGGCGATGATGACAGTACGGACGGGTCTTGTCCACCAAGATGGTCACCTCGACGGCGCCTCGGCTGACTTTGTCCTCCGTCAGCAGCACGATGTTGACTGATGAGGAGGGTGTGAAAGACATGGGCATGATGGAAAAGGCACGCAAATCAGCAGCCACAATGTTGACTGAAACGACAAAGGTGATGTGATCGAGCCTGTGTTGTTTATGCAGCAAGGCGCACAACACACATACACACACATACACACACATACACACATACACACACAGACACACACATACACACACATACACACACATACACACACAGACACACACATACACACACATACACACACAGACACACACAGACACACACATACACACACAGACACACACATACACACACAGACACACACAGACACACATACACACATACACACACATACACACACATACACACACAGACACACACATACACACACAGACACACACATACACACACACACACACACACACACACACACACACATACACACACAGACACACACACACATACACACACATACACACACATACACACACATACACACACATACACACACATACACACAAGGCACGCGTGCATACGGACGGCCATCCTCGCCCGTGACGGTGACCAGCGAGCGGCCCTCGGTGACCGTCATCTCGGCGCTCTTGTGCCGCTCCGACCAGCCAACCACAGGGTGACCGCTCTGGGTTGGCAAGCGGGCGGGGCGGGGCGGGCAGGCGGGCAGAAAAATGAGTGGATGGGTGGGTGGAGGGATGGGTGGTGTGCCCTCCGTGGCCATGCGATGGGGAGGTGGATGATTGGATTGTGAGTACGGGGGGGATGGATGATCATGATGATGGTGATGATTGGATGATGATTGGATGATGATGATGGATTGGATGATGGATTGGATGATGATGATGATTGGATGGATGATTGGATGATAATGATGATGATGACGGTGTGGGATGGCGCATCACAGACCAGCCCCTGCCCACTCATCGTCCCGGTCGTCACCGCCGCCACGGCCGTCGCCGGACCACCGCTGACCCCTCCACTCCCACTACCACGCCCACTCCCACTACCACTCCCACTACCACTCCCATATCCACCGGCCCGCACCACTCGCTGCAGTTCGGCCAGTTCTGCCTCGGCGACGGTCAGTCGACAGGTGAGGGCCGTCACTTGGGACCGCAGTTCCGCGTTGGCGGCCAGAAGTTCCGCGGTCGTGGCCTCGAGTTTGGCCAGAGCGGGTGCGGGTGCGGGCAGGAGCGGGGGCCGGGGGGTGGGAGGCGGCGGCGAGGGGGCGGGAGCAGGCGCGGCCAGAAGACGCATGTGGGGCATCAGGTTGGTGAGCAGATGCCGTTCCATGTCCTTCCGAAGCGCCTGTGGGGGTATGTGTGTGGTGTGGAGCATGAGTGGCGCTGAACCCAGGCCCATGGGGAAAAAAAGTATGGGATGGGTCCCATAATTTTTCCGACCGTCGAGTCCCCATATGAATCCGGACCTTTTCGGGGCAGCCGGGCACGGGGCAAGGCACGATGACGAGCGGACACACGGCATCGTGCGCCGGCTGGCCGTCACGCAGCACAGTGCCCCCGCAGCCGTGCGGGCAGGGGCGGGCGGCAGATGGGCAGGTGGTCAGGTGGGCCTAACCGCGGGGGAACGATGCAAAAAAGGTGAAATGAGTGGATGCGTCCGCCAGGAAGGCAAGAGAACCGCAAAATTTGGTGCCGGGCATATGCGCAAAATGCCTGTGCGCCCAGGACTATCTGGTGCCGAACAAAGTGGACACGGACCGCAAGGGCTTGTTGGGTCATCTGGCTGTGGCAAAATTCGCATACCACTTTCCGGAATGGACAGTGAATGACATGATCTGGGGGATATTCCGATCAGTGTCTCAAATTCGTGGACGCCGCAGACCCTGCAGCCCGCATGCCGGAATCTGCTGATGACAACCCTCGTTGGAACAGGCGACAGGATGGCAGTCGCATTGAGATTCATGTTCGGTTAATTTCTCCACTTGACCCTTCCAAGGGCAACCGGATGGCCTGTTTTTGCACGAAATCTCTAAACGAGAGATCAGGTTCGCAAAAGTCACGTCACGTTGTGGTGCCTGGGGAGGAACTTCACAGCGGCACGATGGGCATGTTCTCGAACGACCCAACCAAGCCCGCGCGCATGCTTCACAGCCCTTATGTGATGCCGGACAAAGATGCGAAACGGGATTGCGCATCACACAGGCGCAATAGATGCAAATAAACTCCGCGGGAATTTCCGAGGGCTTAGAAAACCGTTCGGTGGGATAGCCTTCCTCTGCCATCGCGCCACCAAAAACAAACGAACGCAGCCGAGCGAGCAGCCTCTGTCGCCAGGGGGTGATTGATGGTTGACAGAGCAGGGCTTGCCGATCCTGCAGACGCACAACCTCAAAGCTCCGTCCTGCGGTCACCATCCGCTCAGCAACCGACACCGAGCAGAGCTTCCACTCAGTGACGGGTGAATGATACTGAGTAACCATTCATTCATTCTCGTGTTAATGCAGCCTCGTGTGAGGCTAACTAAGGGGCCATGAGAAAGAAATCACAAAAGGTTTTATCCTCCAATTCCCCGTCACCTCATCACCCTCGATAGGCTCCCCTTAATGTACCTAAGGTTTTGAAAAATTCAAATTTTTGACAAGGTTGCGCCCGCCATTCAGCCGGTTCGAAGGGGCCGGAAAGGAAATTTCTCTTGGCGTTCGGACGTCCTCGTGGTCTTCTCGAACGGACATAAGGTGAAATTGATCCGCGGTGATCGAGTCCGACCCGCGACCACACAAGACATCGATGGTCGATATCAGGTTTTGACCTCGAAGCGGCTCGGGTGCTTCGCAGGGGAGTCCAAACACCCTCGGTGCATTGAGGGAAGGCACCCTTGCTACAATATTGCGAGAAAAGACCATTGACTTCCCGGCCCCCGCTGGAGGGCTCCTCAAGTTTCGTACCGGTGTCATGCTGCTGGGTCGTTCGGAGGGTGTTGGTCATCACTAGGCCCGCCTCCTGGCCCGATGCGCCCAGCCCCCATGCCCCCAAGTCGGCGCGTTCACTAGAGGCTCCCCTCACCTCGGTGCCCGGGGGAAGCCCGGCCACCCCGCCCGCGCCCCCAGGCTGGCCCGGAACTCGCCTCCCTGTCAACTTTTTCGCACCCCTGCCCCATCGTCACGACCCTGTCCGGGTTCGTGAAGGGTGCAATCTGCCACTGATCCTCCGGCAGGGTCTCGGGGCTGAGGGCTCACGAGTGCGACGGTTGAAAGAGGCGGTCCGCTCCGGATCGCCCCCATCGAGGGGTTCGCATCGGGGGGAGGTGGCCGCCCCGGGGGTCACATGGTTGATCGACTCGAAACGCGACACCCTGCCGAGTGGCAGACCCAACTCTCCTCGCGTTCAGCACACCACTCCTCCTCCCCCGGCCCCCGGCCCCGTCGACCCGACGGCTGCATCCCCCATCCTATAACGGACCTAACCCATTTGGTCTCCAGACCAAATGCCCCCTCGATGGTTCTGTGTGGTGTCACCATCCCCCGACCCCCTGGAGGGAACTCAAGATACCTGTGTGTAGCCCCACTCGGCCTCTTTATACTGCGCAATTCAGGTTGGGCCTCCGGTGGACGGGTGGGAGGTGGTGGAGACCGGAAGGGCGTCAAAATGGGGTTTTTCCAATTCTTAGGTACATTAAGGGGGCTTCACCTCATCGCCTCAAACGGCATCGCACCTCATCACCACCCCCCTGCGGTGGGCCTCGGCTTCATGGTTGTGTTCATCTGCACAGTCCGGTGGGGTGAAGACCCCGGAAGTAGTGCGCGCCAACATCGCTGTTGACAGTGCCACGATGGCCTTGGTTGGTGTGGGACGAGGTGGAACCCTTCCCACGGCCTCCGAGGAGGAAAAAGGGGACGAAGACGGGGCGATATCGAGGTGATGCCCCCCCCCCCCCACACACACACACACACACACACTCACACACTCACCCACCCTCCAGTAAAGGCAGATCGCGACTTCAGATCTGTTCATGGAAAACAGGGGGGGGGGGGGGGGGGGGGGGGGGCCGGAGAAATGATGATGAGGGGGGAAAACGTGTGGCCGGGGCGGGACCTGATCCAGGACACGGAAAAAGGGGGATATCAAGGAGCCGTGGGGTTGGGGGTGGCATCGCACAGCCGAAAATACGACCCTTACAGTGGTTTCTCGACATAGACAAGGCGCAGCATCGCCAGAAGGTTCCAGCCCCATCTCCTTCGCGGCCGCGAGAAAGGCCAACTGGTCAGCGGGTGTCAGCGGGTCATTGAGTGCCAGAAAGGCCACGATTCTCGGGAAATTGCGGTACCCCGTCGTCTCCGGGGTGGTGGCGGTGGTGGCGGTGGTGCTGGTGGCACCGGCGGTGCGGTGGTGGGTGGTGGGTGGTGGGTGGTGGGTGGTGGGTGGTGGCGGGAGCGGATGATGATGATGTTGTCGTCGTCCGAACGGAGAGACGGAGGAAGAATGTTTGAGTTTGAACACGATCATCATCCAATCACCATCATCAACATCATCAACATCATCAACATCAATTCAATCCAATGGGAGGAACCACTTCAACAGAACAGACTTCATCCTCCTCACCCTCCTCGTCTTCCTCATTCTCCAAGATCACCTCGTACCCTCCTCCTCGCCGCCCTCCTCCCCTCCTCGCCCTCATCCTCCATCTCATTTCCATCCTCCATCATCACCCCCTCCTCATCATCCTTGTCATCTTCCTCATCCTCATCTGCGTTCACCTGCTCGAGAACGTCCGCACCGGAGTCCTCAAGCGAGGGCCGGTCCCTGCCCAAAATTTTGATGATAAACGTGTTGGCCCGGGGAATAGGAACAAACGCCGGAGAGAGAGGAAAACTTCAAAATCGAAGCGTCGCCTCGCGGGCCCATCCCATCTCCATGGCAGTGCTCCAGCGGGCCAGCGCCGCTGCGATGCGGGCGCGCCAGAACGACTTGCTGAACGAGAAATTTTGAACCGAGGATAACGTACATAACCTGGTTGAGGCTGAACACGCTATCTTCATGTCCTGGTTCAGGTGGTGGGTTTTTGGCGTTTTGGTCACCACTCTTCTCGGCACTCCAGTCCATGACATCGGTTTGCTCTTGGGCTCGGTTCTATGACCGGGTTTTGGTTTCCCAATCCAGGTGGCGACGCTCTCTGGGTCACCGGGTATAACCAGTATTTCCAGGTTTGTTTCTGTTTTTTTTTCAATCCATATCGTGTATAGTTGGGCGACACAGTCACAGACGATACTTTTCGCGAGATCGTGCTTCCCGAGAACTGTCGTGTCAAACAAATCTACACAAACCCAACTGTTAAGCGTTCTTTTCTTCACTGTGCCGATGGGCGCCTTTTTGCTGCGGTCTGATCATCTAAAATCTGGGCGGACTTCATCCTACAAACAAACCAGGGAGACAATAGTCACGGTCAACTCTGCGTTGGCACCTTCACCGACTCTCCATTCACACAAGTCACCTTGCCCGATGGGAAGACACTGAAGGAAGTTGTCACAGGCTGGTATCACACGATTCTCTGGATGACCGATGGTCTGCCGGGCGGTTTTTGCCCACCCGAATCTGACATTATCGCCCACCCAGGCTCCCTGTTCGTGTGCGGGATGAATTTGGTCGTTTTGATCGTCTCGCCCCGCCCCGCCCCCGCCCCGCCCCCGCCCCGCCCCCCGCCCCGCCCCCGCCCCGCCCCCGCCCCCGCCCCGCCCCGCCCCCGCCCCCGCCCCGCCCCGCCCCGTCCATCCTCATTCCTTCTTGTGGTGACCAGTTCAATCTGAACATACCGAACGGCCTCTAACTTCGTCAGCCGGATCGGCAGCCCGACCTTGTTCACGCCCGTCCTGCCCGCCAACCGAACGATCGTCCAAATGCAGGCTGGGGTCTGTCCACCCCCCCACCCCCCCACTCCACCCCCCCTCCCCACCCCTGCCAGTCGGGCGATCCGGGCTCTGCCCCCCACACACACACACACATTTTCCCGTTACTTCGTTCCTTCTTTACACGACACACACACACACACTTCGTTCCTTCTTTACACGACACACACACACACACTTGTCAGGATGGTTCCACCGTTTTGATGCTGGACAATGGCGACCTCTATGGCAGCGTCCGCAGGCGGGTGGGGGTGGTGGGGGGGGGGGGGTGTGGGGGGGGCAGCCCAGGGCTATCAATACGTATGGATGTCTCTCTCTGGTGCTACTGTACCGTTGGCGGAGACTCGCGGTCAACATTGGTTGTCACACGCACCTGTTTTTGCAGGGATCGAATGCCAACGGGGCTATTGGTCTCGGCAACGTCGCCATCCCCGATCCCAGCGTCTTCACCCGGATCCCCCTGCCCACCGGCCGCACGGCCACCGCAATCTCGTTCACGCTCTGTAACCTTGCCGTCATTCTGGACGACGGCTCCGTGGCCACGTGTGGCTAGTCTGTCGGCTGGTGTCTCTCTTGCTTTCTTTTTTGGGGTTCCGATCACTCTTGGGATTGGGGAGAGGTCTAACCAACCCAGACGGCGCGAGTGGCTTCAGACCCCAGCAGATGTATATCAAGAACCGATTGAAAAAAAGAGTGTGAAAATCGAAATCTCCGTTCGAGCAACTCTCATTCTTCTCAACATCATCATCACCCATCATCACCCATCATCATCATCATCCTCATCATCATCATCATCATCATCATCATCATCATCATCATCATCATCATCATCATCATCATCATCATCATCATCATCATCATCATCATCATCATCATCATCATTCAGTCATCATCATCATCATTCAGTCATCATCATCATCCAGTCATTCATCCAGTCATCATCATCATCCAGTCATCATCATCATCCAGTCATCACATCATCATCATCATCATCATCATCATCAACGCTCATTCTCACCACCGCCATCCGCTACTCCTTGGCGAAGGGCCGCCTCATGAGCGGCGGTTACGGGCTCTTCGTGAGCTCAACTGACGGTCGGTGCCACCTTCACCCTCCTTCCCTGATCGATTTCTTCACTTGCTGCCTAAATTTTGGATGGCAAATAAATTTTTGAATGTACATTCTGTCTTTTCCATACAAAATTTAGCAAATTTCGCAAAATTTAGCGTTTCTTAACAACCCCTTCTCCCATATTCCGCTCCCTACGTTCGCTCCACCCCAGGCGTTATCTGCGCGACCGGGCGCAACTATATGGGGTCTGTCGGTCCTCTCCCACTGCCCCGCTGTCACCGCACCACCACCAGCAGGGGGCACTCCCCTGCGGATGCCTCCAGCCGGTAGGCCACGCTTTCACGATTTGTGTTCGGACCTCTGTTCTCATTGAGCTCATCTGGGGGCACCTGCGTTATTCTTTAACAGAATGGATCTAAGCCGCCGGGCTTGCTCGGTGGTGATCTTCTTTCTCATGGGGAGTTCGGCGGGGCGGCACGGGGAGGGGGGGGGGGAGGGGGGGGGGGGGGGAGCCGTATCTCACGGGTCTTTTAGGCAGATGACGTGAAGGCGGGCGCGAGATGTCTCTCTTTCTCGTATTCTCCGTCTTTTTCTGTCGCCGGCCGGCGTCCTCGCAACATATGCTCTGCCTGTCTCTCTGTCTGGTGTGTCGTGCGCTGCAGGCAACTCGGCCTGGGGCACATGAACAATCCCGTGCTGTCGCTCACCGACATCTCGATCCCAGCGGGGGCGACCCTGGAGCGGTTCGCCGGCGGAGCATTTCAAACCCTCGTCATCACAAATGACGGGCGCCTCTTCGGGACTGGCGTCTGTGGAAGTGCCCCCGTTTCACCCCACACCTCATTACCCTCCCTCCCCCTCCCCCCACAACATCCAGGCTAACGAGCGACATCTGCTCTTCATCGGCACGGACACCACCAATCGGAATGTCCTGACCGAGAGCACCCTGCTGCCCCCGAGTATGGTCAAGCTGTGCGGGCTGACGACACTTGGCGGTGGATCGCTGGCTTGGGGCCTGTCTGTCGGCCACCCCTCCCATGATTGGATGATGATGACTGGATGATGAGGATGACTGGATGATGACTGGATGATGACTGGATGATGACTGGATGATGACTGGATGATGACTGGATGATGACTGGATGATGACTGGATGATGACTGGATGATGACTGGATGATGACTGGATGATGATTTGGTGGTGAGAATGATGATGATTGGATGGATGATGATGATGATGATGATGACTGGATGATGATGACTGGATGATGATGACTGGATGATGATGAGAGACATGCTGTGTATTTGCGAGGGCGCAGGCGACAAGTGGATGATGATGACTGGATGATGATGTTGATGATGATGCTTGGATGATGATGATGATTGGATGATGATGATGATCGGATGATGATCGGATGAAGAGCGGATGAAGAGCGGATGATGATCGGATGATGATCGGATGATGATCGGATGATGATCGGATGATGATCGGATGATGATCGGATGATGATTGGATGATGATCCTCGGCCTTCGTCGGCCGAGTTGGCGGTCAGTCGGTGTCTGACAAATGCTCCCATTCCTCCCACACCCCTCTTTCAGGGCTGCCCCTACTGTGACTGGCCTGGCGCCCTCCAGTACAACCAGCGGCCAGACGGTGACGGTGACGGGGACCCACTTCCGCACGGGTGTCACGGTGACGGTGGGCGGGCTGCCCTGCGCCAACGTCCAGCTGGCCAGTGCCACCAGCCTGCAATGCACCCTCGATGCCGCCCTCCCGCTGGGCAGCCACGCCCTGGTCGTCAACAACACGGACGTCGGTCTCAGCGCCACCCTGGCAGACGCCATCACGGGTCCGTCTCTGTCCTCAATGTCCCCCATGAGATCGCGGATGGACATTGTCATCATTTAAAAGCCTCATCATCATCATCCCATCGTCCAATCATCCAATCATCCAATCATCCAATCATCCACATCATCATGTGGGTTCTAACTGAGGCTTGCGGAACGAAGCCAGTCATCCCGGGCCACCCCCACGATCTTCTCCTCCACCGAGTCGCGGCACATCAGCCGGTAGATCATCACCGGGTGCTGCTGCCCAATTCTGCAGGGCGGGCGGGCGGGCGGGAAGGGGGGAGGATGGAATGAATCGTCCTTCAACATTATCAAAACGCAATGAGGGGCCTTTCATTCTGATCACCAAACCGATGGTGGGAGGGTCGGTGACTGAAGCCTTTTTTTCGGCCTGCTTTGTCGTTTGAATTTCCAATTCCACCCACCACCCCTCCCGGCCGCTTCCTTGCTTCCAATCTCCAACATCTCCTCTTTCTTCCGTACAATCACAACTACTGTACCACCACCACCACCTCACCCCCTAATCGCCATTCCATGCAGTTGTCGAACCGGCCCTGTCCGTCAGCCTGCTGTCCGCCCAGGCGGGCTGGGAGGGCGATTTTATCAACGTGACCGGAGCCGGCTTTACCGCTGCCGCCAAGTCCGTCGTCGCATGGCGTGGTGTTGGGGTTAGCATATCCTTCTGCCGAGAGTCGCAGGATGCCCAAGAGTTTCGGTGGGTACATGACACACACATGACACACACATGACACACATATGACACACACATGACACACACATGACACACACATGACACGCACACGCATGGCGGATCAGGGTCGCCCCTTGCAAAATCTCCTTCCCTGGTCCTTGTTTGTGTGGTGGCAGGGTGCAACTTGGGGTCTCGGGCGCCCTGCTGGCCACGACCTTCCTCTCGGCGACCTCCCTCCAGTTCGTGGTGCCCGCCCAGCCCAACGCCACCACCGTCACGTACGAGGTCTTCGTCACCGACACGGGCGCCCAGTCGCCTTCAGCCGGCATCACCTTCAGCTATGCACGTCCGTCTGCCTGCCTTGCCTTTTTTCCATTTGTTTTCGCTGTCTGCCCTCCCAGAGAGAGCATGCTGTGTATTTGCGTCCGTCTGCTTGCCTTGCCTTTTTTCCCATTTCTTGACTTGCTCTCGATTCTCGCGCCACGCGTGTGTTGTTTGTGCGATCTGACGATTTCTGAAGTCTGGAAACAAACGAGAAACGAATGAAACAGAGACCAGAAACCGAAACCCAGCCGAAGACGCCCTCTTGCACCCCACCAAGGGGAGACAGCACAGGGGAGCATCGGGGGTCGCACCACGCACTCGAGCCACGTTCGCTGTTTTGTTTGCATTACGCTTCAACTCTTCCCCCTTCCCCTCCCCGCGGCCTCAAGCGGCGGCGCTCACCCCTCTCCTGGTCCTTCGTCCTTAAAGAGAGACATGCTGTGGATTTGCGAGGGCGCAGGCGACAAGTTCAAGAAGAGAAAGATGACTCGCGCCTTCGCGCCATGCGTTCCACTCGAATCTTCTGCGATTCGCCTTCCGACACTCAGCTCTCTGTGTCCTTGACGAACCTTCTCTTCGTCTTTCCTCCCTCCCTCCCTCCAGCCACCGTGACGCTCCTCTCGGGGACCCACGGGCCACCTGGAACCAATGTGACTGTGACGGGCACCAACTTTGTCGACGGGGCCAAGGTGCGGCTGGGCACGGCCAGTGCCCACCTCGACATAACGGCCACAGTGACCTCGACCACGAGCCTCACCTTCGCCGTGCCCGCCCAATCCGATGCCGAGGCCACGATCCACACAGGGGCATGGCCCCTGGCCGTGCTGAATTCTGCCAGCGCCGGGTCGGGCCTCTCCAAGGAGACCGTCACACTCGCCTTTCTCTACGATCGTCCGTCTTTGCGCCTTCCGATGTTCCGATGCCTGTTCTGTTCTTCGCCCTTGTCCCTCCTGCCCCTCCCCCTTGCAACCACTCTGCTTGATGAGTGGGGTGCCGTCCAATTGACAAAGGGTTAAGTCCCGCCGAACTGCAAGCGACTCATTTCACAACGATCAGCACACACGCCCTGACCCATCGGTTATGCTGCCCGTGCTCACAGACACGCCGCCTGCTCTCGTTTCCTTTCACCACGCCCCACTCTCTCTTCTTCCTTCCCCCAGCCGTCGTGTCGAGCCTGAGCTCCAGCGCGGGCTGGCCTGGCGACCTCGTCCCCCTGACCGGGAGGAACTTCGCGACCACTTGTCGGTCCGTGCGGGTTCACTCTGTGTGGCACTCTTCTCTGCCCCCCCCCCCCCCCCCCCCCCCCCCCTTGGCGTCTTGGGGAGCCATCTCCCGGGGCTTACTTCCCCCGGAGTGGATCGGCACACTATCTGTCTGCCTGCGTCCGATCTCGGCACACATGAAGGTTCTCTGTCTGCCTGCGTCCTCATCACGCCATCATCATCATCCGTCCTCACGCCATCATCGCAGGGTGCAACTTGGGGTCTCGGGCGCCCTGCTGGCCACGACCTTCCTCTCGGCGACCTCCCTCCGGTTCGCGGTGCCCGCCCAGCCCAACGCCGCCACCGTCACGTACGAGGTCTTCGTCACCGACACGGCGACGGGCGCCCAGTCGCCTTCGGCTGGTGTCACCTTCAGCTATGCACGTCCGGCTCTGCCCGTTCCACCTTTTGCCCCTGAAATCGGAGTTTCTGTCCCTGGACATCATCATCATCATCTTCATCATCATCATCATCGTCCGCATCATCATCATCATCATCATCATCATCGGATCATCATCATCATCAACATCATCGGATCATCATCATCATCGGATCATCATCATCATCGGATCATCATCATCATCATCATCATCATCATCATCATCATCATCATCATCATCATCATCATCATCATCATCATCATCATCATCATCATCATCATCATCATCATCATCATCATCATCATCATCATCATCATCATCATCATCATCATCATCATCATCATTCAGTCATCATCATTCAGTCATCAAGGGGCACGATCTGGGAGATGTGGGTGGGAGGCCGCAGGTTCCAGACCCCCACAGGGCCGGATCCTAGTGTGTGGGGCGTTCCTTCTTGCCTGCATCCTCATCGATTCTCTTTGGAACTCCACTCCAGCGACCGTGACGGGGCTCTCGGCGACCCACGGCCCGGCCACAGCCACGACCAGCGTGACCGTGACAGGCACCAACTTTGTCAGCGGGGCCAAGGTGCGGCTGGGCTGGGCGGACGAAATTATCAGAACGACGACCTCAGTGGCCTCGATCACGAGCCTCACCTTCAACATGCCCACCCAGGCCGTCGCCGAGACCACGTTTGGGGCCGCCCGTTCGGGCGCGTGGCCCGTGGCGGTGTTGAATCCTGCCAGCGCCGGGTCGGGTCTCTCCAAGGAGACTGGCGCCGCACTCACCTTCAGCTACCATCGTCCGTCACACCCATTCTGCCGCACAGAGAGAACATGCTGTGTATTTTGCGAGGGTGCAGGCGACACAAGTTCAAGGACTCATCTCCTTCGGTGTCCTTTCCCCTGGGTCTTGGCCCCCACCATGCAGCCATCGTCACCGGGGTCAGCCCCACTCGGATCGACCGGGCCACGTCGACCAGTGTGACCGTGACCGGGCGCAACTTCTACAGCGGGGCCCTGGCGCACCTGATGCCCTTGGGTGGGTCCGGCACCGCCCCGGCGGACATCACCCCGACCAGCATCGCGGCCGTGGAGAGGTCTTTCACCTTCCTCATGCCCGCCCAGGCCAGCGGGGTGGCCGACCAACTCGAGGTGCACGTCAGCATGCCCGGCGCCAGCGGGGTCTACTCGACCCAAACCGCCGCGATCCTCAACTGTCTGTCTCCCACCACCACCATACGTACGGATGAAATTTGGTGATGATGGCGATGATGCACCGAATGATTGATAACGACGATGATTGGATGGACGACGACGACGATTGGAGAGAACATGCTGTGTATTTGGATGATGATGATTGGATGATGATTGGATGATGATTGGATGATGATTGGATGATGATTGGATGATGATCGGGTGATGATGATGATGATGATGATGATGATGATGATTGGATGATTGGTTGATGATTGGTTGATGATTGGTTGATGATTGGATGATTGGATGATGATGAGAGAAGAGAGAACATGCTGTGTATTTGCGAGGGCGCAGGCGACAAGTTCAAGGAGAAAGAAAGATTACTCGCGCCTTCGCGCCATGCGTTACACTCCGGCCGGGCCAAATGACCCGTATGATGGCTCCTCCCGGCCGGGAACCCGCCTGGCGGGGCCGCCCAGTGATGGGTTTGGGTGTTGGGGGTGGGTGGGGGGTGCAATACGTATGTAATTTTCCTTCGGATGACGGATGTTTCGCAGACATGACCCTGCCGAAACTGGTCTCGGTCGTTGCGGTGACCAGCAATGCCCACAGCCCGCTGGCCAAGGTGGGCGACATGGTGGTGGCCATCTTCACGGCCAACGTCGCCCTGAACTTGACACAATTCAGCCTGCCCGTGGTGACGCTGGCCGGCCGTGTGGCGTCGGTCGGCCCAGGCGGGGGGGACAGAACCATCAGCGTCCTCACGACGATGGCCAGTGGGGACCCGCAGGGAAATCTGACGTATACCCTGAGCGGCATGCGCGATCTGCAGGGCAACCAGCAGGTGGCCACGATCACCGGGACACTGGAGGTCGTCTTTGGTCCGTAGATCCGTGGATGCGCCTGCTGCCGCAGTTGCGGTCCATTCCATTCATGTCGGGTCCGGTTGGCGATTGGGTTCCTTGGAGGCAATCCAAAGAAAGGAGAACTGGGTGCCATCAGCATCAGCATCAGCATCAGCATCATCATCACCACCACCACCACCACCACCATCATCATCATCATCATCATCATCATCATCATCATCATCATCATCATCATCATCATCATCATCATCATCATGATCATCAGCATCATCATCATCATCATCATCATCTCTTTCTTCTTGAACTTGTCGCCTGCGCCACTCGCAAATGCACAGCATGTTCTCTCACTCACACCCATTCCCACTCCACCTTTCCTTTTCTGTATACCGCACCCTCCGGATAGATTCGGTGGCGCCCAGCCTGCTTGCCGTGACGGGGGCCTCCAACCACGCGGGTGGGCCCACCTCTGCGGCGGAGGGTGACGAGGTGGCGGTGACCCTGCAGGCCGATGAGATTCTGGCCGGGACGCCCCTACCCACGGTGACCGTGGCTGGCCGGCCGGCCACCGTCCAGCTGACTGCTTCCGGCACGGCCGTGACGGCCACTGTGACCATGCTGGGCAGCGAAACCCTTGGCCCGATTCCGTACACCCTGAGCGGGTCCCTCTGCGACCCGGCGGGCAACTGCAACGGCTCGCTGACCCCCGCCAGTGGGTCCACGGGTGTCACCTTTGGTCCGTTTTCTCGGCCCCGCCGGAAATTGTGTTCCTCGTTTTCTCAGAGAGAACATGCTGTGTATTTGCGTGTTGTTGAGGTGGTGGCGTTGTTTGTTGTTGTCGTTTGTTGATGTTGTTGATGTTGATGTTGATGTTGATGTTGTTGTCGCCTGCGCCCTCGAAAATACACAGCATGTTCTCTCTGTTGATTGTTGTTGATGATGATGATGATTCTCTGCATCCTCACCCCTGCCACCCACCACCCCACCACCCATCCGCCCCAGCGATGCCTCCCGTGGTGCAATCGGTGATTCCTGCCCTGCGGCCGCACGGGACGGGCGATGTGCTTCTGGAGGTGCGCGGGCTGCGGTTTGGCAGCAACCCGATCGTGCAGGTCGCCGGCCAGCCGTGTCCGGTGGTGTTGGCCAACAGCAGCCGTGTGGTGTGCCAATCGGCGGGGGGCCTCGTCGGGGGCGGCTACGTGGCGGTCGAGGTGACCAACTCGGTCGGGCTCTCCGAACGCCAGGACAACCTGCTCTGGTACCAGGGCCAGGTGACCCTGGCCAGCATCAGCCCGGCGGCGGCCTCCCAGACGGCCGGCACGACGGCCACGCTGACCCTGACCGGCACCGGGTTCGCCACAGGGACGGGCGGTGGTGCCACCTGCCCGACGGTGACCGTGGGCGGCCAGCCCTGCGTCCCCCTGACGTGCCCCTCGACCACAAGCCTGACGTGCACCCTGACCGTGGGCCCGGCCGGGGCCACCAACGGGCCGGCGGCGGTGGTGGTGACGAATCCGAGCCCCGACGTGGCCACCTGCACGACCACCCAGGCCGTCGGGGCATTCTACTTCCAGGGCCCGGCCCCGACCTTGAGCGGACTCGCCCCGGCGCGGGGTCCCCTGGCGGGCGGCCAGACGGTGCACCTGCGGGGCAGCGGGCTCCGGGTGGTGGCGGGCGGCCTCCCGACGGTGCTTGTGGGGGGCCAGCCCTGCACCGGGGTGGCCGCCGATCCGGCTGGGAGCACGGCCGCCACGGGGCTGACGTGCACCCTGCCCGCGGGTGCGGCCCTGGGGTCGGTGGCTGTGGTGGTGACCAACTGGGACCAGACCACAGTCACCCTGGACGGCGGGTACTCCTACCAGGGTCTGCTCTGCCTGCCTGCCTGTCCCTGCCTGCCTGCCTGTCCCTGCCTGCCTGCCTGTCCCTGCCTGCCTGCCTGTCCCTGCCTGCCTGCCTGTCCCTGCCTGCCTGCCTGCCTGCCTGCCTGCCTGCCTGCCTGCCTGCCTGCCTCTGATCTCCATCTGTCGTCTCAATGCCATCTCTCCCCGTGGCTTTGCCTCTGCGCCTCCTCCCTTGCAGGACCCACCCCGACGGTGAGCTGGCGCAGTCCAGCGCAAGGCCCCTGCGGTGGTGGGACGGCGCTGGTCCTGGTGGGAACGGGCTTCCGAGCGGGGGTGACAGTGACGGTGGCGGGGAGCCCCTGCGCCCTGATGGCCTCCAACGGGACCTTCCTCAACTGCACCACCCCGGCTGGCCTGGCGGCGAGCACCGCTGTGGTGGTGATCACCAACAGCGATGGCACCAATGCCACCACTGACTTCGCTTACTACGGTCTGCTTGCCTCCACCACTTGCCAGTGAGAGAACATGCTGCGTATTTGCGAGGGCGCAGGCGACAAGTTCAAGAAGAAAGATGACTCGCGCCTTCGCGCCATGCGTTCACACTCGGGGGGGGGGGGGGGGGGGGGGTGGCCGAATGACCCGTATGAATGATTGAATGATTGGTGATGTTGGTGGTGGTGATGGTGATGGTGATGGTGAGATGATGTCATGAGGAGGGTGGGGGCAGGATGTCATGATGATTGGCTGATGATGATTGGATGATGATGATAGGATGATGATGGTGGTGGGTGGTGTGGCTCGATCACGGACAAGGGCGGCGGGCCCCATCCACCGCCTCGCCTATCTTCACCCCTCCCCCAATCCTGTGTCCATTGTTTGTTTTCGGTGTTTTCCGTCCACAGCGGTCGGCCTGTCGCCCGTCATCAACCGGTTGACACCCTCCTCCTCGAACCAGCTGGCTGCGGCCTCGATCATCGTCACCGGGTCCAACTTCCGGGCGGGCCTGACGCTGTCCGTTGGCGGGCTCACCTGCCCCGGCCCCGCTGTGACCGCCTCTCGCATTCGGTGCACCCTGCCCGCCCCCGGCGCGGCCTACTACGGGCCCGTGGATGTGACGGTCACCAATGCGGACGGCACGACGGCCATCCTGACCCGGGGCTACACCTTCACAGGGACGGCTGCCCCTGTGGTCGCGGGCGTCTCGCCCTCCACCATCAGCCTCATCTCGACGGCAGTGGCTGCCAACAGCCCGAGCGCCGATGTGGTGCTGACCGTGACAGGCCAGAACTTCCGGGCCGGGCCGGTGGTGACCCTGGGTAACCAGACATGCGCCTCCCCGGTGGTCGACCCCACCGGCACCAACATCACCTGCACCCTGACCGTCGGTGTGGGTTGCACTGCCGGCCCCACCGCGCTTGTGGTGACCAACGCGGACGGGCTCAGCAGTGCCTCAAATGTCTCCGGGGGCGCCGATTCGGCTGTGGTCCTCTACTTCCAAGGTTGGTGATCCCACCACGCCCCAACCTCGCCTCACCTCACGACCTCGTGCCCTGTGGACTTCCTTCCTTCTTCTCCTCACCACCACCTCCACAACCACCACCACCCACCACCCACCACCCCACCCACCACCCACCACCCACCACCACCAGGTGCTGCCCCTGCGCTGAGCGGCGTGACCCCCGCCCAGGGCCCCTGCAACCTGGGCACCCCCGTTGTGCTGCAGGGGACCAACCTGCGGGCCGGGCTGACCGTCTGGGTGGGCAGTCAGCGATGCCTCAACGCGACCCTGCTCCCGGCCACGGGCGCGCTGAGCTGCCTGGTTTCGCCCGCCGAGAAGGCCGTGGTGGCCCAGCTGGCCGCAGCCACCACGGCCGTCGTGTCGGTGGATGTGGTGGTGCGTAATGAAGACCTGACCCAGGCCACCCTCAACCAGACCTTCGCCTACACGACGGCCCTCTACCCGGCACGCCCTGTCCTCTCCGGTGCGTTATTCCATCTTCTTGCACAACCTGTCTTTTTCCGGCCCTTTCGTCTTTCTCCATCATCGTGGTTTTGGACGCCTCGGGGGAGGGGGCGGGGCGGAATCCAACGTTGGTTTTCTCATCATCATCCTATCTTCCCCTCCCCTCCCGATCCCCAGCCGCTGCAACGGCGCTGATTTCGGTGGGCGCCTCGACTCTCGGTATCCTCCTGTTTGGCCTGCTGGTGGTGGTGCTGCTGCTGCTGATGAGCGCCCGCCGCCGCCGCACGATCGGGGTCATCGACCCCACTGTGCCCGACAGGAAGTTTTAATAGTTTTTTTTTTAATATACGTTTTATATTTTTACAGTATGTGTGTGTGGTTTTTTGTGGAATCCGGTGGCGGGGCTCCGTGGCATTCCGAGCGTGCGTTACAACAAAATATCGTGTGGCTATCACCCCGGCCGATCAGCAATATCGTGCGGTTATCACCGGCCGATCAGCAAGTGTGCTGCTATCACCCCCGGCCGATCAGCTATATCGTGCGGTTATCACCCCCGGCCGATCAGCAAGTGTGCGGTTATCACCCCCGGTCGATCAGCTGCGGTTATCACCCCCGGCCGATCGGCTTGGACACTAGGGCGCGGAGTGAAGGGGCCCTGTCTGGCAACATCTTTCAAAGGTTTCAGCGATTGACGTATTTTTTATGGTGCTGCCGGGAATTGACTGAACGATGTTCTCCGCCTCCCCCCCCCCCCCCCCCGCCCACACCCCCCCCCCCCCCCCCCCCCCCGCCCACACCCCCACCCCCGCCCACACCCCCACCCCCGCCCACACCCCACCCCCACCACCCCACGACCACCACCCGATGCCGAATTAAACAAAGAACCCACTCTCTGTCGAGGGCGAGGCGGCCAGGCGCCAGGAAAAATTACGGAAGCTTAGCTCAGTCGGTAGAGCGTGGGATTCATAACCCCAAGGTCGACAGTTCAATCCTGCCAGCTTCCATTAAATTTTTGCCTTTTTCAGGGTCGACGTGCCGCTGGCGGTCAGGACGCCCACTCGCACCCAAGACTGGCGCTCCTGCGGCAGGTCAAGCAGGACTGTGGCCACAGGGAGGCCTACCTGGACGACATGTGCCCGGCGCCGCAGAGCGGCCCAGCTGCGCGCAGGGATGTACCTGGATGGTGAGTTCCTCCGCACTGGAAGGCCAGACCTAAGGCGAAGCGCGGGGGGGCCCTGCATCTGCTGCAGCGAGGCGGGGCCACTCGAGGACGCCCATCACATCATCCAGCAGTAGGCCGACCGCTGCTTGGGGGCGCCTGACCCGTGAGGCCGTCAAACCGGATTGCGGGAGACTTCTTGGCCCAGGCCCACGCGCGCCGGCTGCAACTGCTGCGCCCTCGCAAATACACAGCATGTTCTCTCTGCTACCCGAGTCAAGGAAGGCTGCCTGCTGTGCCACCCAGCAGACTCGCGGCCACCAGAACGACTCCACGACATGCCTATCGGGGGTGATGAGGTGACGGGGGAATTGGGGGATAAACCTTTTGTGAGGTCTTTCTCATGTAGCCTCACACGAGGCTGCATTCACACGAGACACTGACTGTGGTTTTCCTTGTTACAGACTTCTCTTCCCGCTTTGCTCTCGCCAGGATGGCGGCACCGCCCAAGCGGAACTACATCGGGGCCTGACGCTGGGCCTCGAGCGCTGGAGTGGCTGGGGATGAGAGATGATCTTTTGTGAAAACGGGTTGGGTAATGGGGGAAATGGGAGTAAAACCTTTTGTGAACTCTTCTCGATTGCGATAGTTAGCCTCCTACGAGGCTGCATTAATTAACACGAGACTGACTTCACATGGCTCCTTAGTTAGCCTCACACGAGGCTGCATTAACACGAGAATGAATTCCAGTTCCCTTTCTCCTCTTGTCTCGCTCCCGTGACGCCTAGGTTGGGCATACGCCGACCTTGCGGGATGACGTTGGCCGGGACTTTGGCTCAGCTGGACCCCCGGCCGTGTGCGTGTGATCACTCCGGAGATGCCTGGAGTGATGGATGGTTGGAATGGGTGGGTGGGGGGTGGGATAAAAACCTTTTGAGATTCTCCTTTTGTAATTTTCAGTTAGCCTCCCACGAGGCTGCACTAACACGAGAAAGAAAGAAAGACTGGCCAGAAACCGGGGGCAATGACGCGATCGCCGGAGAAGATCGAAGGAGATTTCAACGAACCAGTCAAATAAATGGACGATTCCGAATATGATTACGTAGACGAGCTTGTTTTTGGTGCCGATGTGGCCAGACGACCCCCCCTCCATGCTGCCGATCATGTCCATTTTCACGAAGGAGGTGCTCCCTCCCAATTCCACGAAGAAGGAGCTCCTCCTCTCCAATTCTACGGAGGAGGTGCTGCTCCCGCCCAAATCCACGAAGGAGGTGCTCCCGCCCAATTCCACGAAGGAGGTGCTGCTCCCGCCCAAATCCACGGAGGTGCACCTGGACCGATTTCCAACAACCAGCAATTTGAACAACGGCGGAAGAACGAGAGGCGCTCCTTCCCAGCAAACATTTTTCGAGGAAATCCTCCAAATTCGAGTCTGCGCACGAGATCAGTCCTGTTCATCCTCTTGTCCTTGTTAGCGAAATGGCCTGAATTTCAGGGGAAAGAGGCCGGTCACATTCATTCAGGCGAGGTGATGAAAGCCATCTTTCTCTCAAATGCCGATTCTCTTCGAACTGTGACTCTCGAACAAGTCAAAGCAATCCGCGACTCGCTGAGCCGCCGGGATAGAGAGACATGCTGTGTATTTGCTAGGACGCAGGCGAAGAGAAACTTTACTCCCGCCTTCGCGTCGCACGTAACACGTTCCAGTCAGTCAGTCTCGTGTTAATGCAGCCTCCGATGGGGATAACTTTGTCCCCGAGACCCATGCTCAGAATGTCGGTCCCGCTCCAGAGAATGACCGAGCTTTAGACCGGATGATCGTCGAATGTTGTCTGCTGCACACAAGAATGCCTGTCTGTGGGACGATCTGGCGGTGTGATTGAACACTTCCTCTCCCAGGACTCCGATGCCGCTCGCGGCCGGGCCAAACTTCAGGCCGCCATTCTGTGCCATTCACTGCAGACAGACGGACAGGGCGTTCCCCGGGAAGTCCTCGACGCTGCCCGCCGGTTCTACAGTACCATGCAGGCCTGGCCAGGGGACGGCCACTTCCACATGCAGCCCCCGGAAGAGCCTTTCACATCGCGGATCCCGCCCGACTTGCTCCCGCCCGACTTGCAGATGGGCCCGTATGTCTTTCGCATATTGACCCCCGGAGGGCCTATTGCGATCGCCCACTCTTGAAGACGCGAATGCCTCGGGTTCGTGGTCACAAAGAAAGATCAGGCAAGCTCACGGTTCTGGTGGTTGCTCGTGGCTTCTGCTCCCATGGGGACAGGGCGAACGAGGGGGTCTAAAAGCAGATGATATTTCCGTGTGGGAACCAACCACACGCTGCACACATATTGTGCAGCCCGTGCGCTCAAAAAACCAATGTCGAACGAAGACGTATGAAAAACCAGGCGCCCAGTAGAAAGTCGCGCCACCACACAAAAAGCAAAAGAAAATAATCAGAAAACCAGAACGAACAACAGGACGCATGCTCCGTCTGTCACAGAGTCTAAGGGATCTCGGGAAGAGGTTGGATGCGATTTGGTGACACAAACGACTGAAGAGCGAGTGTGTGTGCGTGTGCAAATTTACGCGGAGGCCAGGAGGGCAGCCCGCTCGGTGAGTGTGGCGACGGCCCGGCGGCGGCGGCTGAGGAGGCGCCAGGGGAAGCCCATGCTCACGGCCGCCAGCCAGGTCAGCACGGCAGAGCCGAGGAGGATGAAGGGCACCGGGGAGTCTGCGGATGATGATGATGATTGGATGATGATGATGATGATGATGATGATGATGATGATGATGATGATGATGATGATGATGATTGGATGATGATGATGATTGGATGATGATGATGTTGGATGATGATGATGATGATGATGATGATGATGATGATGATGATGATGATGATGATGATGATGATGATGATGATGATGATTGGATGATGATGATTGGATGATGATGACGACGACGATTGGATGATGACGATTGGATGATGATGATGATTGGATGATGATGATGATGATTGGATGATGATTGGGGGATGATGATGATGATGCTGATTGGATGATGGGAATGATGATGATGATGATTGGATGATGGTATCCGGGTGGGGCGAGCCAGAGAGGGACGGACAGGGTTGGGACGCGACATGCATCACCGCGGCGCTGGTGGCGTAGATGGGCGGGAAGTTGTCCGCGAAGGCGGTCACCACCATCAGACGGAAGTTGCCTGGACGTGTATGCGTGTGTGTGTGTGTGTGGGGGGGCACGTCATCATCCAATCATCATCATCCAATCATCATCATCCGATCATCATCATCATCATCCGATCATCATCATCATCATCATCATCATCATCATCATCATCATCATCATCATCATCATCATCATCATCATCATCATCATCATCATCATCCAATCATCATCATCATCATCATCATCATCATCATCATCATCATCATCATCATCATCATCATCATCATCATCATCATCATCATCATCATCATCATCATCAATCATCACCATCATCCAATCATCATCATCCAATCATCATCATCATCATCATCATCATCATCATCATCATAGTCGTCATCATCATCGTCGTCGTCATCATCATCCAATCATCCAATCATCCAATCATCATCATCATATCCAGTCACAATCTCGGCTGGAACGTCCATGGGGGAGACCTGAGACCGACGGGATGGTGCATCGAATGGGCCCATCGCCCATCGTCGAATCAAGATAGGTGATCGTGGGGTCGGAGACGTTCTGTGGCACCAGGTAGAGCTTGGTCTGGACATAGCGCGCCGCTACACGGGCGAACGGGTGGGGAGAGGCGAGGTGGCGAGTGAGTGATGGGATGGACAGTCTGGGGCACACATAGCGCGCCGCGACACGGGCGTGCGGGCGGGAGAGGAGAGGTGGTGAGAGGGAGCCAGGAATTGTGGAACAGAAAGAGGATTGGTTTCTCGGATTTGACACACACTGACAATGTTGGGGAAGAATCCGGTTGGAGAGGGCAATGCATTTCGGGGAAAAATGCAAAAAAACAAAAACAGCCCCAGCCCAGCCCACCCACCACGGATGCTGCTGCTGATGACTGGATGTTGTGTTGATGCTGCTGCTGCTGCTGCTGATGATGATGATGATTGGATGAATATGATGATGATGATGATTGGATGATGATGATGATGATGATGATGATGATGATGATGATGATGATGATGATGATGATGATGATGATGATGATGACAAGTCAGGTGAGCTCGATGATGACTGGATGATTTGATGATGATGATGATGATGGTATGATGTTGATGTTGATGTTGATGATGATTGGATGATGATTGGATGATGATGATGATGATGATGATGATGATGATGATGATGATGATGATGATGATGATGATGATGATGATGATGATTGGATGATGATGATTGGATGATGATGATTGGATGATGATGATTGGATGATGATGATTGGATGATGATGATTGGATGATGATGATTGGATGATGATGATTGGATGATGATGATTGGATGATGATGATTGGATGATGATGATGATGGCTGATGATGGCTGATGATGATGGATGATGATGATGATGATGATGATGATGATGATGATGATGATGATGATGATGATGATGATTGGATGATGATGATGATGATGATGATGATGATGATGATGATGATGATGATGATGATGATGATGATGATGATGATGATGATGATGATGATGATGATGATTGGATGATGATGATTGGATGATGATGATTGGATGATGATGATTGGATGATGATGATTGGATGATGATTGATGATGGCTGATGATGGCTGATGATGATGGATGATGATGATGATGATGATGATGATGATGATGATGATGATGATGATGATGATTGGATGATGATGATGATGATGATGATGATGATGATGATGATGATGATGATTGGATGATGATGATTGGATGATGATGATTGGATGATGATTGGATGATGATGATGATGATGATGATGATGATGATGATGATGATGATGATGATGATGATGATGATGATGATTGGATGATGATGATTGGATGATGATGATTGGATGATGATGATTGGATGATGATGATTGGATGATGATGATGATGATGATGATGATGATGATGATGATGATGATGATGATGATGATGATGATGATTGATGATTGGATGATGATGATGATTGATGATGACGATGACTGGATGTGCTGTGCTCCTGCCGGACACGGAACGAGGCAGAGGGGAAAGGCAGGCACAGAGAAACGGGAGACGGACGCTGGAGTAAGGTGGTGTTCCATGAGAGGTACACTGTGTCACCAGCCATGACGGAGGCGGGTGGATCGTTGGCCACCACAATGGCTGGGGAGGCTGCAAAAAGGGGTTGATTGAATGATGATGATGATGATGATGATGATGATGATGATGATGATGATGATGACTGGATGATGATGATGATGACTGGATGATGATGACTGGATGATGATGATGATGATGATGATGATGATGATGATGATGATGATGATGAGGAATTTCCGGCTCGGTTGTGAAAAACGGACCCATCTGGAGCCAGTTGACGGCCAGCTGCCAGTTGGCCGACTGGGAGTAGTGGTCTTCACCCCACTTGTACTGCATCGTGACGGCCCGCCCGTGGGTGATCATCGAATCCACCTGGGTCGAGCTGGACCCACTGCCCTTCTCCAGGCGAATCAGGTTGTTCGGATCGATGGTCGTGCCGTCGTAGATGCGAAGCTCGTCACCGTAATCCTGGAGTGTGGAGGAGCGGAGGGAGGCAGGCGATGATAAAGTCGGAGGCGAGAGGAAAAAATTATGGGATTTTTTCGTCGTCCCATAATTTTATTTTTGTCGGTTCCCCGCATCCCATAATTTTCATGCCATACATCTCCCGCCCCAGAAAAACCCACGTCACACCACAACCCCACTGGTGGCGCGACGGACCAGGTGGGGCGAGGGGAACGAGATCCACAGCACCTGTGGCGCGCCCGTTGGCGCGGGTTCCTCGCGCTCCGCATCGACGTGGATCGTCCACATGCTCGTGTCGCAGTGCTTGGGGGCGGACACAAAGCCCTGCGGGATGCCCAGGGTCGCCTGGGCGTTGCAAACCAGGGCGCTCGCTGGGGGAAGAACGGCATCATCAACAACATCATCAACAACATCATCAACAACATCATCAACAACATCATCAACAACATCATCAACAACATCATCAACAACATCATCAACAACAACAACAACAACAGCATCATCAACAGCATCATCAACAGCATCATCAACAGCATCATCAACAGCATCAGCATCATCAACAGCATCATCACCATCAGCATCATCATCATTCATCATCATCATCATCATCATCATCATCATCATCATCATCATCATCATCATCATCATCATCATCATCCAGTCATCATCATCATTAGCATCATCAACAGAAACGGGATGATGAATATGAACGGAACGGAACAACAGCAACACCATCATCATCATCATCATCATCATCATCCAATCATCATCATCATCCGATCATCATCATCATCATCATCATCATCATCATCATCATCATCATCATCATCATCATCATATCATCATCATCATCATCATCATCATCATCATCATCATCATCATCATCATCCAATCCTCATCATCACCCAATCATCATCATCCAATCATCATCATCCAATCCTCCTCCTCTTCATCATCATCCAGTCGAGCGGGGAATGTTTACCGACATGCGGGCATATCCTCCTCATCCCTCCAATCCTCCTCATCCAATCCTCCTCATCATCATCCAGTCGAGCGGGGAATGTTCACAGACATGCGGGCATATCCTCGGCCAGCGTGAATGGCACGCTGAATCCGCGGGGCGAGGCAGTCGAGCTCATCAGCCAGCGGGCCGCCAGCCGATAGGTGCTCCTGGCATTCAGGTAACTGCTCCGAAGGGAGACGGCCAGGTCAAAGACGGGATACGAGGGGGCCGGGTCCAGTGGGACGAACAGTTGACCTGGGGGATGGAAATGAGAGTGGCATCATCAATCATGTGCCTCGGGTTTTTATGGGTGGGATGGTCCTCGGAAAAAATATGGGACGACGAAAAAAAAAAAATCTAGATTTTTTGCAAGAGAATGACAGGATTCTTCGTGTGCTTCCCTGGAGGCTCACCCCTCGAACTCCAACATCGCAGTGGCACAAGATAACAGGCACGTCGACGACACACAGTCATCAAGCATGATCTTCATCCCCGGCAGACCCATGTCGCCCCAGGTCAGCTCGGCGGTATCGCTGCCGGGATCGGACACGCACACCTCCAAGCGACCCATCAACATCATCAACATCAACATCATCAACATCATCAACATCAACATCATCATCAACATCATCAACATCATCAGCATCAACATCAACATCATCAACATCATCAACATCATCAACATCATCAACATCAACATCATCAACATCATCAACATCATCAACATCATCAACATCAACATCATCAGCATCATCAACATCAACATCATCATCATCAACAACAACAACAACAACATCATCATCATCATCATCAGCCATCATGTCATCACCACCCAATCATCATCCTCATCCTCATCCTCATCATCTGATCATCATCCTTGGGGCAGACCCATATTGCCCCAGGTCAGCTCGTTGGTATAGTTGTTGACATCGTACGTGAGCACATCAAGGCGACCCAACGGGTCCTGGCAGATGAGGGGGTCCGACTGCCCCGGGTTGAGCGAGCAGTCAGGGAAGGAAACCCTGAGGGGGACCACAGAGCCGAGAACCATGGGCGGCAGGCCCGACCGGTAGCCGGCTGGGTTGATGTCGACCAGAATCCGGGGGACTGCACGGAAGGAGAAGATGAAGAGCAGAGAGGAGGATGAGACGAATTGTCGAAAACAACATCATGATCATCATCAATATCCCAACATCAACATCAACATCATCATCCAATCATCATCCAATCATCATCCACATCATCCAATCATCATCCAATCATCATCCAATCATCATCCAATCATCATCCAATCATCATCCAATCATCATCCAATCATCATCCAATCATCATCCAATCATCATCCAATCATCATCCAATCATCATCCAATCATCATCATCATCATCATCATCATCATCATCATCATCATCATCATCATCCAATCATCATCCAATCATCATCCAATCATCATCCAATCATCATCAACATCAACATCAACATCATACCATCATCATCATCATCATCAAATCATCCAGTCATCATTCCTCCTCCTCTCCTCCCTCCTCCAATCATCGTCATCATCCAAACAGACCGGGCAGGGCCACCACCTCCGCCACAATCCCGCTAAACGGGGCCGCCGGGTTAATGGCCAGGGGCTGCGTGGAGTAGTGCAAATCCACACGCACCGCCTCCGAGGTGGCGCTGAAGGTGGCATTCGCTGGGAGGTCACCCGATCCGGGGTACAGGCTGAACAGGCTCGTGCTGTAGCGGTTCCAGCCATCGAAGGCCTCGATCGAATCGGAGTTCCGGTACTGGGTGGTGGGCGGTGGTTGGTCAGCACTAACGTGTCTGTGCGCGTCCGTGTGTCTGTGCCAGCGATTGTGCTTCCAGCGTGGATCATGCGCATGCACGCGCGGTGAAGCGAGAGGGTGTAGTGATGCCTCCTCCTCCTCCTCCTCTTTTTTTTTTTTTTTTTTTTTTTTTAAACCTATTGCCATGGAGGTAGAGTCCATGGCAACGGTGATGGCATATACACCGCTCACAGAGTACTCAGTACTCTCTGAGCGAAGTAACACGCTACTGTCCCCATTATTTCTTACAGTTTCAATCTCAACTGAATCTTCCTCCCTCTCACCCCCCTCATCATTCCTCTTCTTGCCCCCATCCACTTTATCTTGCTTCCACCCACAATCCCCCCCGTCCCCCCACACCCCCACCACCTTTCTTTCCATCACCACCCTCCCCCCACATCCATCCCGCCTTTTCTCCTCCCCGTTGTATCTTCACCTTCATCATTATCATCATCCAGCACATCCCATTCCTTCCCTCCAACCATTATTCTCACAACCCCCACTCCACTACCAATCGTTCCCACTTCCCCATCATACCTCTTCTTCTTCTTCCCACCTCGCCTAACCGATTCCGTCCACGCCTCCTACTCAAACCATCACCACTTTCCAAACTTCGATCCACTCCTCCTTCCCCTCAACAAGTTTCTCCAGAATTCTTTTCATCCCAATCCTGATCCCTAACTGATGCCACTCTTTCTCCGTTCTCCCATCCAAAAAATCCAACTGCCGCGGAATAGAGAGTCTGTAACGACCAACTCTCCTTATAGTTACAGCATTCCCTCAGTCTTCTTTGTATAATCCGCACAACATCTCCATAAACAAGCCTTTCCACCCTCCCACTAGAACCTTCCCACCGAATTTTTGACCCAATTTCATCTTGAGTAAATCCAGTCCGGAACCCTCCCAGACCGCCATCTGGTATTTCGGCTTTACCAGCCAATTATAGATCCTCTCCATCCCATCCTCCTCCTCCTCCTCCTCCTCCTCCTCCCTCCTCCTCCTCCTCCTCCTCCTCCTCCTCCTCCTCCTCCTCCTCCTCCTCCTCCTCCTCCTCCTCCTCCTCCTCCTCCTCCTCCTCCTCCTCCTCCTCCTCCTCCTCCTCCTCCTCCTCCTCCTCCTCCTCCTCCTCCTCCTCCTCCTCCTCCTCCTCCCCATCATCATCATCCAATCAGTCATCATCATCATCATCATCAGCATCATCATCATCATCAGCATCATCATCCAATCATCATCCATTCACCACCACCATCATCATCATCATCCAACCATCATCCAACCATCATCCAGTCATCATCCAACCATCATCCAGTCATCATCCAACCATCACCATCACCATCATCACCATCACCATCACCATCACCATCACCATCACCATCACCATCACCTCCCCTCAACATCATCATGTGCTCGGTGATCCATCCAGACAAGGAAAAATCCCAAATCTCAAAGATCGAATGTGGATCTGAGGCTGAAGGACGGACCACGCCGTACTTGATGACAGTGATCCTGATGTAGGTTGATGAGGGGCTCGTGAAGACCCATGAACAGGGGGCGTACAGGGCGGGCCCATCGCCCTTGTGGTCCTGGAGGAGGTAGGGCTGGTTGAGGTCGAGGGCGATCTTGGCCTGGCCCCCGCAGTAGTCTGAGGAGAGAATCGGATTGGATGATGAGTGGATGATGATGATGAGTGGATGATGATTGGATGATTGGATGATTGGATGATGATGAATGGATGATGAGTGGATGATGATGAATGGATGATGAGTGGATGATGATGAATGGATGATGATGAATGGATGATGATGAATGGATGATGATGATGAGTGGATGATGATTGGATGAATGGATGATTGGATGAATGGATGATTGGATGATGATTGGATGATGATGAATGGATGATGATGAATGATGATGATGATGAATGGATGATGATGGATGATGATGAATGGATGAATGGATGATGATGATTGGATGAATGGATGATTGGATGATGATGCTTGAAACATGGGACGATGACGATTGGATGGTGATGGTGATGATGACGATTGGATGATGATATGACAGTGGACGATTGGACGATGACCCGATGATGACTGGATGCTGCCTGGACGAATGCGATGCTGATCTGGACTGTCTGTACCACCCCAGCCAGACCTGAGTGCACCTTGATGACTTCCGACCGGATGATGATGATGATGATGATTTGGATGCCTGCAAGATTGGCTGTGCCCCCCAGCCAGACCTGAGTGCACCTTGATGACTTCCGACCGGGCGTACGTCACTGTATCATCCGCGTATGGGTCCCGGAGCACCACCCGGGCAGGGACATCGCCCAGGCCCAGGGCCAGGATGGGCCAGCCCGAGAAGGGGCTCGTGAGGCGGTTTGCAATCACCAGCCAGTTGTAAGAGGTGTCTTGGATGGAGCCGACAATCGAGATGGACTGTTGGGGTGTTTTTGTGTGGGTGGGTGTGTTGGGAGGGGGGCGGCGAGGGTGAGGGCGGGGAACAGAAACATTTTTTTGGATCAAAAAATGGTTAAAAAAAAATAATGGAAACGGGTGGGGACCTCATCGTTCTCACCGTCCAACGAGAAGATTGGAACTTGAAAAACGAGAGAAGAAAAATCTGCACCCACAACCCCACACACATACAACACATCCCACGCAGCCCCTCAACCCCACATCCCCAGCGCCCGGGTCCCTGGCCACGTGTGTGTTTTGACTTGAATTTCCCAGAAATTTTCCTCCTCATCCTCATCCTCATCCGGTCATCAACATCCTCATCCTCATCATCTCATCATCCTCATCATCCTCATCATCCTCATCATCCTCATCCGCCAATCATTCATCCATGGGCGATGGACAGAGGGGAGGAGGGAGGTGGGGCAGCGGGGTACGGACAGGGAACAGGTCCCGATCATCCGACTCTGCCTCGAGATACAGGGCCAACGACCCCATGATCTGATCGCTGGTCCAAGCGAGACGATACATCCCGCCCACGGTCAGCGTCTCATTGGCCACCGGGTGCGTGATGTTCACCGTTGGCGCTGTGAGGAAGGCGCAGAGTGGACGAGGCGGTTAAATCGGGCGAGTCAAGTCCAAAAAATTATGGGATGACCAAAAAAAAAAAGATCCCATAATTTTTCCGGACCAGGCAGGGCATGATAAGTGGCCGCGAAAAGCTGCGTGATGGGGTCACCAGAGCTGGCGAGCAGGAGGACATACAACCGCCTGCCGAAGTAGTGACGCGTCCCGTTGATGACGACGGGGGCAACATCGAAGCCGCCAAAGGACTCCCTGCGCGGGCAGGACGGAAACGGAATCATCATCATCATCGAATCGCCACCATCCAATCACCATCCAAACATCAACATCAACATAGCATCGTGCGATCATCATCATCATCATCATCATCATCATCATCATCATCATCATCATCATCCAGTCATCATCATCAACATCATCAACATCAGCATCAACATCATGTGTGCGTTTCATCTCCAACTGTTCCATACCGTGCGTGTGTTGGAGGGCTTTCACAGACCTGACAGAAAACGGCGAGCGGGGCAGCGTGTGATTCGTGGGCACAACCAATTCCACCCGCCCGTCTGCATCATCCAACGGGGGGATGGATGGGTTGATGAGTGGAGTGGAGCGGAGTGGTGGCGGTTGGTGGTTGGTGGTTGGTGGTGGTGGTTGGTGGTTGGTGGTGGTGGTTGGTGGTGCTGTGTGTTGTGTGTGATGTCATGTTTCCCAGGGACGGACGATCCTCCAGGGGCGGGTCGATCACCCAGAGGCAGAACAGGGCCGGGTATCGCACGGGCCCCGTGTCCGTCCGACCCTCGACGCTGATCAGGGTCCCGTTGGGCTCCGTCAGGTTGTTGTATTGGCTGCAGTACGGGTTGTGCACCAGGAACGTGGGCGAGAGGACGGAGGTGATGTTGGGTCGGGCCAGGGGAGACACGGCCAGGAAGAAGGTGTCGTTGGCACCCAGGGGCATGTCAATTGGGACCTGGAAGTGGAGGGCTGGGTTGGGGTGGGGGAGTGGGGGTGGAGTGAGGTGAAAGGGAGAGATTGATGAGCTCTGAAAGTGGTTCTGTTGGAGGCGGTTCGGGTCGGGTGTGCGTATGGGGGATGTCGATCGGAACTTGGAGGAAACTGGGGGGGTCAATACAAAAGAAAATAGCTCTGTGGGTCCCATGTCGTGTTCCCCGGGGACTGGGGCGGTGGTGGTGGTGGTGGTGGGGGAGGAGGAGGAGGAGGAGGAGGAGCAGACTTCCCAGGGCGTAGGGCGAGCGGATGATGGTATGGATGGTCATGTTGCGGTTATTGAAGGTCAACAGGTACGAGCCGCGCTGGGGGTACTCATCCGGGTCGTAGGTGAAGGCGGCCTCCATCTCCTGGCCGGCTTGGTAGGTGGAGTTCTCCACCGGGGAGGTAAACTGAATCGAGGCGGCTTGAAATTTTCAAATTTTCAAAAAGACGAGGTGAGTGAGATGTGTGGTGGCTATTACCGACCGGAAAGCATATACCATGGAGCCGAACAGTTCATCTGACCCATGCCATCCAGTTGCTCATAAGTGACGACGGCATCGATGCTGTATAACCCCGCGGTGAGGTTGTGTGGGAGTCCCATACTCCAGGAATAACTCCCCTGGCGGATCCGAAGGGAGTCCACCGGGTACGTGACCGCGGTCCGAGTGTTGGTCATGGAAACGTTCAGCATGGCGTAGGGAGTGCCCACGAAGGTCACTTGATACTGGGGATGATGTCGATAGCAGAGAGAAAAAATTTGAATGGAGACCGGACATTATTGGCGGTCTTATCGCCCACCCAACCATCGGCATCCGGCGAGTTGCAGTAGAAGGTCGGTGAGATGGAAAATTGTTCGGAATCTCCTGAAATTCGGTCGCCACTAGGAGACGACATCTTTGTCAGAAAAAAAAAGCAGCGCATCGTCGTGGGTCAGACGTCATTTGATCACGGCCCCAGATCCGAAGATAGAATCCTTCGCCAAAGAACGCCGGAGGCTGCCACATGGTAAAGGTCATAGAGGAAGGGGTAGTAACGGATTGAAGAATGCCATGAGTAGACTGCCAGAGCTCCATGGTCCAAGACCCCCGAATGCTACCGGATGTGATGGTCCATGTCACAACATACATCCGATTGTACAACATTTTGGTGTCTTGGAGTGTAATAATCACGGATCCTGCTGAGGCCAGGGCCATCAGGGAGCAGAAGAGGAGCAAACAACGCATCATCCTGTGCCGGAACAGCAGACACAGTCTGTGGTTGAGTTGGCTGTCTTTCCTGAGGCTGGCAACCTTTCTTGGGCTCGACTGTTCGACTCAGTCGTTCAAAGCGACCATCATAAATGATGGTTGCGAGATATTGTACACTACTCTTGTTTCATATGACCGGGACTTGCCCCATTACCGAACCATCAATGGTGTTCACCAAGCTGGCGCCGTGGTGACCAGTCCAACTTTGATGTGGGCTGAGGCATTGGACTGTCTATTCCAGAAGATGCCTCGTGATTTGTTGGGGCGTTGCCGCGCCGTCAGTGTATCAGGCCAACAGCATGGCACGGTGTGGTGGGCCACCACCCAAGAGCTGAGCCATCTCAACCCCGCTCTACCCCTCTGTGCACAACTAAAGAACAGTTTTTCTCTGTTGGAGAGCCCCATCTGGATGGACACCTCGACCAATGTCCAATGCCGGGAGCTCGAAACTGCCATGGGTCAGTGCCGCACAATCCACAAATTTCAATTGTCAAAGATGCTCCAACCCAGGCGGTGCCGACGCCCTGTGTCGCGCCACGGGATCGCGTGCCTACGAACGGTTCAGCGGACCTCAAATTATGCGAATCCGGTCGGAGCGACCACAGGTGTATAGTGCCACGGAGCGTATCTCCCTGGTGAGTTCCTTTATCCCCTCGCTCCTCGCTGGTCTGTCCTGGGTCGGCTGAAATTCCTCCGGGGAGAGACACCCCACGAGAGGAGAAAAACACATGTGTCTGTGCCCGTGCCCGTGCCTCCCCTGTGCCCGTGCCTGCCCGGGGCTGTGACTGTGACTGGCTGTGACTGTGGCTTGTGCCCGTGCCTGTGTTGTGACTGTGACTGTGACTGTGACTGTGCCCGTGCCCGTGCCCTTGGCTGTGGCTGTGGCTGTGGCTGTCTGTGACTGTGACTGCATGTGGCTGCCTGTTTTTGTGCTGTGCTGTGTCTCTTGTTCTGCCGTGCTGTGCTGTTCCGGTGTGCTGTGCTGGTGAGGGTGGAAGGAATCGATTTGACCATTTTGATTGCATCTCTGGGCCTCTTGGCTGTTTCGGGCGCATCGTTCTCTGGGGGGGTTTGCAGGCCGGGCACCCGTGATGTGAATGGGACGATCCGATTTGAACCACACCCACCCTCTTGGATGGGGTCGGCTTTTTTTTTTTCAAACCGGGGTTGAGATGCACCGATTTGACATTGCTTTTCTGGGCCTCCGTGTGTGGCGACGCATATTTTCATGGGGGTTGCAGGCCGGGTGGCTCCGATCGATGCAAGCGACGCAAGCGGGATGAACTTACTGGACATCACGACGGGCCAGTGGCACATGAAGTGTCTATCGGCCGTCGACCCAGAGGAGGTCTGCGCAAAGCAAACAGGATGCTCTCTGCCCCTCAGACGCTCATCATCTCGGGTCGCATGGCATGATGATGATTGGGTGATGATTGGATGATGATGATGATGATGATGATGATGATGATGATGATTGGATGATTGGATGATTGGATGATTGGATGATTGGATGATTGGATGATTGGATGATGATGATTGGATGATGATGATGATGATGATGATGATGATGATGATGATGATGATGATGATGATGATGATGATGATGATGATGATGATGATGATGATGATGATGATGATGATGATGATGATGATGATGAGGATGATGATGATGATGATGATGATGATGATGATGATGATGATGGATGATGATG